>KK121583.1:1259873-1345041 GCA_000611955.2 Stegodyphus mimosarum | reverse complement strand
CCTGCGAAGTTATCATTGCAATTTGAAAATGCTTTATTTTCCTCACGATAATTTGCATTTTAAACGACTGTATCTTATAACAGCTAAGATTTTGCAATGCTTTGTTTTCTACCATGGTGTTTCCTTTTTGCTTTTTTTTTTGCTCCCAACTTGTTTAACTAGACGACGCCTTTCCCTGTACGTTGTTTTGTTTGATAATTTTACCCACGAGTATTTTGAAGCGATGTTTTTGAAGGAAATTTTGCAAAAGGAAAATGGTTATAAAATGCCCAAATAATTTAGTTTTCATAAAACAAACCTAATTTACTAACTGATATAAACAAATTTTGACTTTTCTTAGAATTTCTATCTTAACTCTCTAAAGGATAAAAGACATTTAAATTTTGGTTTCCTCTTCTCAGAAGCTTTTAAATTGCTTGCTTTTGGATTTATTACGATAGATAACTACTAAAACAATTATCCTCAGGTTTTGAATTCGAGAACGTTTTTCGCATGCATTGTTTTAGATTTTTCCAAAGGCATATTAACTGTTTAAGCTGTTTAGTAGCCCCTGTTCCAGCAATTAGAATCTTAACTTCGCAAAAACTTTTTTAGTAGTAATGGAGGAAATTTTATAATTATGGTATTTTTATGAAAGGTAAAACAGTTTATTTCTGTTGCATATGAGAAAAATGTCAATAGATTTCTTTTCTTCGGTATTAGATACCTGATTCAATATTTGAAATATGCAAGTGTAAATGTATTTTCAAAATCTAGCCAATTTTCATACCAGCAAACAGAAAGCAATTTCGATATCAGCATAATCAAAATCTTCGTACAAAAATATTCTGTGCAGAAGAGATGTGCTTGCTTGATAACTTTTTATACTAATTTTATGCAGTTTTTTATCAAACATAACTAAACTTCAGGAAAAGTATTTCGTTTGAAAACGAGTTTCATCGAATTATTTCGTTATAATAACATATGTCTGAGATGGTCACCATTTTGATTTCTTGAATTTCTTCATAGCGAAGACTATTCATAAAAAAAATAAAATGACTAATCAGAGTTTAGTTTCAAGCATTGTTTGCAGATATTGAATATGTAATCTCGATCTTGTTCGAATATTGGAAGAAAACTGTTTGAAATTTAATATCTCTATCTAAAAATGCTTCCAAATTGTAAACTCCCTAAATTTCGATGAAACGGACCCATCTGTTAGACTTCTATGGTATAGAAAGAACTGTCGGCTCACACATACACGAAACTAATTAGCATATTAATTAATAGTATTTATGATATGGTTGTTTTAAGGCTATGCATTACAGAGTACATACATATATTAAAATGCAAAATATGCACATTTTACAGTACGCACATATTTTAAAATGTAATCGTATGCTTTAAGATGCCATATCTAAACTGCATGACTTCCGAAAATAATTCCAGTTTGGCTGTGGAGGTATTAAACACAAAGTATGTGCCAGTTTAGTGCCTTACAGTATTTAAATCTACAACTACAGTTCTTTGAACACCATGAGGAACAATATGCGGAGAAAGGTACCTAAATTTTTCATTTCGGCTTATGTTCAAGTGTTATCTTTATAATTTTATCTTTTTGTAGTTTAAGAAATTAAACATTTATTGTTTTTTATGCTTATAATGGAATACTATATGCCTGTATTTCCATTTATTTGATAGTCGCTATAAATAATGTGTATTCTTATAGATGAGCCTTCTAATTACTTTCTCTCTTTGTTGTAAAACAGTTATTATCTTCAGGTTACTTTTGAAATTAATTTAAAATAAGAAGGTAAGAAGATTTTGGAGGGGAATGATTTGTTAATGTTTTCTGATAGCGTATATTATTAAGGATGTGTTATTCGTGTCTTAATCGAGGATGCGTTGTTCGTGACTTGACAATGATCTAAGCTAGAAGAAAAGATTTAAAACAGGGGTTAAGAAAGAAAGTTACTTTAAAAATATGAAATCGAAAATAATAGCAATTTAAAAAAATAAATAGATATAATTTTGATGTATCAAAATAATTCGTTTAGTAAGGAATGATTGAAAATATTAGTATAAGCAATGATTAATAGAAGGCAATAAAAAATATCCACAAAATTTAAGATGAAATTATTTCATAGAAATGTAATAATAACATTTCCAGATTCTATAATTCTCCTTTTCATGAACATATATCAAACGCTCAAAATACGAATTAAGGCACAAAAGTTACTTTCCTACAATTGGGGAATTTTATATTCGTTAAAAACTATAAACTTTGTAACAATTAACAAAGACTATAAAGTCTTGACTAATCAAAAATTGCTGCCAAAACATTTCATTTGGATCTTTTCACTGTAACTCTATCCAATTAGCTGTGCCTCCTTCAAGGCTCCGATTAAGCTCTTTAAAGTAAAAGAGGATTTTCTCCAAACAAGGCGATTAGTGCATTTCCTGCAAGAGGATTGAAGATTTTTTTCTTGGGCTGTTGAAAGGGGAAGAGATAAGAACATTTGCTTCTTTTCTTTG
The DNA here is from genome assembly GCA_000611955.2 of Stegodyphus mimosarum. Lineage (NCBI taxonomy): Eukaryota > Metazoa > Arthropoda > Arachnida > Araneae > Eresidae > Stegodyphus > Stegodyphus mimosarum. The sequence goes on along the minus strand of KK121583.1, from coordinate 1,342,527 downwards.
TCTGTTACAATTTAGTTGCCTCTCTTCAGTTCAATAAATTTAATTAATCTATTTTCTAGTACGTGAAAAAAAATCGATCAAATGTTGAGAGTTTTTTAATTATAATATGATTGTTCGGATATTTAATACTTTTAAAAATTTCCTTAAATATTTTACATAAATTATTTTAGAAAGCTAAATGCGGCGCCTTGTAAAGTTAACGTATAAAACCTAAAACTACATTGCTCTAGGGTATTATTAGGAATAATCAAATAAATAAATAGAGGGAAATACCGCCTCTCTAAGTCTTGAATTCAAGTACAATATGTGGTATTTGTTCGATATTATTTCCCTCTACATCTGCAAGTTTTACAGGCGGAAAATCGAGAGGGAAAATTTAAGCCAAGTATACAATTTCGTAAGAGCAAAAAAGGTTTACTAGCACGATTAAAAAGAGTATACAGCCTAGAATATATTTTGTGATATCTATAAGGACGTATATATACGTACACATTAAAGTATATCAAAGAAATTAAGGCAATATATTAAAAGTACACAAATCCATGTATAAAATACAAAACGTTTTACATTAAAATCAAGAAAATAATTTTTTTATGATAGTAGTTTTGTGAAATTTGAGCATTCTTAACGAAAACCCTGGCCGATCAGAGGGTTAAAGAATTTTTCTGTTTCTTGCAGTACTCAAACAGACTTGCTTCATCTCGAAATACTTTTTTATCATGAGGCTGACACCATTTATTCCAATTTGTGGTACCATTTGTGGTAAAACTACAATTCCCTTCGAGTGCTATTTCTCCAGAATGTTAGAAACGATATTGACTCACTTGGTTCATATTCCCGGAATAGTTTATTGTTCTAGTAACTATATTATTGTTAATTTGCTATTTAAGAAATTAAATTTAGGTCTGTTTTTTTCAAGGCGCTCAATTCATGATATGCTGTTTTTTAACATGTAGAATGAATATCATTTTGAGAAACTGTCGAAACCAGTCATTCCCATCATGAGGAAAGCTATCAGAGTCAATCAAAATAAAATCTAAATAATATGTTAAAAAGAGCTGGGAGAAAATAAATTAGGGGGAGAAATAAACAAATATATATCGCAGCAACAGAAAACAGCATTATCAAATACAAAACATTTTTTAAAAATCTATTTTCACGTCCAAATTTAACTTTATTTACTTGTAAATTCATAAAACATTGCATTTAAATCTTTTACATATTCTAAAATATAGCTTAATATATGATGAGGAACTGTAATATTAAACAATAAGGCAGCTTATTAAGAGTAGTAGTTCAACATATCCTTACTCCACTTACACAGAAGGAAAGGGAATTCTCTTTTCTATTATCGCACTGATTATTAATGAGATGAAGCAAGTGCGGAAAAGGAAGCCATTTTGAAATAAAAAATCGAAAAAGATAATTTAGTTTAAAAAAAATCTTCGTTTTGGGAACACATATTTTGAGCTATCATTTTACACAGATATCTATGAATATAAGGCTCTTAAGGAATATACATTTAGTCATGCTAGCCAGAAGAGTTATATCAAACAATTACCCACCAAAAACTGACTGTCGTCGATAAACGTGTCCAGCCAGTTCCATCCACAGAACTTTTCATGCGAGATTCGGGATCATCCAGCCTACAGTATAGTTTCGACCTCAGCGACTACTATATTAATTACTACTGACTCTACATTGACTAAATGACTGAATTACTCCTAAAATGCAATATAAAATTAAAAAACAGTTTCTATAACAATACATTTAAAAGGCTTAGAAAACATCATCAACTAACTCGCTCATTACATTAAAGCTCACAATTCAGGAGAATCTAAAATTTTGGTTCCATTCTGCATACATCTGTCAGCATTATTTCGGTCACGGGAGAAGGCTTGAAAAACCTTTATTTTAATGAATTCTATCCCTAGAAGAACTGTTCGATTGCTTTGCGGATAATCGTTCGGAAAGCGCTCTCTAAACTATGTGCTTTCAATTAAATGGTAGGGATTTATTTAAATAGCCCCTCGTTAGTGGAAATGCTAAATTTTGCTAGATTGCCTATTTTGATTTACTTTGATGGAGTTAGACTTCGTAAGAAAAATGATGAATGTTTATTAAAGCTTTTCATCTTAGATAGGTTAATTGTTCTTATGTGCGGTTTTAGCGGTTATTTTGATGCTTAAGCCAATGAATCTAATTTAATGAATAGGAGGAAGTTACACAGGTTGAGTAAAAAAATTTGTAAATTTGTGAGTAAAAATATTATTGGGAATTTCAGTTTTTTCGAAAAAATAAATCTCTCATTTTACAAGACTGCTTTCCTATGACAATATATCACTGATCTGTTTGTGGATAATCTTAAATGTAAAATTTTTGTGGATGTCTTTATTTTTAAGACATCCACAAAAATTTCTTTATATAGCTTGATATTTTGGAATGCAAATGTAAGTTAAGTTGAAATTATCCAATTGTTATTGACACATGCAATTCAGCAACAGATCGATTTCATGTAACAGAATACAACTTTTGGTAAATTTATCATCTGATTCAGTGTTCCCAAAAGTTTTTTCCGCTTGCGTGTCTTTTCTTGGTAGCTTTGCTTTTCTCTTGCTTTCCATTCTGATTATACAGTGTTTAGCTTTCGTATTCTATTGGTCAATAATGCATTGTCGTAAATTTTATCTAACATATTAGCAAATTTTTTCCAGATCAAATATTTGCTATTTCTAATATTCATATAATATAACTGGAAATAAGTAGCTTAATAATGGGATTATCAACGCATTCTTTAGAAAGGATTTCTTAGGCATTCTTCAATGTACTAAGGTGAAGAAATGGAGACTTTTCTTGATTTTATGTGACCAAAAAACACTGTATAACAGTCCCTTTATTTTCCAGTATCTTACTTAAGCATTTCTCAAGTCAAATATCGACTTTACTGTTCCATTTATCCTCATAACTGGCCATCCAGCAAAGTCATTGAAACTGCTACATGTATTTCCGAAGACTGAGTAAGCTAATAACATGAGGATTTCCTTGTATGTAAAATAAATACAGGCCAGCTTCTATTAGAAGTTTCTCCACGAAAGCACCTATACCCACAAACAAATAACCATAGCATGTTTTGATGTAATTAAGAAATAATATACAATTCTTAACATTTTTTCCATATCCTTATATTTTGGTCTATATCTCTGTGGCTACGAATATCACAGTTTAGGAAACATGTTCTTTACTAATTTAAATAAAAACAGATGTGCGTATCTATGCGTCTTGCTTTTTGTCTTTCTTCTTATTTCCGAATATTCTTTTTTTAAACTTTCATGTCAATGGTAACTGTGTAAACTTTCAGAATCTCTTTCTCTTTTACTTCATCAGAACTGTATTTCTTTCCTAAAATTTTAATTTCATGGTTGATTAATTTCCCTAGGCTTTTGTATTATTATTTTCTATCCTGAATCGCTTTATTATTTTAAAACTGATTGTTTACTGCCGTTAATCAAATGGCGCCGAAATACGAATAATCGTTTCGTTTTTTATATGCCTTTAATAAATTAAACTACTTCCACTTCCTACAGATTAATTTTAAACCTGAATCAATTAATTACCCATACATAAACACTTAATCATAATCCTATAGCATAGTTAAGCTAGTAAAAATAAATATTAAAATATTTATAGGTCAATTACATTCCAATGAGCGAATTCCATGGCGATGACAACTCGAAAGCGTGTTGCCAACGCAGGGCAATGAATAGATGTAAATTAATTACTAGAGGCGTGAAAGTAAACATTAATAGTTTCCAAATATTCGGAGAAATTCCATTATAAATGTACAGTGCGAAAGAAAAAGGGGGGCAAGGTATTTTGACACAAAATTGGACGTTTTCTGAAATGGTATGCCATTTTTTTTTCTATTTTTCGATTCTACTACTTAAATTATGGATAAATATTGAATTTTCTAAAATTTGGTGCGAAATTTACGGGAAAATTCAAACATTTACCTTGGCGTACGTTTTTCAGTTTGCGAAAAGAATAATTTAATTGGCAAGCTTTTTAATTTATAGCAACCTAATTTTTCTTTCCTTTTTTGCATTCCAGACCATTTTAAAAACAGCCATCGTTTATACTTTAAAATAATTTTAACAAAGTGGGTAAACCACATTTGACGTTATTGTCGCTCAAAAAAAGGTGCCAAATTTCAGAACGTTCCAATATGTAATTTCATGCATAGCTTAGAAAATTTTGAATAAAAAATTCTAATTTTTTGCAGATGTGCCTAAAAATACATCTACGATAATAGGATGTTAAAACTTTTATAGGTTATAATAAAAAAAAATTATAAAAACATTTAAAAATACAAATTTTAAAAATAAATCATAAAAATTTATTATATTTGGATTAAGCCTAAATTTCGAATTCTGGAAGAAGGAATCAAGTAAGTTTAAGATAAAAAGAGATATTAATAAACATATATCAAATTCAATTTAGCATTGAGGAGCTAAACTTTTGAGAGCTAATTTTTTAAAAACTACTCGTACGATTTTTACAAAACTTGATAGTTTGGCATAATTTGCGTCTTAGAATCGAAGTATTGAAAAACAAAACTGGTGTGTCATTTCAGAAAAAGTCCGATTTTGCGTCAAAATACCTATGTTAAAATAGTGGTGCATATAAATCTAATGTCGCGCTTTTGATATATGAAAACGCAAGATGAATTGCGTCAATTGGTCCAGTAGAACGGGAGATATAGAACTGCTCTTTTTTTGCGCAGCATACTTTCCTACTCTACTGCAGAACAAATATGCTTTGCAAGTAAAAAAAGATTGCATCCGCTTTTATTTGTAGGCAGTTTGGGTACTAAAATAATTTTGTTTTAACTTATTGTTTTAAGTATATTGTTTATTGTTTGCTTTAAGTATATTGTTTATAAATGTAGATTTTATACTTCACAGATCTTATATCTTTTCTTCGCTTTCTGTGATTTCACCCCCTCCCTCTCTTTGACTAAAATTTTATTTTCATAAATTTGAAAAGAAAGGGAGAAAATCAAACAAAATTTAAATAAAAGGTTTTAATTACGTTGGCTTTGATAACAATCATTATGTCCAATAGGTTTTATTCTACATGGTGGTCAAAGCACTTCCCTGATGTATGAAACCCAACTCAACCAATCGAAACGAAATTTCAGATATAGGTATTTGAAGGTATGCACTCGAGACTGTAATGATTTTAAACCGCAAATCTGTCATAGTTATCGTTACAGTAAAATATTTCGAAATTTTTTAATTGCAATACACACTTTTTTCCTGCGCATATTCATCAGTGCACTAAAAAACTATAAATGCTGTTGGAAGGGTACACATACAAAAATTGCTGGCGTAAAACATTTGCAAAGAAGAACGTTGTAAAGTACCAATGGCAACACAATGAACGAGAAGGTGAGAAAATTTTTATTGGAATTACAAGCTTTCCACATCTACAATGTTTCAAGATAGAGTAATCTCTCGTAGCTTTGGCCACTGTTATTCCCTGACCTCACTCCGATGGATTTCTGGTTCTGGAGCTATCTGAAATCCAAGATGCGCATATTAAATCCGTGAGAACTGCCAGAATTCAAAGAAGTCATAGAACGTGAATTTTTACAGATTCCTCCAGCGAATCACGTTCTTCATTGTTGTCAACAATCTCCCGCGTGCAGTGCGCTATCATCTGCGAACTGGGCACGATGAAAATTGTAATTCCATTAAAAGGGTTTCTTTTCTATGCTCTCTTTTGTTGTCATTGGTCCTCTACAGTGTTGTTCTTTGCAAATGTTTTACTCCAGCAATAATCATCATATGTATATCGTATTGGTCATCATGTATGGATAAAAATTGTGTTCAGTAGAAAGACTACAATTATATTCTATTACAAATAATTTTAGCATTTTAGACAAACTTAGAAACGGTGGTATCTCCACTTATTTAGCCATATAGGCATATTTTTTATCCTGTGGTATGAAAAACAGATAATTCTATGTACCTCTTAATCAATTTTTCAATCTTTCTTGGGTTGTTAAATGTTAAAATTTGATATTCAAAAATTTTAAATAATCTTTGATTAAGCAAGGTAAGTAAATTAATTTATGAGAAGTATTACAAAAAAGTAATTATATTATTTTCCCGCTCCATTCTTATTAATAATGAAACAGTGTAAAATTACCAACTATTTTTGTGGAGTACTAATTCATTCAGAAGTAATGCATGATTATAAGGGTTTATATCTGCTTATTCGGTTGAGAATAAGCCCAAGCTCTTAATTAATTGTTTAATTATTTATGCTTTATATCAAATGCTCAGTAAATTATTTTTTTCAATTTTCCTAACTCACTTCCTAGCTACGATTTGCTCCGAACAAGAATCACGGTCATCAGGGCAAAGAATATTCGAATCTCGGATAAATGGAAAACTGAAATACACGAAATTCATATTCAACGATTACTTAAAAAACCGCTATAAATCGAATGCATCGAATTGAGATACTGATTTTCACATGCTAGATATCCAGTTCCGAAATGGCATCATGTTTTAACGTATTGCCTGTATAAAGTTGCTTCTTTCAAAACCTATAGAAATCCCTTGAAAATCTATGATGAAACCGAACATTGATGGAGAAACTGTTGCAAGAATACGGTCACCACAAAACCTCAAAGCGTCATCTGATTTTTCCCAACCTATCAGTCCTGTGAAGTCCCCATCCTCCCCCTTTCCGTACATGCTTTCAAGGTTATTGGCTGACGTCACGTGCTCCGGTGACTTCGAATGCACTTTCCTGATTCGGGAGAACTCCTCCAACAATCGACCTAATGCACAATTGCCACGCAACTTCTTTGACACCGCGAGAGGAGTTGTATGGCAGAGAGGGAAAAGAAATTTCTTTTCCTGGCTTTGATTAGTTTCTACGCCATTCTTTCCTCTTTTACCTGGGCCTTGTTTCCTTGTTGTCCGCCGGGTCCTGTTCTTTACTTAGTGGTATCGGTTTCCAAGACACGTGGCCTTTCGCCCTCTTTCTTTCTTCCATGCTTGGAATACTTCCACATGAATTGAAGAGAGGAAGTAAATGAATGGAAGAAAAGCACCAGTTCTAAATAACTATCCATTTCTTAAGTACTCATGCAGAAATCAGTTCAGATAAATTTAAACATATCACCTGTTTAATACAATATAGTTACTTGTTTCCTAAAATGAACAATGAAGTAGATGCAGTTGAATCTGCACTGAAAATTAAAAGTTAGAACGAAAGAATATAAGACTGAAAGGTACTTTTCATTATGCTTCTGCCACGCCGTTTGGCAGCTGTAAATTGTCCTGCCTTCAGACTTGAAGTACAAAATAACTAACGAACACGGATTTACTTTTCTCCTTGCGGAAATAATATAAATCATACAATTTCAGATTATCAGATTATTATATCACCATGCAATTTCAGACCACTTTCGATGAGTCAAAAGTTCGATTCTACCCTAGCACTTGGCTCGGTGAGTTTTCCGGTTATACAGGAGACGAAAAAATGAGCAATGTCCTCTCCTGAACTCAAATCTGTACCTCTCGAATACGTGCCGAGTGTGCTTTCGTTACACCGCGACGGCATGCAGAAAGGAGGGATAATAAATTGCCTTTTAAATTATCCAATATTTAAAAGCAAAGGTGAAACTCGCAACTAGGAGAACTACTGCTCACGAAGAATGTAACCATAACATTACGGCCATTAGGTGTTTTCATTTTATTAACGTGGATTCTTACCCTATTTAAAATTCTTCTTCTTGTTCTGGTGGAGAGATGAAATAGAAGGAGCACAAGTTAGAAACAATTAAACATAAGCAAAAACAAGTAACAATAAACCTTAAGAGCTTAACCTGTATAACCTCATATATTACAATGTATTTTCTAGGAATTCTAAATGCACTAAATAGTTGTTTCACTATTACACTTTTATAATATTATCCAGTCCTAACATGATATTCTATTAGCATTTATAAAGGGAAATAGTTTATTATTTCGCATTGAAAATAGAATTCTCTGCGTGATTGCTTTCCAAAATATACTATTGGAAAATTAAATTCCAACACCAAGGAAGAGTTATACAGGTACAGGTAAAGATACATGTAGAAAATAACAGGTCACCACTGGTTGTACATATATAGTCCCGCTTCACTAACTGTGCTGTTTCGTCCCAGTTTGGGGGAAGAACACCCTGGGGGAAGGTCTGAGGGGCTCTCATATCTCTTGCTCTACCACCAACCTCTTGAGAGAACTTTCGGCTCGTCGTGTATGTTTACTGACCCTTTCTCGCAACGAATATGAGCTTACGAACATCCGTCATTTCTCCGGGATTCAAACCCGGGCCCATCGGTATGGTAATCAGCATCACTAAGAAGGTTTGGTTTTACAAAAACGAAATTTGAGAGGCGTGTTTGGACATCTGAAAGATATCTATAAGGTATTTCTCCCGCCTTCCTAGCATGCCTTCGTGGTATAATGGCCAGCACACTCGGCGAGTACTTGAGACGTCCGAGGTTCGAGTCGCGGCGAGGGCATTGCTCATTTTTCACATCTGCTTTAAAAAAATCCTAATGTGTCTACATATTGACTTTTAAAATTTCTCGCTAAACGAACAAGTGCGGCTCTAGCAGCGCCTGAATGAACATACCAATCACGTTTGCTTTAAATACGTAGTGTAAACATTTTGTCCTTGATTTAATTACCAGATTAGGCATTGGGAGCAGATTTGAAATAAAAATGCCTTAAGGAGACGAAGAAGGTAATATCAGCAACTTGTTGAGTTTGAAATAGGCCGTATAATAGGACTGCGAGAAGGGGAATTTTCTTTCCACGATGCTGCAGTGTATTGAGCAAATGTATAGCATGCGTTTGAGCAGCAACTCGTTGGAAACGAGAAGTTGCTTTCTCAAGAAGGTTGGGTTCTGGCATTATACGTGAAGCCACTGGAAAGGCAAGATTGCCGTATTCGTCACATGTCTGTGAAACATCGAAATGCATCTACACCTGACATTCGAGCTTTTGTTGGTTCTGCAGTGACACAGCGAACTGTATTAAATCCTTGTAACTTGTAACTATTCTACTGCAATTTCAGGATAGATCCGAACTAGATGTCCTGTAACGGCCATAGAGTCGACTCCAAATCACAGCCATCTGCGACTTTGATGGTGTCAAGCTACAGCTCATTGAAGGGTAGAGTGGAGTCCTTTGGCGTTCTCAGAATAAGAGCTTTTTCTGTTTTGATCGCAGTGATTTTCGTGGTTTGAAGGAGGACAGATTAGAGCTTGTAGCCAAGCTGTCTGCGACTTAGACATATTGGATCTGCATCAGAAGTTATGGCCTGGAAAGCATCAGTTTCCTGTCAGAGCAGGAGCACATTTGACGTTATCCCACATGCCTTGACAGTAAATTTGTACATCAGACTTGTGACTGAGCTGGTTGTGCTGCCATTGTTGAGCAGTATTCCATGGGGCATTTTCCAAAGGGCTCATCTACGTACCGCTGTTATCACCCAACCTATTCTACAGAGTATCGACATGTTGCCTTTGCCCTCGGATCATCCGATCTTTTTTCTATTAAGCACGCATAAATAACAAAAACCAATAGTGCGACGGGCATAGAACTCTAATAAAGTTGCAAATCTTCGTTTCTTTTGAACAACATCTTCAAGAAATTTTAAGTTGCTAAGCCAAGAATATAAAAATGTACAATGAAATTTCTTTACCAAACAAATACTATTTATTTCTTGTAAATAAAAGCACTGTTAGTTATTTCAGTGCGGTAATAAAGAGAAATTTTGTTCTGATCACGTATATTAATGGTTGTCGGTTACGATATCAAATAATTCATTAAAATTACTTGAACTGCGAATTTACAAAGATTTAATTTGTTAAATTAAAGAAGGGATATTACTTTGAATAAAAAGCTAATTAAACCCTTAATACAAATTATTCCAATACCAGAGCTTATTCTATAGAGAGTCAATTTTTAAGCTTAATGTCTGTGATTCTCACGATTCCACTTTTACTGTTCACTGTTAGATTCTGAAGAATGTAACTTAATTATATTTATTTTAAGAATATAACTTAATTATATTTTAATTTAGAATGAATGTGCTGTCATTTCGTGATACTAAATTATATCACCTAAAATATATTTTTTTTAAAATTTGAATAACGTTGTAAACAATAAACAGAAATAAAATTAATATACAGAGTAATTTAAAAAATTAGAATTTTCAACGTCAAATAGCTTAAGCATTCATTTCATTTAATTTTTCTATAACAACTACTAAAATTTAATACAAAAAAGTATAAAGAAATAAATGTTATTTTTTAGATATTCAACTTTTGTCGCCCTGATTATTAATTATGTGAATTAAATATCTTTCGTTTCAATGGCCTACACTTGAAGCTCAAGATGGGAGAAAAGAGGAGGAATTTAGTGGTGAAAGCGAAACACAGTTGTGTATCCGAAACTTCACTTATCCGTAATTTAAGGTTGTCAGGACTTAGTATTCTGTGTGTGTTTTTTGAGAACATGGTAAATTCTGTAAAGGGTTCTTATCCTTACGTTCTAAGTCCTGAACGGAACAGGGAGCGGAAGGTACGCTATGTTCTGATGTATCTGCTGGGCTGGATAATAACTGCACGTGAAGGGATTTGAAATCCTCTTTTATTCAATCACTATTAAATACAAACCTCCCAATTCGGGAGAGATACAGAACGTAACAGACCACACTTTGGTCGAACTTAACAATCAAATAAATTTAAATAAATTAAAATATAACTTAAATTAAACTTTGCTTCGCAGAGCAATTCGCGGAAGTTGGCCTCTATCTAAAAGGGTGCGTAGCAAGATATACTAAATACTACCGCACTTTAATTTATTTTACAATGCAATCACGTAGTAAGCACTATGGCTTATAAATTTAAACTGCTAGCTGGTCAGGCGAACGTTGAGCGGCGTGACCGTGATCTGAGGCAAAGCTCTCACACACCGAGAGGTTTCTACCTCTGGCTTAAATAGTGCTTGGCTGAACTTCAAAATTAGCATAAGCTAAAAACGCGCGCTTCTTCTGACAGGAAGTTGAAGCAGAGAGGAGATAGAAAAGATTTAAATTAAAATAAACTTGGTTAGTTTAACTAAAACCTTACATACTTCCCGCCAGAATTGCGATAGTTAAACTACTTTGGTCCAAACGGACCATGTTGAAACTCGCAATTCTAAATAGTCGAAAATTTCACTGTTCTAAACTTAGGCCAACTCTTACAAGGCAATATCTGTTTGTGTAAAATACATATGAAATTTTCTGGAACAACAATCTTCAACATTTCTGTTAACACGTCTTATTCTTGTAATAAGTCTTACTCCTTCCAGCAAAATGCTTCCAGCTTTTGAAATGCCAAGTTGGCTTCTGCTGACCACGAAAATCTCGCTTTTTTTCTTTTCAACTTTAGCAGTGGCTCAGCTATTTTTGCAAAGTCTTTAATGAAGGACCTATAATATGAACACATCCCGAGAAACGACGATAATTTCTTCGCTGTTTTAGGAACAGGATAATTTCTAATGGCTACTATTTTTGACTGATCCGTTTCGATTCCCTTTTGGGAAATTTTAAATCCTAAATAACGTAACTCTTTTGCGGCAAATTTACATTTAGACGCATTTATCTTTAAACCAGCTTCGTTTAACAATGAAAATACTTTTCTTAAATCTTGTAAGTGTTGTTCTAGAGTACTACTCGTAATTATAATATCGTCTAAATATATGAAAGTGCTTTTACCAAGGACTGGTCTTAAGACGATGTCCATACATCTTTGGAACGTTGCCGGCGCGCCGGATAATCCGAACGGCATTCTAAGAAATGCGTACGTACCAGATTTCGTTATGAACGCGGTTTTGTGTACGTCCTCGGGTTTTACCCCAATCTGAAAATAGCCACTCGTGAGATCTAATGTAGTCATGTATTTTGTAGACGAAATATTTCGAATAATTTCTTCAATTATCGGCAACGGATATACAGGATATTTTGTAACTGAATTTAACTTGCGATAATCTATAGCAAAACGCCACCGCTTCGGGTGCGTAATCGGGTAATCATTATTTTTCTTACACAGGACAACGGGGCTAGCATAACTGCTAGAAATTGGCGTGATGATTTTATTCTTTAACATCTCTTTAATATGATGTTCAATTATTTCTTCTTTTGTCCTATCATATCTATATGGCTTTTGCCTAACTGGCTGAGCGTCCCCCGTGTCAATGTCGTGGTTCACCACCTGCGTAAAGCCTGGTACATCACTAAATAAATTCGCAAAGTGACTTACCAGACCTTGGATTTTCTCTTTTTCCTCTGCTTGTAAATGTTCCAAGTCCAGCTGCGGGGGCTTATCATTCTTCGCTTCAATTGGCTTCATATTTAATGTTAGTTCTCCCCCCTTGAAATCAATTTTTGCTTCTGCCAAACTAAAAAAGTCCACACCTAGAATAATACAAGTCTGCAGGTTACGCACAATATAAAACAGGATTCTTACCTGTTCGTTGTTGATACGCACGAACAATGGTACTTTTCCTAAACAGCTACATTTTTCTCCTTGGGCCGCTATGACATCCGTGTCTCTTGCACTAAAAATTCTGTAACGTCGAAAGTGCTTCTTAAAGAATCTTTCCGATACGAAGCTGCTTTGGGCTCCTGTATCCAAGAGGGCTGTCGCCGGTATGTTGTTGATTAGAACTTCAATCTTCGGCAAACTCAAATTCTTAACGACCACGGTGTTTAAATTGATTTTGGAAGGGTTTTGCGCTGCTTCGGACTTCTTCACCTTCCTCGAAGAAATCCCTCTTAGTTTAAATTCTTTTTCTTCTGGTTGCCCTCGGAATCTTTGCTTGTTCTTCTATTAAATTCCCTTCGTTCGCCGCTCGCTTTAGGAGACACATCTTTCTTCGGCCATTGCTTCGCCTTATTCCCGTAACTTTGATTTTGCTTTTGCTGCGGTCTTGGCGAACTCCACTGACTTCTTCGCTCAAATTGGCGTCGTCGTTCGTTGTCGGCTGTTCTTCGGCTTTCAAATTGTACCGCGAGCTCAAATAATCTGTCTAATGTTGTTGGATTTCTTAGTTCGATGAAATCTTGAACTTGGGGCAGTAGCCTAGGAAGTATAACTTGAATAATTTCAGGATCCGGGCGACTTCCATACAAAAGCTTGAAAACTTGAATTTTCCTCAAAATAAAATTAGACAAATCTTCTATTCTTTCTTGGTATCGGCTAAACAGTTCAGCTTCCAATCTGGCTCGATCTCGCACCACGGGAAATGCTTTCACTAGAGAATTCTTGAAATTTTCATACGTGTATGTGGGGCTTCCTGGTTCCCCCAAGAGATTCTTTCCGATGCACTTGAACCAACTTAGCGCTTGGCCCTTCAAAGCGCTGGTAGCAAGAGCGACTTTCTGAAATTCGTGGACTGGATATAGCATGAAGTGGGAGTCTAGCTTTTCCAGGAAATTGATTACGGCTGTCTTGCCGTCAAAACTTGCCGCTGGCTTCATGGCTGCTCGCATGGTTTGTACGATGTAGCCGAATCCTTCTATGCCAGGAGGTGCTATCTCAGGATTCTGGACAGGTACAGCAGGTGTCTCAGGTTCGTCTTCTTGTTGTTGAGGCCATCCTCTTCTTTTTGTGCGGGCGCCACTATCAGGACTTAGCATTCTGTGTGTATTCTTTGAGAACATGGTAAATTCTGTAAAGGGTTCTTATCCTTACGTTCTAAGTCCTGAACTGGAACAGGGAGCGGAAGGTACGCTATGTTCTGATGTATCTGCTGGGCTGGATAATAACTGCACGTGAAGGGATTTGAAATCCTCTTTTATTCAATCACTATTAAATACAAACCTCCCAATTCGGGAGAGATACAGAAAGTAAAAGACCACACTTTGGTCGAACTTAACAATCAAATAAATTTAAATACTAAACCTAAAATAGAAATTAAACTTTGCTTCGCAGAGCACTTCGCGGAAGTTGGCCTCTATCGAAAAGGGTGCGTAGCAAGGTATACTAAATACTACCGCACTTTAATTTATTTTACAATGCAATCACGTAGTAAGCACTATGGCTTATAAATTTAAACTGCTAGCTGGTCAGGCGAACGTTGAGCGGCGTGACCGTGATCTGAGGCAAAGCTCTCACACACCGAGAGGTTTCTACCTCTGGCTTAAAGTGCTTGGCTGAACTTCAAAATTAGCATAAGCTAAAAACGCCCGCTTCTTCTGACAGGAAGTTGAAGCAGAGAGGAGATAGAAAAGATTTAAATTAAAATAAACTTGGTTAGTTTAACTAAAACCTTACAAGGTGACAGAACAAATTTACAAGTTTCGAAATGCAGACGAAGTGAAAACTCAGTAATATATGTATAATTCAAACACGCCAAATATTGTCTTAAGAGAAATTTCTCTCCCATTTAAACTCTCTGTTTTTCTAAATGCCTATATATGAATATGCTCATCTAGAAGCATGTAACAGTGAAATATTCATATACTAGTAATCTATAGATAGAAAATTACAAAATTATTAAAAATGGCGAGTTGAGATAAACCACTCATTGGACGCTTCAGAAATTTCTGAAAATTTGGAAAGTATCCAAGTTCCAAGCTTATATTTCGTTACCACTCAGGTAACGTAATATAAACGATAAATGCATATTTTTGCTGTTAAGACACACGAATGCAAATGAATAAATGATGGGAGAAAGACAAAGAGTGATAGAAATTTAGCCTTTAAAAGTAAAGTCAGCACATAAAAAATTCTTGATGAAATTTATATCATTGCAGAAAGATGTTTCATATTGTAGACATTTTAACGCGTTACAAATATCACTTTACTTGACAACATTATATACGCTAGCTACAGATTGAATGCATAGTGCAAATGAAGTATGATAAAAATATGATTACATTAGTAATATATTTTACACAACTGCAGTTAATGAAGTAAATCGAGTTACAAGCTGAAGGAACGCAAGCCCAGTTGCCTCCAAATGACAAAACAGCTCAATAGAGGTAAATACACTTGCATTCAAACCTCGGGAAAAGAGTAGCTGCATGTCATTTTTTGTGATTTTCTTCATGGGTAACCTGAAGGTGAGCTAATTTCCTTTAAGACGCTGAACAGTCATGAGCAGGCATTTTTTAAGAGCAGGAGAGAGGAAATGTCCTCACCGGGACTTGAAGCACGGACCTCTCGAATACGTGCCGAGCGTGCTGACCACTACACCATGAAACCATGCGAATAAAGCGGGAGAAATACCTTATAATGTCTTTAACTTAACTTTTCTTTTAACTTTCCTCTCGATCGCTAGATTTTTGGTATTATTTCTCCTCGAAATAAAAATACTATAAATTTCTCTTCTTCTTAAATTTATTTAGGTTTTTCCTCTCGCATTATGCTATGCTAGATACCTCCTTTTTTCCTTATAAATCCGTGGTGGATTATCATACTTTTCCCCCTGTTTTCTAAAAGCATCCTCTTAAAATGTAGCCCGTTAGTGATAAAAAACTTATGATCCAATTCAAAATGAATTAGACTGCACAATACGCTATTGTGAATGATGGTTCTTCACTATATGGTGTCACGAACCTATATGCCTCCTTTCCTTATTGTAAATATTGCATTAGCGAATGAATAACTGTTCTATACCTCGTTGAAGGGCATTTTTACTCTCATCATCACGTCTGCAGTTTTTAGCCAGCAGTGCATGTATTCAAGTAACAAGCAAAGTACAGGTTTCGCAACTAATCTGACTTCATATTCTGTAAATATCTTTGTATTTTAATTAGTTATCTGTATCATTTACCAATTCTTATATTTAACAATATACATGTAACCTCAGAAAGAGCAAAATGAAATGAAAAATATTATTTAACATACGTGTTTTAATAATGGCAAGGCACAAATCCAGAGAAATACTTTTCTTGAAACTAAAGAAGTAGAATATAACCCTACGATATGTTTTTGTTATTAATAGGTGTATGTTCTGAGAAGCATCCAACAAATCGTTTTTCAAGAATGCTGCACATAACACTCCGTGTAGCCAAAAATGTTCCCCCAGTAAACAAATCCCTTCCATTTGCGATGCGTTTACACGGATGGATCTCTCTGTCACCGGATTCTCAGCCGGCGATTCAACGTAATCTCAGAGAATCGATTCAAATCACGTCCTTCTGCACGCGCTAGCCTTTCCCTTTGCAGCGCGAATCACTTGGTATGCGAAAAGATACCAACTCTTTTACGATCGAATGACACTACGATGCATTTGGTGAATGGTTGAAAAATATGTTTTTCATCGAATTTTTGAATCCAGATGCTTTAAAATGCAAAATCGTAGAGCTTATTTTATCTTAGATTTGTATGCCTAAATTGATCATTTCAGACTACGATGCAAACTTCTGTATCATCTTTTCCTACATCTTAACTTACATAAAAGTAGACTTTGTAGGTATTTAAGAAGATTAAGGTGTACTGAATGTCATCTAGATTAAACACGAAAATGGCTAAATTTCTTCACATTACAAGGTATTTCTCCGCCTTCTTCGCACGCATTCGTGGTGTAGTGGTTAGCAGGCTCGACGCGTAACCTAGAGGTCCCTGGTTCGATTCCCGTTGCTCATTTTTCATATCTCCTGCTTTGAAAAATTACCTAATGTCTCTACACTGGCGCCGGAACTAAAAAGGTAGTGGATCATGATCCTCCACAACCAAGATTTGGCCCCCAAAACCCCAGTCGCCCTTGAAGAGAGGGAGTATATAAGGTATTTATCCCGCCTCCTTCGCATGCCTTCGTGGTGTAGTGGTCAGTACGCTCGACGTGTAACCAAGAGGTCCGTGGTTCGATTCCCGGCGAAGGGTTTGCTCATTTTTCATATCTTCTGCTTTAAATAAATACTTAATGTCTCTACAATATAATTAAAAAATTTAAGAGCTAATTCTATAAAATGTAAGCTACAACATATAAGCTTTTCAATATTTTATATTTGACTATTTTTTAGCCCTTAAAAATATTCATCTATCCATAAAATAGCGAGGCTTTTCTTATCTCTCTTAAAGAAAGTAGCGAGAATTGATTAAAAGCAGTTACCACGCATGTTTAAATTTGTTCAAATGTACTCTTTGAACGCATTATTTAGTTGACTGTCTAAGTATTATTTAGTCGAAGCATTATTTAGTCGACTCTCAGTCACCTGCGGTTCTCATACCAGAGCAAAATTATTACCGCAAGTATACATGAATCGACATTTTGTAGACACCTCACTCAGGTAACACTCCAAAACAAGATCCTCACTTGAAAAGAAACCTGGATCTTCAGTATGTTCCTGAAGCAAAACGAAAGACACTCCGTTGAAAAGCACTAAATTGGCTCTTAAAAGAACACATTTAGAGCTTATGGATACAGCTAAGAAGAAACTTGTGGATAGAAAATGATCTGCTTTATGCAGTCGAATAGGGAAAAAGAGGATTGAACCGGTACATAATTACGAGAAAGAAGTACAATAGAAGCTTAATGGGATCAAGTTTGTACATAACTATTTTAATAACATTGACTAAAAGAGATGAGATAAATAAAATATCAATAGGAATTAGCAAATTTAATATAAATATATTTAGAAACATACAAATACTTATTTTGAGAGCACTTTAATTAGAAAAACGACATTATAAGTTGACTATCTGCAGTTGTTACGCGAAAGTTCATTTATTAGTTGCTCATATTCATAATGTTTCCAGAAATTATTTTATCGATCCTGTATACTCTTATAAGTTTTCTCTTTCCTTCCAGCACGCCTTTGGGGTGTAATGATAGCACACTTGGCGCGTATTCGAGAGATCCAAGTTCGAGTTCTGGCGACGGCATTGTGCATTTTTCACATCTCCTTCGTCAAAATAACCTAATGACTCTACAGTGGCGCCGGAACTAAAAGGGGTAGACGATAATTAGTCACCGCCAGGATTTGGCGATTGGGTTGCCTTATTCCCAATCGCCCTTTAAAAGGGGAGTATACAAAGTGTTTTTCACTCCTTTACGCATGTCTTCGGAGTGTAAAGGTAGAACATTCGGCGCCTATTCGAGAGGTCCAGGTTCCAATTCCGGCGAGACCATTACTCATTTTTCATGTCTCCTGTTTCACATGGTACTGAACTCGTAATGTTCGTAGAACATCCCTCATCTCAGCATTTGTAGGAAGTTCACTGATTTCATCCTCATCTACTTCAGAACACATATTGCATGATGCTTGCATTTTTTCAAATGCGAACGACAGATATTTTCTTCTATAATTAATGCTTGTTATTTTTGTGAGTGAATTTGAGATCAATATCCGGCCAATATTTAAACTTCATTAAATTTGTGTTAGTTGGAGACTGTGTTTTTAGTTTCTCAGTTTCCTTTATTTCATTATTTATCAAAAAGTCGGCATGCTAAAAACAGTTCTTCATTTTCTTTTTGGAGAGGCGAATCCAAGGCATGCACAGCAAATGCAAAGCATCAAGGAAGTTAGTTTTATTTGAGTATTCGTTTGCACTTATATCCGTTTTGTATAAAACAGTGATGCTCAAACACGGCGGCACTTTTGTATGCCGCCGAAGTTTTTTAAAATTATTAATTATACTCTGAGAAACACAAATCCATGATCGAATCACTCGGCTGTTTTATAAAAATAAACTAAGGGTATTTGTGGTGTATTGAACTTATCCTTTCGTGGATAGATGAAAGCATATCACGGAGGTCTCACCAGATCGTGTGCTTCGCCGAACGAGGAGTTGGCGCCGCCCGATTCGAAACTCAAATACTTTATTCGAATCCATTATATACCTTCAGAGATTTTTATTTAAAAAATTATCATTTTAGAAAAGTTTTAAATAATCGTTGTAGCCATTTAAAATAGTAAAACGAAAAATGAATAATAAATAAGCAAAATAATAAATGAAGATTTATAAAGCACATCTCTAATATAAGAAGACGTTTAAAAATTGAATGTTTGAAAACCTATAATTATATATAAATATTTAATATCTGAGAATCCCGATTATGCTCAGTCTAACGTGTTTTTCATGGCAGATCATTAGTAAGTAATACGTAATTATTGCTTTTACCTGACATAATTGAAAAATGTGGATTTTTTGTGTTCATAAAAATACATAAAACAAGATAGAAAAGTCTTTTTAAGTTTCTTTATGTATGTATAGATATATATATATATCTAAATACATAACGAAATTTAAAAAGTCTTTTTTCGGGTTTTGATCTGAAATTTACCGGGAGAACGAAACACGTTTATGAAGCATATTAATCAACTTTTATGGAGCTTTAATTCATTTTCTCCTGATGAGTTCTGAATTAGAGTTGATAAAAGGGAGATTAATTTTTATATTTTTATTATTTTGTATATAATTCCCTTTTGCATTTTTAGTTTTCGAGTTTGTACTACTATGATCATTTTATTTTGAAATGTTTTGATTTTATGTTTAACCCCTTTACAAGAATGCAGTTATTAATATTGTTGAAGAATCGCTTTGCCTTGACTCCGATTTACTTTTACATAAGCTGCTTTAAGTTTATATATATATATATAAACTTAAAGTAAAATAATAGAAGCGTCATATATCTACATTTCTGAATTAAACCGAAACAAAACTAGATACTACTTCAGTTTACTATTCATATGATTGCTGTATGATTGAATTTGTAAATTTATACATTTGCTATGCAGTGGCTTTTTAATGCTTTTTTGCCAAAATTAATTTTGTATTAAAAGAACCTTCTGAAATAGATAAATGGTTGAAAATCGTTTTCAAATGACAAAATTTACTGCAGAATTAAAGACATATCACGAAATATTAAATACTGAAAAAAACCTCTTGCAGATTTGTTCTACAAATAGACGAAACAACAGATATTACGGAAAAGGTGCAATTAACTGCACTTGTTCGATTCGTTCATGAAAATGAAATAATTAATCAGTTTTTATGCTGTCATGAGTTATCTGATTGTGCAACCGAAAAACATATTTTAAATGTAATTAACTCATATTTACAAGAAATTTTAATTTCGCGGAATTTATGCATTGGCATTTTCACAGATGATGCTCCAGCTATGACTGGATATACGCCGATTTCAAGTTCGGCAGTTGTGTTTTTCTTGTGGTTTTGTAAAAAAAAAAAGCAATCAATTATGCCTCGTAGTAAACAGCGATCATCGTTTGATCAAGTATCCGAGTTCGAGAGAGGAAGGATAGTGGCCTACCGAGAGTGTGGATTATCTTTCAAGCAAATTGGTAATCGTGTTGGACGAAACCAAATAACTGTAATGCGAATATGTGACCGTTGGATACAGGAAGGTACGACGGATCGATGTATTCGATCGCATCCACCTTAGTGCACTATTTCACGTGATGACAGGAACATTGTGCGCAGGGCAGTGACGAATCGCTCAGTCACATCACGAACCATAACACAGCACATTCAGTCTGTAACGCATCATCCAGTTATTTACAGCACAGTGGTCTGTCCGCAAGACGTTCATTGCTTCGTCTACCCTTGACGCAGAACCACAGACGTCTCCGCCAATGGTGCGATGAAAGAAGGATGTGGACGACAGAATGGAATGAAATTGTCTTTACTGACGAGTCACGCTTCTGTCTGCAACACTACGATGGTCGGATTCGAGTCTGCAGACACCGTGGAGAGAGGATGCTGAACAGCTGCGTTAAGTATCGCCACACTGGTCCCGCACCGGGTATTATGGTATGGGGCGGTATTGGATATCACTCTCGCACTCCTCTAGTACGCATTGCCGGTACTTTAAACAGCCAGCGCTACATCTCCGAGGTGTTGGAACCAGTTGTCCTTCCTTACCTTCAGGGCTTGCCCACAGCCATATTTCAACAGAATAATGCGCGACCACACGTGGCACGCATTGTCCAAGGGTTCTTCGTCAATCGCCAGATTTAATTGCTTCCCTGGCCGGCTCGTTCTTTGGATCTTTCGCCGATAGAAAACATGTTTTCCATGGTTGCTGAACGATTGACCCAGAGTATATCCCAAGCTGCCACACCAGATTATCTTTCGCAACGTGTGGAAGCTGCTTGGTCTGCTGTACCCCAAGAACACATCCAAAGTCTCTTTGATTCAATGCCGAGGCGTGTGGCAGCGGTGATCTCCAACAATGGCGGCTACTCTGGCTACTGATTCTGGAAGGAACCACACTTCACAGAAGTCTATAAATTTAATCATTTGATACTTGGTCAACATGTTATCTACTAAATAAATTTTGTTGTGATATCTCTTGTCTATCTTGGTGTTGCAATTTGGGTGGCTAGCAGTGTATAAAAGGATTTGTGGTTCATGCGAAAGAAATGAATGCAGATATATTAGTTACCTATTATGTTTTGCATCAGAAAGTACTTATTATATGCCATGAGAATTGAAAATAGTGCTGGAACAATTTTTAAAACAGTTAATTGTATAAAATCAAAACCATTAAAAAGTCGCTTATTTAGTAATTTATGCGAAGCTATGGAAGTTAAGTACGAATCTTTGATACTGCACACTGAAGTAAGGTGTCCAGAAGAAAAATTTTATCTCGCGTGTTTGAATTAAAAGACGAAATGAAAATATTTTTTGAAGATTGTTTTGTTCATTTGTTGGACGGTAACATACGGTGTGATAAACTAGCTTACTTATCTGATATTTTTGTTATTCTAATAACATAAATTCATGTATGTAAGGACCGAAAGAAAATATTTTAAACTGAACAGATAAACTGGTGGGATTAAAAAAAAACTTTTTGGAAGAACAAAGCACATGAAGGTAATCTGTAAAAGTTTAAGTCAGTTTCGTAAGACTCCTATAAAACTATTCACAAAATTGTTAATTGTTATTCATCACTTGACAACACTAGAGAAGAGAGTTATTCATTACTTCCCAAATTTAGATATAAAAAAATTTGATTGGACAATAATGTGACAACAGATACATCTGTATATGAATTAACTTTGAATGAAGCGGAAGAACTAATTTCGCTCTGTAATAATTAAGATTTAATTTCGAAACATTCGGAAGAGTCAATTAATTAATATTGGATTAAAATTAGAGGCGATTATCCCATAAATAACCAAAAACGTTTTGAAAATATTGTTACAATTCTCTACATTTTATTTGTGTGAATTCGGATTTTGACGAGTAACAAATATAAAAGTCTAATGCGGACACCACATGACTTCCTTGCACGGAATATTAAATTATACGCATTTTTTGCAGCATTTTATTTAAACTTATTGGTGCTTCTTTTGCAAACTGGCGCACGGGTTTTTAACGACTTTCCTTGGCGCAACTGTTAGCGCGGTTTTTAAAATCGCCTGGTATCTTAAAAAATGCCGTTAAGCACAGCAAAATATTCAAAACTTTAAAAAATGTGATATCGTTGAAGAAATATATTAATGTTTTGTTGGAAACCTCTTTTTTACAAGATAGAAGGCGATTGTAAACGAATATAAAATACTAAAGTAAGATTAAATTATTATTTTTATAGCAAAGAAATACAATAAAGCACATCTTTAAAAACATCGCACCAACGATTAATACGATTAAAATATTACTTGAATTAAAATACTTTAAACTATAGTACAAAAATTTAAATAAATTTCCTGTAACCTTTGCAACAATTTACATAAATAACACATTAATTTACACATGAAATAAATACATTTAATGAATATAAAATACTAAAGTAAAATTATATTATTGCTTTTATTGCAAAGAAATACAATAAAACCACCGGTTTAAAACCGTCACGCCAACGTTTAATAAGATTAAGATATTACTTGAACTGAAAGACATTAAAATAAAGTACAAAAATTTAAAATAACTTTCTTCTGACACTTGCAACAAGTTATATAACCAACAACCTGGCTCTGATTCCGAAAGCCAGATTGGTCAAAATAAAGTCTCAAAAGAGAATGACTAAGATTCTAATACCAATAATTGTCGGTACTTACCAATAAAGACATTCATGGGTAAAATTGAAGCCATTGCAAATATTGAGTATATCCAAATACGCAGTAAAATCTGTAAATCCACAATAGAACAAACTGTAAATGCTACGCGTAAACGTATTATGGAATAAAATTTCTAAAAATGGCGAGGTAGTGCACAAATGTTCTATAACCAATCAGTGAGCCAATAAACTAACCAGTTAAAAACAATCATAAGCAGATCACGTCAAACGGCACCGCGCTCCACTGCTAATACTGATTACATCATCAAAAACATTAAAATTATTTAAACAATCATGAGTAATAAAATCTGTTTTTCAAATAAAAGTGCAAGATTAAATCGTATTTTAATATTTAACAGCTAAATAATATTTAAAACACAAGATTTATAAACATTAAAACGCAAAATTTATATAAATTAAAACGCGTTATTTTAAAAATAAAATAACCTTGTGATAATATTAATGATATAGTTGTGACCTGTGCAAAACCAAATGGTCGGAGGGGAAGGAGGAGGTGCTGTAGTCTTAATTCGTGTGAAATTAACGTAATGAGGATGCTTGTGTGTTTATTTAAAAAGCACTTAGCTCAGGAATACTCCGCTGCCTTTATTTTACTATACCCTTTACGTGCAGGGCTTGTAACAAATATTCCCCTCAGGGAGAAATAACTTTTATTTTGCCTATGTACAAAGTCTGCAAACTAGAAACAATAATAAAACATCCAAGAGATTTTCTTTGAGATCTTAATAATGAAATTATACATTTATTAGAAATGGAATCCAAAATTAAACTTGCTTTTGGAATATCGAACAGTTAAGATTCTAATGATAAAAGTTTTTAATTTTCTATTGAAAAAGTTTACTAAACTGATATCATTAAAACGACAGAAATTAATTTATGCCATTTGATTGTTTTGCCATTTCTTGCAGTTTATACTTCGTCTGACAATGCGAATTAAAACAGGAGATTTCAAGAGCTTTGAATTTGAACCTCCAGTGGAAACCCGGTAGAAGCAATCAGTGTCAGCGGTGTAGTAACGCATTTAATTCCGGATTTATGGATAAAAAGCTGCAGATTAATGTTAGTAATCCATGCGTATACGTGACAGTTCATTGATCGCTTTCATGTGACGCAGAGTGATGTCAGTATGGTCAATAGCAATGTTAATATGGTCAATGTTGTGTAGTGATGTGAATGCGATCAAAGTTGTCAATGTCTATATTTATATTTTGTACTTAATTTGTCGCTTAATTATTTTTTCTTTCACTGCCAGAATTAATGTTTTGGCTTGTATATTATATTATACGCATTCCTGAAATAATAAATATATATATATATATGTGTGTGTGTGTGAAATATATAAGTATGACGAAAATAAACAAACTAAATTTTACTGGAACAACAAACTGGCATTAGACCTTTAAAGTCATCATTTTAATCTTAATACAATCCCTTCAAAGCATCTGCATTTTTCCTGCAATAACTGCAATGGCCAAAACGCTTGCTTAATCATTGCGTAGGATTAAAATAAAGCACTCTGATATTATGAATACTCCTACCATAATGTAAGCACTCTCTCTTGCCGCTTGTGCTTAGGAATGTAACATATATTCGCCAAACTTCTACTGTTTGAAGTGTAAACTTCCGTATACAGAAATTAAGGACCGCGTTTAGCATCCTTAGTGTTAAGCAGTTAAGCAATAATATATTTTTGAAGAATTGTTTTTGTTCAAAATAAAATGACGTTTTAACTGTTATGTTAGTTGTGATTTTTCCTCCAGTCATCAGCTACCTAGATTCTCTACTAAATTCAAACTCTCTACTAAGCAAACTCTCAACTAAGTTCTATCAATGTACTAATAAAATTATTGCGTACATACTCTAACACCCGTTCCGGGTTCCATATAACTTAGCTTGGTCAGTTACAATAATAATAAGATCTTGCGAATGTTCTGAAAAGTGAATTTTCACCAGCAGAATATCTAACCATCAAACACACATATTATTAAAGTACTTTAAGAGTAATCTACCTTACCACTTGTGAGTGAAACAAGCAAACATAAATTTAAAAATCAATCTGAGACCTTGTTTAAAACGCAAAGGTTCCTTTCACAGTGGGTATAAATTCAAAACTTTAAATCTAACTTGACTAAAACCTGCAAGCTTTGCCTAGAACTGCAATAGAAATTCAAACACAACACTTACCAAAGCAAGATTTAACCTCAGTCTACAATATTAACATCAAGACCAGCCCTGCAGTAGCTAACAGGCTTTGCTTAAATTCGCCAACGGCAGCAGTGGACCGCAGGTCAAACTTTCGGGAACATATTCGTCATTCTTCTAACTCTTTATAGTAAAACTGTTTGCCATTTAGATCTACGTAAATTCTGGAGTCAGTGAACTTCGAGGTGAGAAGAGTCAAAAAGGAAAGAAGTAAGCTTATCAACATTTTCTTAGTAAAATTTAAATATAAATTCCATGAAATAATACATTAAAACGTTAATTTAATACGATAAATTTGTAAATAATATAAAAGACTGCTAATGGAAGAAAACAATAAGTAATTAATAAAAGCATTTAAGACTAAACTTTGATTTAATTTATTTTATGACAATAAAAATAAAATACAATATTTATTAAGTTATTATGTATTTTGAGCACTTTTAGCAGCATAAATTTGCATTTTTGAACATAAAGTTATTTCTGATTTCAGCGAAGTAGATTCCCAAAATTGAGATTTGGAATTTAACATCATTAAGCAGGCTAACGAACAGAAAATGTTCCTTCACTTTTTTAAATCAATAAAAGATAATTTTAGTTATTTTATTACTGAATTTAACCAACAGTTATTCAGTGGTTAGTATGAGAAAGCAGAGTTTACTCTGGAAAAGAACAAGTGTGTTAAAACAGCTAGTCTGATTACCATCACTTATCTGGCTATCACCTCTACTCACAAAAGGGCTCCATTTAATAAAGTGAAACCCTAGATAGACTTAGGGCCCAAATTATAAAAGGCACCTAGATCTTGTTATATTTCCTCAGTATAACGTTTTTCCTTATCAAAACAAAGCAAAATGTGTTTTAACTATTCCTGAAAGAAAACTGTGTCTAGTGTCCCGAACTGCCTTAATCTGTCCCTAGGTACAGCATTTACATTTCTGCTGCTAACATGATAAAGAATTTGGAATAGTTTTGCAGTGTTTTGCAGAGCATGTGATTTATGTTATTTGTAATACACATTTATTTGCAAATTAATCCCTTTCTTCGTTACTTATAAATAAAAAATATTTATTAACCTAAAGGTGCTAGATTTGCTTCAGAAAAAATCTCTCTTATATGGGAAATATTTCACTTATACACTGAAAGTAATTTAAAGCATCAATTTTTCCCAGACAGAACTGTTACAGAAAATGTCTTCTGACCTCATAATTTTCCAGAATTGTCTTGAATGTAAATTTAACCGTATAATTTTGACTACACGCAAAACATTGCATCTTAAGGGAAGCGAAATGTATGGCCTTCAGAACTTCACATGTTTGATTCAAATGTGGTTATGAGAGTAATCATTTAATTTTGTACTACAGAACAACACGGAATTTCATTAATAACCACGTATTCAGGTTATCTGTAATTCCAGTTCTTCCGACTTATATAAATCTTCGTTTGTATATAAAAAATGTCTTTTGTCTTCTTTTATGCTTCTAGCTTTTGCTTGTATGTTTTGGTTGCACATAAAAAGTATGACACTTCTGTTTTTGAAACAAAATACGGACTACTTTTATACCTCATTTCTTAACCAATATGTGACACATAAAAATATATTTTGATTTTAAGTTAATAATAATTGATAATATGTATTAATATTTAAATATCTCGAAGAAAATCTTGTCGATATATTTGCTCTTTCCAGTTAGCTAATTTGACAGTTTAGAAAATAAATGCTTTCCTACGTAGCTTGTATTTATTGAAATGAATGCATAGCAATATTTTGAATAATTTAATCTTTCCTTTATTAGATAAGTGCGTAAGTTTCCATAAGCCATCAGCTTATGATGAATTAATATTATATCAATTTTCCTACCATTTGGCTTTGTCATTTTGAGCGGCTTATTTTAAATGTAAAATTTTATATTATGTAGCCTTGATTTCCGTGGCACGCCTTCTTACATTGGTAGACCCATTGTAAATACTTACCTTAAAACAGTTTAAAAGTGAAAACTGGAAACTTCTTTATTTTCTTATAGTTTACATATTTAGTAATTTTAAAATATGTTTTTAAGTTTCTGAAATTTTAAAACTAAACTTGTAGAGCCTCGCCTCTTGAGAAGCACATACTAAATAGAAACTTTAAGCTGGAATCTAAGAAACTTATCGTTATGTCCAGTAAGATGACAGAGAACGTAAGAAGTGTAAAGACCCTTTTGTTAAGAATTCAGTTAGTTTAATAGAAGGCACTTCTTAGGCTTACCAAAACAGCTATCATTTATGACCTAACTCAAAATGATAGAAATTTAAATTAAGACTAAGTTAAGTTAAGCAAAGGCTAAGTGCAAATTGGCTCAAACTTATATCGGCCAGACAAGCACTATTGGCAAGAATAACGCAAAGCCGAACACAAAACTGCCAGCGAAGAACTGCTACTAGTAAAATTGCCTTCAGCCGGCGGAACACTCAATTAAACTATTAAATAAACCAAAACTTTCTTTTGATTACTATAGTTTTACTTTACTATTTGAATACGCGCGAATTGAAAATTAGCATTCTGACAGGAAAACAGAAAGGGAGAATGGCAGTAAATATATTTAACATAAAACAATGGTTAGATAAAAATAAATAAATCCTTGTTAACTGTTGGAGTGGTTGACTTTTCTGAAATCTTCAGATTACTTTTTTTTTTAATTTTAGTATTTCATTTTACGGAATTTTTAATGTTTCTTTTTCCTTTTTCGATTTTTACGGAAACATTCACTTGGCAATTAATATTTCGATTATTTATTATATTTTTATTAAATTAAAATTTTGTTGCCTTAACATATTTCTTATTGAACTTAGTTTTTAATACTCAAGCACATCCTCTGGAGCAATTTGTCGCGAGTGGCAGAACAGATATTTCTTTTTTCCACGTCTACTCCAACATTACACCCTACAGAAGAACCAAAAGATGCAGGGGATAGAACAGTATCACACCAGCTAGAGAACGGGAGGTTCTTACACACGTCAAAGCCTTATGTAGATTCAAATCATCTCCGCGTAGTCTAGGCCAGTAGGCCGTCTCCAATAGCTATACGATGATTTTCTTACAACAGGTCATTTTACAATTGATTTGCTTGAATTCAGAAAAATTTATTTGAAATTGAAATGCTTAAATTTAAAAAAAAAAGTGGTTATATATGATGTAACACATTTTTATATTTACCTTTACAACTGTTTTAGTAAGAAATTTGGTAAAATTTTGGTTCAGCAAACTATTACATTCTCAGTTTTCTGTTTAATGCAAGTATTAGAAGTATAAAGTAAAATTAATTTATTTTATGAGATGTTTTTGGCATCAAAAGCTAAAAAAAAGTTAAAAGTAATTATGTCGAAAAGATTTTATTTTCGTATTTGCATATTTTAATACAACTGTCGTTTCAGAAAAAAAAATAATTAGAAATAAAATTTACTGAAATTTTATTCAATTGAAACACTAATAAAAGACAAAAAACAATGACAGTAATTTTGGAGAAAATTTGAAATAATTTGAATTTCAAATAGTTTTTTAATCAGGATATTGATATAATATTTCATGTTTATGCATATTTTTACCCATAATACTCTAGAATTTGAGATATCACAACCGAAATACCAACAATTATTGTGCCATTGCATACTTATTCCATTTCCAGCCTTTGTGAATTCAGTTTTTGCAGTCCATTCAGAAAACACAAAGAATTACCCTTTTATGCCAGTAACTCGCGAATTTCTTAAATTATTACACTCCATCAGAGGAAGAATTAAGATTTTATCAAAAATTACATCTGCAAAACTTTCGCATCACAGTTCTAATAAAGCCAGTTTGAAAACTTTCTTCAGAGCACTTTCTTTGTTCCTTAAACAAAGATGTTTTCTAACGTAGAGTATATTATGAAACATTGCAAAGGCCTGTGAAAATTTCAAGTTGTCTACCTGTTGTTTGATTGAAGTTTATGAATTGCCCTTAAACGCATTTTTATAAGTTTTTTCGTAAATTAACTCTACTTAACGAATACAATCTTAACTTCTTTGAATGAATTATCACCGTCACTGTAGTGTCCCTCCTGAAACTTGACTAATTATTCACAACACAAAGTTGAACTAAAAACCTCCATTTTTACAATTTACATGTTTTACAGAATTGAAAATTGAAAATTATCTTCTACTATTAGCTGAGTATAAAGCTAAGCCAAGTGCTGAAAGTAAACAGCGTGCAAATGTAAAATTGCTCACAGTAATTAATCTGAAGTTCCTAAACAACTTAGCATAAATTCTTAGCAAATAACGATTCGCTCACCAATCCTGCAACAACAGTTCTGGTACAAGGCAGCAAGGTGCTCCTTGATAGCTGACAATACAAACTGCAGCTAGTGAAAATAAGCAAGATACTTGTTATAAAACATTACTTTATCCTAATCTGCTTTCTGTTGAAGGCCATCGAAAATTGAAAAGATAGAAATGAATTAATGTAAAAGTAACTGGTTATATAAATGATACCTAATACTTTCATACAGTCATTAGGTTTAAGTTTATAAGAATCATTTTAAGTAAAATTTTCAATCTATTGTTTTTTTGTTTTTTTTTTTTGGAATTACTGAAACTCTTTTACAAAATAAACTCAGTATCCTCTACAATTGTTTTTTTAACGACTTAAAGATCTTCAAACATGAACGTTTCACTTTAAATATTTACATTTATTAATGAGAAAGTTAATTTGCTCAAATGATTTTTAAAATATTAGATTATCATTATAATATCAACTTAATATATTTTAGAACTATCCTTCTTCTTAACTTTAGTTCCCTATACGTTTTGGCTTCTTTTAGAAGGTTATGCTTTCTACAAAATTAACTAAATTTGCGATTATATGGAACTTAGTACATCATAAGAGTATATAATACTGCGCTCCCCTAGTTAGTTATAAATACTAGCCTCAAATTTAGATCACATATAATACACTTCTGAATGCTAAAAATAAAATATTAAGTAAACTGCTAAGCAGAATTTTAATTTTTACCATCACGGGTACGTTTTGTCTCGAAGAAAAAGAGAAAGGAACAGGCAATTGCACACTTTAAAAGAATTCTTTTTCAAAAAAAAAAAAAAATATATATACAAACCTATCATTTTTAAAAACTGCTTACGAACGAATAAAGACAAAAGAGACGTTTTCGAATAAAATATGATGACACAAGCATTTCAAATGGACCATCGACTTCTACATTTTGGCCCTCTATAACTGTATTTCTCAAAATGAAGTGATTTCTGAAGACGTATGCCAAAATCTTTCCTTTTTCTTTCTTACTTTTTTTTATTTTATGGTATTCCAATAAAAAATTTAATATAGTATTACGTTTCAAATCAACTTTTATTATAAATTTTTTTAAAGTTGAAAAGGAACTAACTTTCTTAGTTTAGATTTACACTTATATGAAATTTATGCAAGATTTTTATTTATTTTTGCATTTATTAATTTTATGTACGATGCTCAATATTTTTATATCAGTTTAAAATTCAAGAATTTGAAAGGTACACATATTTGGTTACTCACATCTTTGATTACACATAAATTGGGTAGACACGATGGTTCGTAAGGACGTTTATTGTGTTCCCACGGATTTCAGTTTGGAGCCGTTTCTCGTGCACAAAAGAAAAACTCCTGGCCAATTCGTTTTTCAGAACCCCATGTTCTCTTCCTAACTTATAGAAGCCGTCCTCGACTTTCAAAACAAATGTAAGAACGTTTCTTGGATCACCTCTACTTCTATAAACATTTGGTATACGGACGTGTACATTATATCCAACTTTCGCTGGCAGGAATTTTGTAGCTGCATTTTTAAGCATAGCTTGACCTTGCAAACTAACATGAGCTATTGAGATCTTCTTCTTGAGTCCTTGTTTATTCAAATATAGCTTCCAATTAATTTTTCCTCCATACATTTCGTCTGCTTTATTGCTTATACCACATACTGCATGGACATCTTTCCCGCAGGATCTAAAAGAATGGTCTGAAATATACTCTTTTTCACACACTACACGGAATGTTTTCGCATAGTTATTGTCAGGCAACCGGTCTGAACTTTCCGATGCTTTACAGCCACTGCAGCATTTTTGTCATTTCCGAAGGCAATCCCTGCATTTATAACAGCCTCCATTTCTTGTTCTACCTTTCCAAGGTCTTCCTCTGTAACTAAAGTATCAACAACCTCTCTGGACAAATTTGAGGTATTCAGCTCCAATTTTAATTACAAGCCAAACATGGCCTCATATGGTGACTGCCAAATTCCTTGGTGAAAAGAACGGTTTTTCAGGAATCGAATAAATCGGAAACTCTCAGCCCAATGTCTTGATTTGTTTCTCTGCATCCACACCAGCATCATATTCTGAATGTTCTGGTTTGCACGTTCGACGGAAACTTGGCTTCGGCTAAACCTTGGTTTTCTGTGTACCAGTTTCAGTTCAGGCCACATGCTCTTTAGTTGTTCATTTAAACTTAGTTCGCAAATTCTTTCCCATTATCTGATTGAAGCACGTTTGAAGCCCTTTGAAACTCACGCATCAACTACTGAACTCAAGAAACATTCCCTTCCCGGGGCCACCCCTACCTCTCACAGTACTAAGAACATTAAACAATTTAGTCAGACATCGCTGTCCCTCTGCACGGACCAAGGGGAGTCCATCCCTCCTCAAAAGGTCTTTTCGATATCTGACCGTGTAACGTCCCCACAACGAAAGTCACAAACAAGACAGTACCAGTACTGTCCCTGCCACTTTTGGTTTTGACAGCACGCAAAACAACAATCTTGGTTAAATGATCCTGATAATTGAGTATAAACTCGTGCTCTCTGTCAGGGCTACTTTTCATAGCTACAAGATCTACCTGGAATCTTGAGTTAAAATCTTTTATCAAAGGTTTAGAAACTAGATCTCTCTTAGGATTAGACAACTTGATCTGACACGGCTTACATACTCGAAGATATAATGAAATGAGTTCTTTGCTGGCATTTTTGTACTTAGCTTTCAGCTCCTTTTAAATCTGTGTGCGACTTTCATCTCCAGTGCTCAAGTGAGTATCGCGCAGTATGTCGAATAATTCTTCTGATTGCACATAGTACAAAATAATGCTATTTTCTCCTTTTAAAAGCGCATAAGTCTCTCTTTGTCGTCAACATCAAGAGGGTCACATTTTCTTAGACACCGATAGCCAAGAATTTCTTTTCTTCTCCTTTGCTTTAGCCTGTTTAACATCCTCTATAAAAGTGTAGTATTTCTCTCTGGTGAGGATCTCGGTATTATTGGCTTTTCCTTTTAACAACGTGTTCAAATTATTAGAGAACCTAATTTTCTCATATCAAATGCCTGTTCCGCATTTTAATGTTCGCCAACTTCCCTCAGCATATTAGTCCCATCAGAAATAGCCATGGAACAGCTTATGGGAGAATAATAGGAATACCTGAAACTGAAATGCCTTTACTTGAGTGAAAGTCCTGTAAATTATGTTCATTTGCAGATTTAGCCCGTTTGTACACAGGACTACATGCTGTCGTATACAATAATTCTATAGGCTATTATGTCTAACCTCAGCATAATTACTGTATGCTCCTTCGAGTAACAATACGACTGTCATCACACCCGGCAACAATGTTATACATTCCCTAGCTATCACATATCCTTTGAATTGGAATCATTCACATATAGAAGTTGAAAATACGAGGAATACGTAATCACAATCAAATCGTTGTGTCACAATAATAACCAACGGCAGGATCTTCTCCGAAGTTTAGCAACTCGCTTTCTACCACGTGCACTCAGTCACACCGGAAACGACAGATGTGCTGCCTACCGGACAATCTTCTATTACCACATCGAACTTTGGTCAAGGATTCCTGGCCAATTTGCGAAAAGGTCATCCATGCAACTGCATCAAACCTTGACCACACCTCTTGGCCAAAGTGTGAATATACCAATCAGTTTGGAAAATGGCCGAAGCACAGGCTTTGGCTGTATCACATGTATGCAATACAACCCGATTATCCGATCTAATGTGAATTGAGGCTAACTCAAAGAAGCAAAAACTTGGATAACACGGATTGATATAAAGAAAATTTTAATATTATACTGTGTTATTTAATACTGTGCTACAGAGAGATTTATTCACGCCGTCACCTTTTCTTAATTTCATTCATAGCCAGGAGCTGATTGTTCTTGTTTTTCAGCAACATTTTAAAATACGGACTCCTTTCGTTACAGCTACATATTTGCTGCGGATCCAGATTGTCTTCCTGAGTGATATTTTCCAATTTGTTAGTAGAACAATTGAACTGTACTTGAGTTAGCGCGCAAAAGAGTTTTGCGAAAGGTTTAGCTATGGCATGCCCTACCTTTTTTTTTAACGATCAAGCCAACTTGTGCTGCAGTTTTCATTGTCTTTGAAACACGGTCCAAAGCCTTCGCTTGTAATATTGAACCACACAGTGGACATCCCTTCTCACTCAACTGCTGAAACCATAAAAACAATGCTTTTGATGCCTTTTCATTCATTGTTTTCCTTTTCTTTGTGGCATTATCATTTCCAGTTGCGTGTGCACGCCGACTCATCCATTTTTCAATTTCGTCCGTTTTTCTTCTCCAGTCAATTGTCACTTTGCTGAAGTATAATTCTCTCTCCATCTTTTTAATCTTTTCACCACGATTTAGTTCGTTAATAGCAGAGAGCTTTTCTTGTACCCTTAAAATTACACATTTTCTTCAACTATCTATTGTTCAACAATCAATCACTAGAACATACATATACACAAAAGTATGTACTCTAGCTCGATGAGGAAACTAAAAACCAACTGATATATCCCTTAAAATGCGAAAATATCTGCCGAACTCAAGCATGGTAACGACGGAATTCTTATCTTGTATGTTTGAATAATTATTAAAACCCAAGACTGCAGTTTGTTTACATTTTATATGAAGCTACTTTAACGACTTTTTTAATCTATTGCACTGATCTTTGATCACAAGGAGCCTCGTTTAATCAAAACCAGATAATCGGGGTTCTATTATATGTATTATAATGCATAATGTGAGCAAGCCAAAGCTTTGTGCGATGCAAATTTGTGCAGTACCCGCTGTGTACATGAGGTTACATCAGTTTCTTTCACTCCATGTGCACTGCAAACTATTAAAAATCAGAGAGTTTCATAAATTCGCTATCGAGCACACTATTATATATAAAAACATACTATTATATATAAATTTACTATCGCGCACACTATTATATATAATAACATACTATTATATATAAATTTACTATCGAGCACACTATTATATATAATAACATACTATTATATATAAATTTACCATCGCGCACACTATATTATATCTATTTCACTCATTATATATAAAATTGTTATTTTTTTGCATGAAGCTTCATGTATTGTTCAAGGTTGTCACCATCTAGTTAGATTTGGCCCCAAACATTTAAGCGGCTCCCTTAACGGGAAGTGGAGCCCGTTAACAGAAAATAGCGAATTAACACACATCGGCATTATGAAATTTGTAACTAAATGTTTCTAAGCCTAATTTTTAGGTACTAATCAGGAATTTTATACTCCAGGGTTTAGTTTGAACCTACGCGAGTCTAATCCTTTTCGATTTATTTTTTCATGTGATGAACTGCAATTCACATTCGATTTAATACTGACGGAAATTTTCTTTCAAAGTTTAGACTTTAAGAATATCGACATGAAACAAGAAAATCTGCAAAAAAAGAACGAAATCCAATTCCACTAGCAAACGTGTTTCAAATAAAATTCATAACGTTAGTCTTTATGGCCGCCAGGGCTACATTTGTTTCCACAAGAAGCAATTCAGATAGAAATATGACTATCAAAATTTCATCATCGTGAAGACTTTTTTTTTTGTTTCGAATTCATTCCGGACGAATTAAAAGCCTGCAATAAAGAGAGGGAAAAAATTTTTGCATTTCCTTAGAAAATCCGTTTCTCATTTTCCCCAGTAACGGCGAAACGTGATTTTGTGTGACGATGCCAATTTAAGCATTTATCCCTCTGTTCGTTAGAGGCGAGCTCATTTTCTGAGCGCGCCTTGAGGGACAACAAAGATAAACTTTTTAACGAGCATTTCTGTTTTATTTTTTCCCAATTATATAACGAACAAAAAATTTTTAATAAATGTTTTTCTTTCTCGATTACCACAAGCAACAAATTGAAGATATTATAAATTGTTTATTTTTACTTGCAACTCTGCTTTTGTTACACGCCTTGTGCATGCATTATTTTCATTCTTTATTTCCGCTGGATCACATGATTAACAATATTGTGTATTGTTGGTACAGCAGCCTTTATGTCCAGTTGTTAAAACCTTCATTCTTTATGAAACTACAGTTATATTCACTTGTTAAAATCGTTAGAGAACTAATTGTCTTCAAAAAGTAGGGCCTTATATCATTTTGTATGTAATGTTTATTTGAACTGTTAGCATTTAATTTAATAGTTATCAGCAATTAATTTGAAATACGATAGCATCAGATTTCACCCAGAAATAGGTTAGGTTAGGTTAGGTTATTTAATTATGGCAAAGCACACGAGGGCTATCTGCCTAACCACCCAGAAATTCTAGGATGCCGTATGATGTTAGCGATTATATTGTAATATGTATTGTTACTGTTATTACACAAATGTAATACTTAATTATTTAATAATACTATTTATTTAGTTATATAGTTTATTACTAGTTTAGTTACATAGTTTATTATGACACATAACGAGAAAGATATATCTTTATAATAGCTCATAGTTATGCAGTATCTTTAGAACAGTTACATTCATAGTAAAATTGTATTTCAGTACACTCACATTTGCAATAGGTACTGGTATTTTGATACATGTGTTATCTTTCCATGAAGATATTTTAGTTACATGCATTATCATCTACATATTGAGTGTATGTACGTCTGAAGAACTGCTAACACTTGTACCATCTGAATAAGATTCCTGTTTCTTTGGGTGTCAAAATCCAAGCTTCCTTACGTTTAAATGGAGAAAGGAAGGTTAATGCACTATTTCCCAATAATATAGTGTCAATGTGCTATATTTCTCACAAAAATCTTGTAATTGCTTGCCTGGGCTATAATGAATAAAATAAGACTTAGGATTCTGATACTAAGAAACGACTTTGGTTGGTTTCCAGATCTTGTGTTTGAAATCATACATAGTTATATCACCAGAACAGAAGGATTTAATACAGTAGTTTCCATGTCATTTTAATGTTTCGCTTTTCTTGCCCCTGCTAGCAGACCTTATGAAATTTTTTTGAGAGTTTTTTTTAGATATTTAGCTTAATGTGACCAACGAAGCTCTGTGAAATATGATTACAAAGCGCCATTAATTTCCTTTCCAAAGTTATCGAGATGGAAGGGATAATTACATGCAGACCAAGACTTAGCAATATTTAACATGGAAGACTTCAATGAGTTTCGTCTTGAGCATTACAAACAAAATGGTAAAGCAGTATGTAGTCATTAGGTTATTTTGAAGCATGAGATGAGAAAATTGTGCAGTGTCCTCGCCGAGACTAAACCTCTAGAATACACGTCGAGTTCAACTTTTGCTAATTCTGGCGGGAAGTATGTAAGGTTTTAGTTAAATTAACAAAGTTTTATTTTAATTTATACTTTTCTATCTGTTCTCATTTCAACTTCCCGTTAGAAGAAGCGCGCGTTTTCAGCTTTATGCTAATTTGAAGTGGAGCCAAGTTATATTTCAGCGAGAGGTAGGAACCTCTTAGTGTGAGAGAGCTTTTAGTCTCAGACCACTGTTACTCTATTCAACATTCGCCTGACTAGCTAGTATTTAAATTCTAAGCCGTAGCGCTGTTACTTGATTACTTATTGAAGTAACTCTAAGTGCGTCAGTATTAGTTAAATCTTGCTACGCACCGTTTAGTTTAGAGGCCAACCTCGCGTTCATAGCTCTGTGAGCAACGACTATTTAATTTCTATTTAGCTTTAGTTTAAATTAATTTGATTGTTCATTTTAGACCTTAGTGCGGTCTTTATTTTCTGTATCCCTCCCGAGTTGGGAAGTGGTTGTACATAATTGTGGTTTAATAAAAGAGGATTTTAAATCCCTCTGAAGTGTAGTTCTTCTACCACTTAATCACAATATTCTACCATAGAACATAGCTGCATTCAGTTCCCTGTTCAAGATCAGGACTCAGTTACTTTTACTTACGAAACACTCAGTCCTGACAAACTATTATAAATTATTAGTGAAGTCTGTGAAATGAAGTATTTTTAGATACATTGTGCAATACTCGTCTCCGGTCATTCGAAGCATTAAAAACTTTCGCTATTTTTAAGCAGTTTGTTAGAAATTTGACCACAAGTTCGAGGACTCTATTGTCGCATTACTAGTCAGTCAGTTACTGCCCTTAGAGTTTACAACTCCTCGTGTGTTATGCAGAATTTGAATTAGTTTTAGGTTCTCTTCGAGCTATTTGCAGTTTTTGTATTACGTGCTGTTATTTATTGCAGTAAATTATCAATATCCTCATGCTAATTTGCTATAGATACCAAAGAAATTTTTAAAAATTCGTAGCTCCCAATAATATAAAAAAATTTCCTTTGAGTTTTCACAAGTACTGACAGTAACAATTCATTTTGTTTCCTACTCTTTCATTTCGCGAGAGTAATTTCGTTTATTTATTCATTTATTTTCATTTTTTATCTATTTTCTATAGTTGTTATTACAGTAGTAATTATAAATTTATGCGGTTTCATATAAAATTACTGTTTACTTAATTGTATTGGTCTTCAAATATGAAAATCGAGTGAAACTCAGTAGAATGATGAGATTTTGAATATTATCAAAAGATAATTATTTAAACCATAAATTTCATTTAATTTCTCAACTTACTAGTACGATAAGGATAATACATAAAGATACACATAGTGATCGTAACAGTAATTTATTCAAAAACCCATTTTTACCGTAAATGGATCTTAGCTAAGAGCTATTTAAAAACGTTTAAAAACAAATGAATCGCTATTCGCTCTGTGTTTTTATCTCTAGTTTTAAGTGATTTTTATCATTTTATAGAAAGTTATGAAACATTACAATTTTATGCAAATTAATATCGCAAGACATATTTCTCTTGTGTATTATACCAGAATAATAGATTGTTGAGGTACCTACTTCTGTTTCAAAATTAACAGCTAAACTTTATTTTGAGCAGCATTAAAATATTACGTTTAAGCATTACATAGTATAAAGGCGAATTCATTTCTTTCCATGTTAAATAATCTATCATGTTGTTTAATTTACGATGTACTTTAAAAGCAGTTAATCATAAGCAGGTTGGACTTTTAACAAGTGTCAAGTTGGAGAATGATGGCAGTTTAACAATCATTCTTCCATTGGAATTGAAAAACTGACTCGCCGAGAAAATGCTACTGCGTAACCGCTACCCAGCAATTATTTGAATAGGATAAGAAAGCGAACTAAAAGTTATGTACAACGTTTTACGTAAAGAAAAATCTTTTGAATTAAATTGCTTCGTAGTTAGAAAGCGTGGGCTTTTGTGATGGATTAATACACACAAGAGATTAATATCTACCCTAAGTTAAGTTTATAAAAGGAAAAAGATTTAAACTAAGCTTATAAACTTAAAGGAAGCCTACTAGATATCAGAGGATTCTACTGCTGTATTGAGACTGAAAATATTTCTTAATTTTTCATGAATTCGTATACTTGTATCAGCTTTATCGTATTTGGCCATTACCTGAAAATTTTACATTTACATAGGCATAATTTATGTGCGTAGATACGTGATCATAAATATATATTTTGGTCATAAACACATACATACATACTATTCCGTCAACCACAAAACTGTCGTCAAACAATGTTATTTAGGGTCGATTCTGGGTAAGCGTGACGTAACAACACACTCATAATACTTGCACTTTCATTTGATGTAACTCCGTTTAATTCTCGATAAACCACATTTTGTTTTTATGAACAATAATATAAATTAACTGTTGTTGCTGAAAGTTTTTCTTGGATTTAAAAAAAAATTAAATTAAAATTTGGAGCCTGCCTTCTACAAAACAGTATGCAATGTATTGCTTTCAAAGTCATAGGATCCAACCATAAAAAAGTGTGTATTAATGGATATTATATAGTACTTTATTTTGTAATGGACAAAAAAGGACGATACAGCATTTGGTTACTGCACGATAGTTCGTTTTTAGCTGGTAGAGTGAATTAACGTCGGTTCAATGGAGAACAGCTGGATATGGCTGACAAAACAGTAAGAGATCGGAACAATGAATTTATAAGAAGTTCGTACTCATAGGTTATGGTAATTGAAGGAAGGTTAAAGGCTAAAGGAAGGTTATGGTAATTGAAGAACTTAACAAAATAATAGAAC
This sequence comes from Stegodyphus mimosarum, assembly GCA_000611955.2. Classification (NCBI taxonomy): domain Eukaryota; kingdom Metazoa; phylum Arthropoda; class Arachnida; order Araneae; family Eresidae; genus Stegodyphus; species Stegodyphus mimosarum. The sequence continues at coordinate 1,302,760 of KK121583.1, read as the reverse complement.
TCAACGAACCTTTTCATGAATCGCAAAAATAAAGTTGTTCAATTAATAATTGTTTAATAAGGGTGCCAGTTCCTTTAGAATACCGCAGAAACAAATGGCGCAAATTTGTCGGGTTCTTCATCACTTTTCGTGGTTCGATGTTATCAAACTTACACGGTTAACGCTATAGTATATAAGTAACAGTGGGCTTAACTTTGAAATATTTTCCATTTATATCATCTGGCAAATAACCTTGACATCTGCATTAATAACTAGAGGTAATGGAAAAAATTTTCACTTATATTCTACACTCTCTCATTAGGTAAAAAATTTGGTTAATTTTTAACATAGTTGTCATGCTTACAAGCAAATAGAAGTTTTTAAATAAATAATAAACAGTTTGATTTTAAAGAATTTGCAATAAATTTTTTAAGCGAAACTGATGTAGCTCTTCTTACAAAAATAATCGTAAGCCCTTCTCTTCCATTTCGTGTTGGAAGACTAAGCCATTGTTATGCTAGCGTAATAAAAAGAGGGAATCTTCAATCTGCCTTTTGTACCGTGTGGCGATGAGCAATACCACATGTGGCGACGGCTAGATTTCTTAGGGTCCCTCTCCACCCTTTTTAAGGATAATACAGCAAGCAGAAGGCGCGAAAAAAAACCTTTGGGCGGTCTCATTACGAACTCCTGTTCACGCGACCGCCACGTGTTCTGCACCCACTCTCGCTAAAATACGAATCGTGGTGCCCGGTTCAGTAAACACGGAGGGAGCTCAGTCGATTATGTAAGAAGAATTTGGGATTTTTTCTCATTTGTCGCACCTCCGGATTAAATCTGCTCTCTCGTTCCCCATCCGATTGGCGCTGTCAGCTGCTGCGGATTTGTGTCATTCAGATTTGAATGTTAATACGAGTCTTTTTCGTAAATCCGCGAAATGTTTAACAATCCCACTGACAGTTATTAAATCTGGAAATCGGATACATGTGTATACTTGGTTTTAACGTTTTGCAGTTTAGGGTGTGTATCCGAATTTTCAGCCGGAAAACATTTTGCAATGCTTATCAAAATGAAATTAGATGGAATGGTGACAAAATACAATAAAACTAGATATCCTAGCCGACGCTTGCAGTATTTTTACTAGTTTTCTGAGATTATTATTCTTATCGGCTCATTTTATTACTGGATACAGGTTTTCGTCTGATCTGTCTAGCAGAACTAATTGCAAAATTATCCTTGCGGCCTTTTAACATTTAATTTAATGATTTAAATTTATTATTTTTTAAGTAAGCGAACTTTGTTTTTTCATGCTCAAGGTGAGTAAGTCGGTTTTATATTAATCAAAGCGTTTTTGTTTTCACAACTTGTGGTTTTCTTTATCTGGGCTAGAGAATCAGGTTCTAACTAAACTACATATTTAAATGCAAATTTATAAAATGCGATACATCTAAAATTTATCTGCAAATCTGAAAAATAAAAAAAGAATCTTCTTAACACGTTTAGATTTTTTTTAAAAAATAATGTGTACACTTTTGAAAAGTACTTCGTGAAAAAGTGAGCTAATGCAATCATTTACCAGCAAATGTTCGGATAGCATAGATTTACTGCAATGAAATTATCTCCTTCTGTCTTTAATAACATTTCCACAGCTCATCATCAAAATTCTCAGATTAAATTTAAGCGGACTTTTTTTGTCCCTGAGAAAAACTTTGATTTTAGAGCAGTGTAATGGAAAATTGAAAGTAATTTGTATTACAGCAGTGTAATGGAGGATTCAGAACTGAAGGCTGTAAGTGTACACTCTTGCAAAACGTAATATTTTCATTCTCACCAGACCTTTGTCTACAAGGGATGTAGGGGTTCCAGTAGTTCAACTAAACAATTATTCAAATTTTTTTATCTTTTCTGAACTCCTCAATTTCCCCTGGCATTTCCTCGCCGGGATACAAATTTAAAGTTAAGTGAAGTGAGTATATAAACGGGTGAATCTTAGAATTTATTCAGTGTGTGTTTTCGTTAGCCAGAGCACTTTACGAGTCTGTCCTTGCTGTTACGTGGAGTTACAGATACGCCTTTTTTGGCCATTTAAATAATTATCACGCCGGGTATGTTATTGAGTCAACCTAGTTAGCCTTAACTTAAGTGTTAGTCCAGCATTACTCTTCAGCTTCAAATTTATTGTGCAACGATTCTTAAGTTCCACCATAAGTTGTCGGTGTTATTGTAAGCACAAATTACATGCCTTTTCTGTTCAGAGTTTGAATAATACTAAAAGGTTATTAAGGTTATTTTACCCTTCTTCTGTGCTGATCTCATTTACGCTTGTGCTAGAAGTCGCCAGGTTCCTTAATAGGATCTAGTAGATATTATGTTGCCAAAAAAAGCGCGATCCTACAGGGATATTGAATCAAGTCGTCTTAAATGAAGCAAACATTTTAGGAGAAATGATTGACCGAAAGTTCCCCTTCCTTTTACATTTTCACTAATATTTGAGGAAGAAGTGTTTTGGTGTTATTGAACAAAACGTAATTCTTTTAAAAGTCCTAGCGAATCTCTACTGAGGGGTGGATCATCATAGCTCCTCATTTATAAGACATTTTTCCGCTGTAAATTGGACTATTCAGACCATTTTCTATCTAGAGCTGTACTAAGGGTAAGAGACTCCTTAACTTTTTATTAACATTTTTTAAGACGTGAGCAGTTTTCCCTTCATCATTAATTGAATATATTATCCTAGACAGGCCATTCTAATAAACCGCTTTTGTTTGATGATATGTGCGATCTTTTGGTTGAAGCAACCCATCTTATGTGCCTGCTTTCTAAGTGTACGATCTGTAAGGATATTGCATGCTCCATATTGATGGCTAGGTCAGTGGCTCTCAGTCTTTTCTGCCCCATGCACGGTTTCACCATTGCTAGAATATCATACTCTTCCCCTTCCGAAACTCAAAATATACATGCACATTTATTTAGATTTAAATAATTTTCAACGGCGCAGCAGGAAGCAGGTGAAATCCTGACCGCATTCTGAAACTATCAAATCCTTCTCCCCCTTAAGAAACCCTGACCTAGACAGTAAACTATTTTGAAGTCTCATCTTGTGAATAAGCGCGAATCCAACTTTTGGATATTTACCATCCTATGCAAGCAACTTTCTCTTGAGCCTAATATGCAGATGCTTCAAAAGCAACAGGTCATTTTATGATAGCATTTTTAAACGGTGACGACATGGAGGGTAGACGTTTGCATGATACTTGTTCAGTCATGATCACTGAGCTAATTGCTGCATATTATGCATTTTTGTTTATGTCGAAGAAAGTTTATCATTTCTAGATAGTAGTTTATTGCAGTAATAAAAGTTTTAGAAACATTTTCTAATTTCCAGAATCCGCTAATTCTTGAAACACTAAAGCTAAATTAAAGAGCTTAACGAACCCTGTGTGTGAATTACTTACTGCTGGTTCCCTGACTTGTAGGAAACAACGGGCCAAAGTCTGTAGTTGAAATCTCCAGTCGTCCTGCCTCCTTCAATGGTATCAATATTATAATCAAGCCAAATATCCTGAGAAAATGGTAGCAACTCTGCGACGTTCAGGCTCATAACAAGCTGAGAGGCATAAAACTTCAGAGTAGAAAACTGAGAGCCGGCTGAAACCCGGAGAGAGGATATTCTTTTAACTTGCCTCTTTTAACTGTCGCCAATATCGATTTACTCATTTCAGTAAAGTGCTCAACTTGTAATGGACTTCATGTGGAGTACTTTAATAGTTCTCGCTAGCGTTTGACCATTTGATTCGACAAGACATTAATTTAATATTGTTTAGGTGTTTAAAAGAACTGGCGTAAAATGGTTTTTATTAAAAGAATCAGTGTGAAATTACTTGCGTTAAATGAACTGGGGTAAAATTTCTATTACTTATGTGGAATGGTTTTAAAATAGCTATTAACTTACTTTAAATATTTCTTGTAATGAGGTTTTACCGGTTTTTGCATTTGATCACATTTTCTTCGTTACAGAATTAATTAGTCTTTAATAGTAAGTATCTCATCCTTTTTGGTTTTAAAATTTCGTTTCTAGTAAATCTCTTATCATAATATTAATTAATTAAAATTAGTGTATTATTTTTGTTGATTTCAACATTTTGTAATATTGTTTAAAAAGATGATTCAGCTTAATCACACATTTGGCGCATCATAACCTTTCAGGTTAGTGTAAAAATATTCATGCATCAACCATGAACTGTGAACAACTTGTTAGTACCTTTTCGTATTTGTTTCCGAGATGAGAAATGTGACCTTTCTGTTGAAATTTGTTACACTCGATTTGCTTAAAGACTTAGATGGAGAAGTTTTCAAGTTCCATATTATGTTTTAGAAAGCAAATTTCTAAAATACATAATTTCTGTCAAAACAAAAACGTATATTTAGAAGGATAAATTTTAAATTTTCATTTCTAGAAAGGATAAAATTCGCAATTTTATACTTAATGCAATGCGATTTTAATACGGTTCTTAAAATCTGTATTGATCTCATATTTTTAATCGGCTGAAAATGATGTCAAATCAATCAATTTCGAAAGAACAAATTTTGGACTTCCCGAATTTCTATTTTATCTGTAAACTCATACATGATAACTTCTTTTTATGAGCATAAGAGGCTAAAGCTTTATTAAACCATCACGAGTTTTTGCCTTCTCAATTCTTATGAATACGCAGAGTCATCAGGTATTTTTAAAGCAGGAGACGTGAAAAATGTGCAGCGCCTTTGCCGGGACTTGAACCTAGACCTTCGAAGGCGCCCCGAGTGTGCTACCATTACACCAAGAAGGCACGCTAAAGAAGGGAGAAAGTACCTTTTAAATGTTTGATTAAATTTTATGGATTCCATGAATTGTGACCATGAATGACTTTACGAACATTATTTTTAATGCAGTTGCATTTTATTTTCAGTTTTTATTCCTCTTTTATGTAAATATATTTCAAAATTTGTCTTTTAAAATTATGTATTGTAGTACAAAATGTAATTAATTTGATTATTATTATTTAAAATTAAAATAAATCTAGTTAATAATGAAAGCACTGCATCCAGTAACGTCAGTGTGGTACAATACCAACAATCAATATAACAGCAAAAATGAAACTCAACAGCTCTCAGAACATTACGAGGATTATGTTGCTTTAAAATCACTGGTGATGCCGATAATCATTCCTTGAATGTATTCTTACGTCTTTTTGAAACTCCTTTTACTGACATATTTTGTCCGAAATAACTGAAATATTAGAAATATAAGACCAGTTTCAATATAGTCAAAATGTGTTTATTAAAAACTAAAAACTTTACTTAGAGTTATATCGTAATCTGATGCTTGTATATAGGGGTTATGCCATTAAAATTAGGCAGCGGTCGGACCATTGTAAGAAAGAAAATTATGTGTTGATAAAGGGAAGCAAAAGTTTGCATCGTATATTCAGCTGTAAAGGTGTTCATGATCTGAAATCAGAAAGCAAACACATTTCATGCATGTCCTTCCATAAGAGGCCTTACTGAATAAAAAATGGTTAAATATGTTAATGCGGAAACACATATCCTTTAAATAAATGACCCGTGTATTAAACCTTTCATTTTAGACTAGTATTTCGTTTTCGATTTTCATCATTAGTAGACTTTTCCTTTGAAAGACAAGAATAGAAAAGCACAAATATTATTAAGTGAAAAATGACATTCGTATAAATCTCTGTCTTCTACTTTACGATTTGAGAAGAATAGAATTTCATTCTAAGCACCAGTCACTCCTGTTCAAGTCGCGATGAGAAAGCATATAATTCGTATGATTTCCCAGTTTCAACGCATGGGAATATCCCTACTTCATCCTTTGTGATGGTAAACAGGGTTTCCCCATATTATTCTGACACTTTTTTGGTCGGACATAATGGAGGGCGGGAGGCTTAAAAACATCGGCTTTTTGTAGGTTATGAAAAGAAACAGGGTTATCGCAAAAGTGGCATATGTTATGGAGACCCATGTCTAAAGTTCTACAACTATTATCTCAAGTTAGTTTTGGATAAGTAGCTCAGTTGCTGTTGGCCACTATTTAAACGTAATGAAGTAATGCTTTTCATTCTCGACATAGAACGGAATGTTAAAGATCATCTCCAGTCTCTCCTGCTGTGAATATATTTTTTTTTCAAAATCATGAATTTTAAATTTAAAAAGGCATTTCACAAATCCCCTCAAGAATCATTTTTTTAAATATCATAATTTCCTTTGTTTTTCTTTTTAAGTAAGTTCTAAAATTTATTTGTAAAATGTAAATACCAAAGATAGTTGCTTCTTAGCAAGTTGTACCGTATTATTAACTGTGTGTCAAATTCATTTTAACTAGGTTAGCTTTACAGAGGCTCCTTACTTTATCATAAAGAACACTTAGCATACATTGCACAAAAAAACTTGTTATTTGAGTTATTTTAGTGCAAATGCCCCCTTAGCTGTTTTATTATAATTGAGAAAAAAACACATAAAATGCTTGATATTTTCAGAGCATTCGAAAAACGTTTACCAAAGCATTCTCATTATCTTTTCCTGAACATTTTACAGGTTGTAACTGAAAATAAGAGTATCATTAAAGCTAAAGCCAACACCGTATCACTTAAATTGCTAAATAATGCGTAAGATACTTCCCGTCCCCTTTTCGTATGTCTTCTTGGTGTAACTAGAAGCATGCTCGATGCGTATTCAGAAGGTCCAGTGTTGACCTCCTGAATACGCATCAGAGCTTTGCAGATTTCGTTAGTTTCCTGACTTCAAAAAATTTCTATATGACCCTACAAGTGACGCCCGAACTGAAAAGTAGTGAACAATAATTCGTCACTACCAGGATTTGGTGAGTGGGTCTCTTCATTCATAGTTGCTTTTTAAAGGGGGGGGTGGTATTTTCTATATTCTATTTGCATGCCTTCGTCCGGAGTTCGATTCTCAGCAAGAACATTGTACGTTTTCAAGTCTTCTGCAGCGAAACTAATGTTCGCTTAAACTAATGTAACTAAGAAAATGTTTTTGAGAATGACAGTAAATTGTAATTCTTAAAAATGACTGTAAATGTGTGCTTTAAAGCTGCAACAACTTCTTAGGGAAATCGGCACGTTGTTGCTATTGGATCGTTGACAGAAGTCAGAAGAACCGTCTTCATGAACCTTTTTATTCATGTGATGGTGTTTATGTAGAGTGCGCAAAATAGTTAGTATTTTCGAGAGGATCAAACGAGTTGCTGTCTCCTTGGGTTTTAACCTCTTATCTCTTAACATGTTTCTTTGGCGAGAGTAAAGTTTCTTTACCTCAACGCCTCCAATGGCCGAACCTGACGAAGATTAATGAATTCTTACCCGATACCAAATTATTTTGTTCATGCTGCTACTGAAAAATTTTGAAACAAGAAATCACTCTCTAATTTTTTTTATTTCATCAAAAATAAAAAGTATTACAAGTTGCTCAGTTTTAAATATTTCGGAAAATTTTGCCACGAACATTACCTTAACTGACACAAAAGAGTTAAAATTATCACGTTAATTAAAATCAAATTTATTTAAAGAATATTGCAATTATATGTGCAATAGAAATCTATTGACAAATTCTTTAACTAAGCAGCCAGAAATATTTGCATATTTCTATAGATTACTTCGCAAAGGCAGTTAGTTAGCTCTAATGTGGTATGGTATAGAAAAATAATCCGCTCAGATCGAATCTTTAAACAAGTCTGTTACTCTATGAAATTAGTTACTTTCATTTCATAAACTCAGAATATTTTCTCTCAGGAAACTTTTCGTTATATTTAATTTGCATTGCAATTATGGTCATAAAAAGTTTGCTTGCCGACCCGTTACACGATCTGCACTGTAATGCATTATATATTTATTGTCACAAAGGTAATATGATCTATTTGAAAACTTTCTGTTGACCTCACATGCACTTACTATTTATCAAATTTAGTCTAGACTCCTTCCATAGCAGTGTTGCTGCCACTCTATGTATTAGTGAAAAAATTCTTCATTGACAGTACTCCATTGTAGACGCCTGAATGTTATCATTTGATCCAAAATGATGTGCTTTGAAACATGTGTTTAGCTTAAGAAATAAACAATACAGAGCCGAGATTATGTTGAATGGTAAATGAAGAAACATTGCAATATTTTTAGCCTAAAATTTCCTCATAAATAGTGATGTAGGCTTTGGTGCATTGTCGTGATGAAAGAACTTGAAATTTCAGTGTCACGACGCCGGCACATATTTCTTTTATTATTATATTCCAGTTACATGTATGAGTGAGAGTATAAGGTATTTCTCCCGCCTTCTTGGCATGCGTTCGTGGTGTAGTGGTCAGCACGCTCGGCGCGTATTCGAGAGGTCCGTGGTTCGAGTCCCGGCGAAGGCATTGCTTATTTCTTCAGCTTTTTGATATCGAAAAATACCTAATGACTCTACACTGGTGCCTAAACTAAAAGGTGGTGGATGATGATTCTCCACCACCCGGATTTGGCAAGTGATTCCCTTAATCCCCAGTCGCCATTTAAAAGGGGGAGTATATAAGGTATTTCTCTCGCCTTCTTTGCATGCCTTTGCGGTGTAGTGGTCAGCACGCTCGGTGTGTATTCGAGAGGTCCGTGGTTTGAGTCCTGGCGAGGGTATTGCTCATTTCTTCAGCTTTCTGACATCGAAAAATACCTAATGACTATACAACATTATTCTTGATACTTAAAGGGCTCTCTACACATTGTTCTTTCTCGGCGTCTTCTTTTGTTTACGGTCCTTGAGGACAAAACAGCGCCCTTATAAGCTGTCCTCACCAAATGCAGCGGTTTAGAACCAAATTTTCCTAAATGGATGCAAAATCTTAATCTATAACGCTACTCCATGTTTTTGCTGTGCAAAACGCCCTTTGATAGTGCGTAGATACTAGAAAGGTATCTATTTGACTGAGGAATGTCAAACCATATATCTTGAATTTCTCCTCTAACTACCTCGATCCTCGTTTTCCTTTATGTTCTTCATTTTTGTTCACTTTAAAAAGTATATCAACATCAGAATAGATCGTGCATTTCTGAGAAAGCAAGAATCGAGAATTAAAATGTAGTCAAAATTTACCTATTTGTCTTCACAAAACTTGGATGGGAAGTAATTAAAGTGAAGCTTAGGTACACTTTGTTAAAAGAAATGTTGTAAATCTGAGTTTTCATAAGCGCAAAAATTAGTAGAAAAATTTAAATAGCCTTGAAAATCAGCTTTCATACACATATAAAAAACTATCAGTTTCAAGAAAACTATGCGTTTTCTGTATTCATTTCACATCTGGTTTCTAGCATGTCTAATATCTTGGAAAAGTATCTGTTAAGAAATACATAATTTTATAAGAGCTAAAAATATTCAGATGAATGTTTGAGCCTAGAATAATCTTAGGAAGCAAATCCATTATGCTTAGAATTGAAATATTATCACATCGTATATATGAGGGATATAATTCGCTATAGTAGATGTATATAATTACTTCAAATTACTTCTTCAGATTTCCCTTCCGACCTTTATATGATTTACCTTATTTATATAATTTTCAACCTTTACATAGGAATCTTAATAAATTGCTATCCTAGTAACAAAAGAGTAATGAAAAATTTAAATTAAAAATAAAAACTAAAAGTCTTCAAATAAAAGCCACTGGTATTTTTTCTAGAAATGATAAAAACATACATTAAATTTTCCAGAAAAGCTCGAAGATATTAAAAATAACTGTCTAGGGTATATTTCTTGCTGTCTTCCTTTATGTTCGATTGTAGCCCTTTTAACCGAGCATTAGATATCCGAGTGTCGCATATGTCTGATCTCCTTGTGACCACTACGCAACGAAAGCAAGAAAAGAAATTTTCTTTTTTTATCATCTTCATATACTTTAGTTACGAAAACTCATGCATTTTAATGAGGATGCATTCAGCAGCCGATGCGGCTTCTTTCTCCGACTTACAAAAGCTGTCCTCTCTTTGTATATTTCATACGCCGTCCATTTTCTTGCGCTCATATCTTGTCGAGATATTTGAATTTTTCCCACTTTGCAACTTTGCGACTGCCTTGTGGTATGGGCTGTAATGGTATAAGTCACTAAGTCAATTCTTTATCTCGAGAATTTCCGCTTTTATTCTGAGATAAAACGCGATATCTAAGCGTCTACTGTTATAGTTTCATTATCTCAAGTGCCATTATCGAATGAAAGATTTATGAGAGCTTTCATTATGTTCTGAATTTTTGTGAGAAGAAATCTATTGCCTAAAGTCGTCCTTTACATAAAATTAATACTGTAAACACGCTTTATCATTTAAATACTTTCTTTGGTTTAACGTAATATGGGAAGAATTTTAGTTTAATTACAATTCATAAGCTAAATTTATAACGTAATTTAGTTTCATTGCACTGTATTATTCACTTAAATAGTTCTTATATAATTATTTCAGCAAGAAATTATAACTAGAAAACTCTTATACAACAAAGTGCGTGCAAAATTCTCCAGATTAGAAAAATTATTTACATGTTAATCTAAAATGCATTTGAAGTGCATCATATTTCTTTTAAATTTTGCTTTGCTGTTATTTTAATTTTTTATTACTGTTATTTTAATTTAACTGTTGCCTCAAATTATGAGTTTGTAACAGCGCAGAAAGCATTAATTCGTTGTTCACTTTCCGACAAGTTAGCAACTACGCATTTTGGAGCATTTTAACGTTCTTCAGTAGTTCCAGAAATGTATAGTGGGTTTTCTCAAAGTCGATTACTCACTATTTAATAAGATTTTGTTCTTTTTTGGATGTAGCCGTCATTATATTTAATATGAATGTGTGTTTAAGTTATTTGATATACTAATCACTTTCAGAGGTGGACGGCCCGTTTTCAGCAAGTTATGCTTATAATAATTATGTTTTGTATACTATCTAATTACAAATAGTAACACTTTATGACTTTCATAAAATTTTTCTTGAAATAAGCCATGAATAACAAGCGTAAAATTTCTATCATTTATTGGAATAAATCCACTTTTAAGGGAAAAGAAAACATACGTAATAATATGGATTTTCAGATTGTCTTGGTTTGCTGTAGTTCCAATATTTTTTTAAGAATTTGAAGCTCTGCAGGACTTTAAAAATTTTAGAAAGATTTCGATAAAGGAATTTTAAAAAAGCGCAACTGTATTGGAATATTTTGGAAACGATGTATTACAACAAATTTTTGGAAACAGCTTATTACAGCAATTTTTTGTAAACAGCTTATTACAACAAATTTTTGGAAACAGTTTATTATTTGAAATGAGAAACATCGTCTGCTCATTTCGAATTTATTCTTCTTATCAAATATCGCATGTAAACAAGCTGTGAGTTGAAGTATATGTTTTCGTGCTTTCCGAAGAGAAATATCTCTATTCCATATTTCAAAAACTTTGTGAAATGCACGGTATTGAAATTTCTAAGTGTAAAAGGAGCAAAACTTTTAAGGAAAAGACCGTCAGTCATCACTTTCAAATGGAGAGAAACACCAACAAATACTGGAAAAGTACGTGCTGTTTACAACACTTTTAAAGTTAAATCCCTGATATCAAGAGAAAATTTGCTGGCGCAGAAATCAATTGCTAAGTCTGTATTACATTTGTAGCAACAATATATAGCATAATAAACCAAGATTAACAACTTAAAATGCTAGAAAACGCAATGTTCACCAGCTTTTGCCAAGATAAGTGGCTCAAATTAGAACTATTTAATGAACCCGTATGAAAATGATTTAGCTCGAGATAAAATGGATACACACTGTGACACGCTAAGAAGCATGGATTTACCTAACTGTCTCCCTTGTAAGATCTGTCTATGTTGTTCCACATACACTAAGAAAAGATCCTATGATGAACCTGTCGAATTCTCGCACAGGCGTGAATAAATTTCCAGCACAAAAGAAGAGTGAGAAGTAACCCTTTATTAATTCAAAGTTAACAGAAAAGCACGATCTTCGTACGTTACAAAAACACGATCAACTTGCGGTGAAAACTTAAATGTAGAATATAATTCAAGTCGAATCTAAAATAGAATGGTGCTGGATTAGCACGTTAATTTATACGTAGCAGGTTGACTCACAAAAACCTAACAGGCGTGATGATAATTCGAAATGCCCAAGAGGGGTAACAGTAAGATAGCAACGAAACGTGCACTGGCTAGCGAAAACGCGCTCTAAATAAACTCAGAGATTCACCCGTTTAAATATTTACTTAACTTAACTTTGAATTTACATCCTGCCGAGAAAACACTAGGGAAGTTGAGAGGTTCAGGAAAAGTATCAAACTTTAAATTTGTCATGCAAAATAAGAATAATCCTACACCCTCATCTGTAGTTCTTACGTTCTGAGTGCTCTAGAAACACTGCCACCTTCAATACTGAGCGAATTTGATTTATCTCCCTAACGTTCTGCGCCCTGTCGTGTGATGTGGAAGGGACAATAATCGATTCGTGATCTCTTTGCAGAAATGCATTTCCAAGGACGTTTTACCCTGACGGGGTCTGAGAGCTCACTCGTAAGGGGGTCTAATGTTACTCTATATATCCAACAAGCGGTGATCGGTGCGAACCCCAGGGTAATGGTCACAGCGAACAGCAACCACAGGACTTTTTCTTAAAGAAGCCCGCATTTGTCCCTCAGCACTGAGTCACAAATTTCAACACCCCAACAGGCTGTCTCGCGCAGTAAGAAGGCGAGATGGTACGGTCGAGAAACACAGAGCAAGGCAGGCAAAACTGCCCTGACATCGAAAGAATGTTGGCAGGCACTTCCAAAATAGTGCAGAACGACAGAGCGGAGTTGACACCTGAAGAAAATATTTCTTCATTTGACGAGAATGTTTGTGCGCGGGAGGTATTGAGCCTCACTGAACTAGAAGGCATCTTAGCCACACATGAAATCCCTAATAAAGCAGAGAAGAAAATTAAGGAATTATTTGTGAATGAGCTAAACTTAGTTAAAGCTAAAACCTTTACAGTTGCACGACTGTAAGGACAGTTAGAACAAACAAACTATATAGAGAATCATGTTAGAGGAATAATAGTTACTGAAAATCTCTCTTACGCAAAACATTGCTAAAACGGCCGCTCAACATCACGAGCTCGGTCAGAGAACAGAGCTAGAAGGGAGCAAGAACATGTTACAATAATTTATTTAAAACAAGAACTGTCACCAGAAGAGGTAAAAGAAAGGCTGGTAAAACACTTAGACCCCGCCAAACTAAAAGTAGGCTTACGCGCAGTTGAAAAAAGGAACAAAGAACAGATTTTAATTCAAATGCAGAAAAAGGACGACCTAGAGACACTTGAGGAATACGTAAGAGAAAACAAGAAATTAAAGGAAGTCGTGAACGAAAAGTGACCAGAAAAATTAAATCTAAAAATCATAATTTACAACATCAACAAATACCTTCATATAGGTAAGGTCACACAAAAATTGAAGACTCAAAACCCTCAGATCGAAAATGCAGACGCTGAATTGCTATTTTCACTGAAGCGAGATTTAACAAACACTAGGTAGCTTCAAAGACCCAACACCTTTTAAAGCCATCATGAAATTATAAATGTTAAACGTACACTGGACGAGGAACAATACTTGCGAATTTATCCAAGTAACTCAAAGCTACAAATGCTTAGGATATAGCCATTCGGTCAAGAACTGCACTGAACAAATCATATGTACAAAGTGTGGGTCCGAAGACCACAAAAAAGACGTGTAAAGTTTATCCTAATTTTATAACACTTATTTTAAGTTTATGCACCTTTCCTATCTCTTCTAGCTTCAGCTTACAATTTCCTACCGGAATGTATTTTCCGAAACGCGTTTAATGCAAATGAGCAAGAGTAGTATTTAAGTCGATGTTTCACTGAGTTCGTTAGAAAGCCAGAGTTTCTGGCTAACGCGCGCTTGCCTTTGTACTACGCCTCTCTCTAAGCTATTACTACGCTCGGCCCTACTTCAGACCCTTGGCAGCTTTGCCTACTTAATTGAGATTTAGGGGCTAACTACTTAGAATCCTGATAGCTTCTGCTATATCTTTTAGTTAAGCATTAGTTAAGTTTTAATTCTTATAAATTTGAGTTCAAGTCCAAGTGGAAGCTTTATTATACGCTCTGAGATAGGAGCCGACTGTATTGCTCCTTATTTTGATAAATAAAGGATAATTAACTCTTCTTGAGTCTTACGACTCTGTTCACACACTCAAGCGATTATTCGCTTATCGGTGTAAGAGGTTCCCCAGATTGAACTGTGAAAAAAAGTATGGAACCCCACAGACAAATATAAAAGAGCAAAAATGTGAAATTTAGTGCCAGCAGAGAAAACCCATCATGTCAGCAGAGAAAAACAATGCCCATGTTATGAAAGAGAGCTATAAAAATATAAATTAGGATAAATTATGAATAGTTTGGATATCTTACAAAAAAAATCTTCAGCACTCCCGTAGTGAGATTAAATGCTTAAGAGACTACCTTGAAAACAATCCTAATAGTAAGATAACATGAATCCAAGAAACCTTCATCAAGGAAAACAAACTTTTCGGTTTCCCCTAATGTACAGAAAGTTCTACTCTGAGACAAGTGCGAAAACAGCTCTCATCATAACATGCCAATGTATCCCAGCACTAGAAATAATTAGCACGGACACCATCAGAGTGGTCAGAATAGAAAGGTAAAATCCATTCCTCATCCTGTCGGTGTACTGATGGCTCTCGCAAGACCTAGATCCTACTTTGGGATCCTTAGAACAGCTCCTACAACAACATGCGAACTCCCCAGTCCTAATAAGTGGTGTCTTCAACGGAAAACACCCTACGTGAAGTCCGGTTCAACTTGAAATCAGGGGTTTAAAAATATTTGAATTCCTTGCTACGACAAGTCTAGCTGTCATTAACGATCCTGACAGTAACCGAGCTTTATCGGATACGCGAGGAAACCCTTGGGTAGACCTTACCTTGTTTCGAAAAACTGGGCCAATAGATGTCACAAAATGGAAAGTAAACGAAGAAGTTTAAAGACCACAACTACATAAGATGTACAGTTGACAACTTTCAATAAACCAATAGTGAGAGACGTAAGAAATTTTCTGACTTTTACTGGATCACATATCGACAAAACTTCTCAAATCACTACTCTCTAGAAAGTGATCTGCAATGTATCTCTAACATCAACTCTCAGGACAACTAAACTTATTCACGACACTTATGAAGCCACAAAAGAGAAAAGCGGGATAACTCGGAAACACATGAGTAATCATTGGTGGACTCAGGACTTTCCAATGCCGGGGAAAATGTTGCGGGCCCCAAGGCGACGCTATCAACGAAGCTGTCGAGAAACAAAACAGAGAAACAGAGTGTGCCACAAAATAGAACAAGCCAGATATAAAAAGATTATTTTTACACTAAACGACGTTCATGGCATTCGTTCTGGGAGAGCCTCCAAATCTCTTCCCATTTGGTATCTACTACAATAAGGGTAAAAGACGGAACACTAACCGCTACGATTAAGGAAACCCTACAGAAGATCCTCAAACACCATTTTCTTGACGACTCAGACAAAGACGACACCCATCTTCCCAAAGAAATCAGAACCAGGTCAACTATTCCACCAGACGCGCCTAATAATCCAGAATTTACCGACACAGAGATTCTCAAAATTATAGAAAATACAAAGCTTGCTAAAAGCCCAGGATAAGATAGAAAACCGTCGTATAACTAAGAATAGCAGACATTAGAAATCTCACGTCTTTCTTCAACGCCAGTCTCAAGAAAGAGTACTTCCCTCAGATGTGGATAAGATAAAATCCCTTAGGTGCTGAGCTCGCCTTTTTCACAAAGAAGGAAAAGACAAGTCGTATATCAACACTTGCAGATCACTTTGTCTCTTATCTGCTGGCTAAAGCCCTTGGTCAAACTCCTGACACAATGCCTCACTTTCCACCTCGAGATTACGCAACTATTAAATAAGTCACAGTTCGGCTTTACGGAAAGTAGAAGTAGCATCTATGCCCTTAAAAACCTCCAGAAGTAGATTTCGAAAAACAAAGCCCGCAAATTACACGCTTGCATAATATCGCTTTTCAGCCTTCAATCTATTTCGGTGGAGGCCCTAAAAGACAAGTTACGTCAACTAAACTGCCTAGAGAACATCTTTCGACTAATAAGTAGCTACCTCCACGATAGGTAGGTCACGTCTCAAGAGCTGGAGTGAACATCACCAGATGTTCACAAAGAAACTCTCCAGGTTTCAAACATAAAACCAGTTCTGTGGAATATCATTGCCAACACTGCCTTAAATATTGCCTTAAGACAACGAGCACATACGTACGATTTTATCTTCAATATAAGCTGTGTTAAGAGCATTACCATAGACCTCTTTGGGCTGATAGCTCAGTCTTCTCTCCCATTTCCTTTTTCGCAGGTGCATGAGTATCTTGAAAGGTCTTCAACAAGAAAGGCTACACCGCCCTTCATCTTACTTCCCTGAAGGAAGTGCTAAGCACCTTACCAGCATTAGACAGGTAACACTAAATTGGGTACATGGACATCAGGGAATATAAGGCAAAGAAAGCACACGTAGTCTCGGGAAATAAGCTACAGAGCATGCCAATATCGATATCCAAGGGATTCCCAAGCAACCTCACTTGCTTCTTCCACCAGGACGTAAGCTGCGCTTGCAGAAATCGGGCTTCTTAGGCAGACGCAATTCACTATATCAAAGATTGCAGGCTCACAGCACAACACGGAACTCATTATCTCCAGTCGCGTTCTACGCTTGAGGACTACTGTGGACAGAAAGCAGCACGAACGAAGTCACTAATACTATTATCAAAGCAAACTAATTAGGTCTAAAGCCGGATGATTGTAATAGACAGCAAGCCTACCTGTAAATAAATATCTGATGTAGTTCTAGTGTTACTAACACAGATTTTCGCTTGTATTTTACTATCATTCGCAAAAAAATATAAGTTGATCAAATCCAAAAAGGTAACCTTAAAATGTAAGAAAGTAAATATATAAACATGGTTGAAAATAAAAAAGACCAAAAGATTTTTGGCGCAACAATCAAGAGCATATGAGTTGACCAGCAGGTTTAGCCTTAATGTGAAGCAAGCAAAGTAATAATCATTATTACCTAATATCTGCAACAAAAAAGCTCTATTTAACTATCTAAAACGAAGAGAAAAATGCACAAACCTGATTCCATCAATGCAAGCAAAGTTTCGGTACAGGGTTCATGATTGTCGAAAACTTCTCTTACAATGAGAAATTAAAAAACAATGAAGAGTGAAAAAAATCTTAAAATCAATTCAAATTTCATCGCAAAGTCATATTCAAATATCAGACGTAAAACTGTCAGAAAATGCTTGAGGTCTGGTATTTACAGAAGAAATTTCATTTCTTTAAACCAGTGACTTTCACAGAGTGAAACTGCATCCAGACAAAGCAACAAATCATACTTTGAGAATTGCCACTGCATTTGTTGAAAAATGGGGACTGATATTGATACTGCTTTTCGACGTATTCCTACATATTATGAACTCTGGAAAATAGTGGACGAAGACTGGAAATCAATATCCAATGGATTCAATAAATGCTCAAAGTATGGAAATTTTATAAATAGACCTTCTGTCATGGAAATCAAGCAGACTTAATTCTCCAAAAAAAACTATCAGATCTAGCATTTTAAAATACATTTAAACATTAATTAAACGACTTCAAACTCGTTCTAAAATATATCAACACTTCCATCCGTATATGTTTTACGTATTTTCAGATATTATCAGGGAATCTCTGATATAGTTCTGCTGAGTGTAAGTTTACTGTAAATCAAGAATCACCGTCGCATGGGCCTTAAAATATGCAAGAATGTACTTACTTTCAGGTACTCCTTCGTAGCAATTTGTAATGAAGGTTTAATGTTTATCAGAGTATTTCTCTAATAACATATATTTATCTAGTATATTTATCTAGAAATCAGATTATTCTAATGTCCGAAATGAAAATTTCTGTAATTTTTAATTTAGAGCAGAATAGTGCTTTTTTATTATGCAATCATTTAACGAATTCTAGCAATATTTGAAGCTCTTTATTAAAAGAAAGAATGTTGTTTTTTTTTATTTTCTTCTATCTTAACACTATGCTTGAATTTTAAGAATTTTTTAGGAACAATATTCGTATCATGAAAACGAAGGTGTATTATTAAAATAATTTAAGAACTAAGGATGAATCAAGTTATCATAAACTTCACGAAGACAAAAGAAGATTTTCTATAACCTCACCGAGGACGCGGAGACAAATGAAAATCTTTCCTAAGTTCTAGGGATCCGTGGAGACAAGGTATAGGACATTTCATTTTCTTTTAAGAGAATGTTAGAAGGAAAACTGTGTCTGTTATGAATCATCTCCTTAGCGGATTCAACTACAGAAGCCAGGTTATTTCTTTCGAAAATGATCTTACACAAAATTTAGAATTTCAGTTTGTCTGTTACGCTGGGATACAACTATATAGATATACATCATTGCGTATGGAACAGGCAAATCGACAACCTTCTATTCGACGTAAATTTTGTAAAATCCCAATCGATTTCGAGGGCTAAACGGGTCCCCGGTCATCAGGAGCAAAAAATTCTGCAACTCGAGAAAGCGAATTTCGATCATATCTATACCCTACAGGCAACCAATATAAGAAGCCGATAGCACCATCTGTCGGCAGAAATAGTAACAAAAAATGAAGGATTAAGTTAGTAGAATTTTAAAGGCATTAGGCAAGACTGGATTGGAATTAAATTCATTGACTAAACATAAATTTTTGTGAATGTGAAAAGCTTCAAGAAAATCCAATTCCCTAATAGAAACAGCTTTCTGGATAATTTTAGCTGAACCAAAATTAAACTTGTGACTGAATTTCCAACTATGATTAGCTATTGAATATTTGTTAATTTCGCCTTTTCAGACATAAGATTCGTGTTTCTTTATGCGAAACTTTAATGCTCTTTTCGTTTGGCCAATATAACTTAAGCCACACTGACGCGATATGCTATAAATTCCCAAAGAATTAAAGTCAGAAATAGAATCTTTAAGAACCGAGCCTCGGATTTTATTTATAGGCGAGAAAACAGCATGAAAATTAAACTTGTTTAAAATCCGTGCAATTCTGTAACTGACAGAAGGATGAAATGGAAGCACAACAAGGTTATTAATGCTATTTCTAACATTAATGTTTAGAACGTGTTCGACAACTTTGCATTAGAATGTGTTCTTAGGTGGCACGATGAGAACTCGCGAACAACTTTATCAATAACTACGGGAGAAAATCCTGGGTTAAGGACAACAGATGTTAAATAATTGAGTAGCAAGAAGAGATTCCGAGGAACAAACGGGGAGGTGAACAAACAGAAAAAGGTTTACGGTGAACAGTTGTGCTGAAATTAGATCCATTGCGAATTAAAAGAATATCAAGGAAGGGAAGTGTATTATCAGATTCAGTCTCAAAAGTAAACTGGATGGCTAGATCAATCGAATTTATAACACATAAAATCTGGGGTAAGTCTTCCTTATCACCATCAAAAAGAGCGGAAGTGTAGTCTACGTAGCGAATCCACAGACGAAAAGATAGTTTTTTAAGTGATTCGACCTCAAAATATAGTGCATGTAAATATCAGCAAGTACAGGACTGAGGGGATTACCCATAGCTAATCCTTCAATTTGGCAATAATATTCATTTTGAAAAACAAAGTGAGTTTGACTCACAGAGACTTTAGTGAGGGAAATTCACTCTTCAATTTCAATATGAGAGAAATGGAATTCTCGAAGTCTAGTTTCAAGGCATTTTAGTGCACCTTCGAGTGGAACATAAGTGAACAGCGATTTAACATCAAACGAAACCATAATGGAGGAGAAATATCCTTAAGTTTATTGATGACTTCGAAAGAATTTTTTACGGTATGAATATTGTTCGAAAGTAAAGGAGAAAATACTCATTTTTCACCTCTACTGCTTCCAAATTACTTGATGTCTCTGGAAATTAAATAAATCAGTTTATAAGTTATTTCTCCTACCTTCTTCGCATGTCTTCGTGGTATAGCGATCAGCAGCTGGGCGCGTATTCCACAAGTCCGTGGTTCGAGTCCCGGCGAAGGCGTTGCTCACTTTTCACCTCTTCTGCTTCCAAAGAACTTAATGACGCTACAAGTTCTAAGTTTATAATGTCATTTTCAGTGTTACCTATTGAAAAAGAGATAAAGGCTAAATAAAAACAATATAAATAATACTAGATTACTTGTACAAAAACTAAGTACCCGGAAGTAGTAGATGGGAAGCGAATGAGCAAATGTTTGACAGCAAATACTCTTCGTCCAATTTTTGCATGCGCTTTTATTTTTGCAAAGGAGGGAATTGTAAACGTGTTATCCATCTAATACGGGTGCTATGAAAGAAAAGATTCTAACAACATTTTCTTGTAGAAATGCAGAAGAACTGCGATACTTGGAAAATGTAGATACCTCTCACGAATAATCTGTTTAAAAAGTTCTCTGGAGGACACACGTAAATTCTCATCTGCTTCTGTGTAAATCGAGCTGCTAATTCTATAATTTCTGTTTGAGCCAGTTTTTTAATTGTAATTACACTCCACTGGAAAGAAAATGTTTTAATTTTTTAATAATAAATGTAAATTCAATGGTAAATAGTATTTGATTATGGTTTATGAATGTAAACAGCAATTAAATGCTCTTTTTTATTTTGACGTGATAAATTTGCGAATAAGAGAAATTTCCATTTCATGCTAAGATTGACCAGATCTGGTATTCGTTAAAATCACATTTGAGACACATAAATATGTGACATGTCAGTAAATAGGTTAGTTTTTGATTATTGATACAGTTTTTGGTTTCAAATTTTCTCTTTTATTCCCCGGTTCCTAACATTTCGAATGTAGACTTTCCTTGAGCCTAGTTTTTATATAATGTGTGCTAAAAGTTACGAAATTAATTTCACTTCTCTCATTTTTTTGTTTTATGCAAGCAATATTTTTAATATTTCTCTTGTATGCGTATTTATAATGTGACATCCTGAGAACGCTGTTATGGAGAAAGGCCTTAAAAACGAAAATGAATATTCATAGATAAATGCTAAACAAACAGTTTTATGAAGTAAGAAAATATATCCACATCAGTCTCATAAATATGCAGTTAAGCGCGATATAAAATTTTCTGTAATTAAAAATAAGGATTACTGACAAGGTCAGTACACCCGAACATGATACGATGCATTAACATCGAAGCCTGTTTCTCCAAAGAGAAAGGAAAAAAAGAAAGGTTTAAGCAGTATAAAACTTATAATTACTTATGCTTGAGTTGTCCATTTCTTCTTGCATATAAAAATAAAGCCAAGCCAATTATAGTATTTTCACTCTGTGCTCTTCCATTATTGGTTTTGTGCAAGTTTGAATTTTTAATTCCTTGTACGAAGCAAAAGAAGTATTGTAATCGCGAAAAATTTCCGATGTCGTATTTCAGGGCAAAGATCCATTTTGTCACTTTCCGAAACAATTTTGGTTTTTCATTACATTTGCACGTATGGACAGAATAAAGGATTCTTTCTTCCAGAATGGATTTCAAAAGGGATTAGCCTTAGAACGTTGAACTGTTTTTTATAAGACTGCTATAAGATCTAGTTGTGAAACGTTTTCTTCATTGCACTTGGGAAAATACCCATCGTATGCACCCCCTTAGCCGGCTTAAAAGTCGTTAGCCGGTATTTCTGCAATCGTTGATTGTAGTCATACTCGTATACTTTCAATTACAGAAATATTTTAAATGACAAAAATATTCATGCTTTAACAAAGTCAATTAAAAAATATTTTCGACGAATAATAAAATCTGACTTAATGGGTCTTTCAGTTCCCATACTTACATTTGATGAAGTTTCACAGTCGTTATGAGAAAAAAATGCAAGAAGTTTGAGTTCCATAGGACAAAAATTGACTGGATTATTTAATTTAAAAATCTGCAGTTTTGATGTCATTTTTAAACTTGTCTTGAAGCATCGCTCAGTTAAGTTAGAACAATTCCAGGGAGTAAAGTTTAAATGAAGTGCACCAAAAAATGTGTGTAATTTAATAGGTCGCACAAGGAAGTCATGGGGATTCAAAATCAGATTTTTAGTTAAAGCATTATACATGGGCATTGCTTCACTCTTTTGCATAATTCTTAACAGGTATAGATAAATTAGTCGATATAATTAAGATTCTCAGTATACATATAATTTTCTCTCCCCATTTTCAATTTATGCTGTTTATTGATTTTTATTTTATATATGCTATTTTATGCTTTTATTGATTATTTTCCATGTTTTATTTGTCTCCTGTTTTCTTCATAATGACCTTATAATTCAATGCTTCGTATTGTTTATATTGCTTACTTATTTTGTAGGATAGTTTCTGCTTTCGTTACTTGTTCTATGACTTTCGTTACTTGTTCTGTCATTAACTTTTTCCTCTAAAAATATTCAAATTTTAACGTTATTTGAGTATCACTTGTATGTAAAGTTTTAGGCAATTAAAAATAAATAAAAATAGACTTTTGAACTAATTTTGGATAAATAAGGAAGGTATTTGCACAAAGATTGTACCAGGTTATAATAAGAGGGAGGATTCCCTCTTATTATAACCTGGTACAAGTTCTAAGAATTTAGATATATTTTATTTTATTTTATTTCCTCAGTTTTCATCAATTTTGCATTGCCGATTTCGGCCATAATAGTAATTTAATTGAATACACTTATAACAAAGGAAAACTAATTTTTAAGCTGTGTGCAAAAACCGTTTTGGGTGTTTTCTCAATTCACCTGTTTTAGGCATGGTTAAAGTCTGAAATCAAAATCATTTTTTCAAATGTGAGAATAGAATACTTCTCTCATATGCTGAACAATTTCTGAAATTTTCACACACTGTCTCTACACACACACACACACATTCACAACAATTGCTCTTTCCATCTTCCACAATTTCAAAAATAGTGTTATAAAAATGCACTTGTATCAGACAAACAGCTGAATAGGACTAAATAATATTGCACGGAATATCTGCATAAACATATCAAGACTTAGACCTGTCCGGCAGCATTATCTGTGTGTTCTAGGAATTAAGCAATAGCTCAATAGCTCAGTTTCTAAAACTTTAGAAGCACCCTACATAATATATTTTTTATACTCTTTATATTTGTGAGAGTTATATTTATAGTGATTTTAAGAATACTAAAATTAATCATAAAAGTTTATGTCATGTCTTTTTTATATCCATAATGAAAATACACAGGAAATGAATTTTGAAAGTCTCAGATCAGAACGTCATATTTGAATCAACTAAGTGACATTAGGTAGAGTAATAATTGTCAATTTATAGAGACATTAGGTATTTTTTTAAAGCAGGAGCTGTGAGAAATGGGCAGTGCCCCTCGTCGAAACTCGAACCACGACCTCTCGGATACGCGTCGAGCCTGCTGACCACTTCGCCACGACGACATGCGAAAAAGGCGGGGGAAATACCTTATATACTCCTCCTTTTAAAAGGCGACGGGGGATTAGGGGCCCCAGTCGCTGAATCATAGTCGT
The DNA here is from genome assembly GCA_000611955.2 of Stegodyphus mimosarum. Lineage (NCBI taxonomy): Eukaryota > Metazoa > Arthropoda > Arachnida > Araneae > Eresidae > Stegodyphus > Stegodyphus mimosarum. Next base: position 1,279,100 of record KK121583.1, on the reverse strand, counting down.
GGAGAATAATCATCCACCACCTTTTTTTAGTTCGGGCGCTGGTGTAGAGACATTAGATTATTTCGGAAGCAGGAGTAATGAAAAATGAGCAACGCCTTCGCCGGGACTCGAACCACGGACCTCTCGAATATGCGCCGAGCGTGCTGACCACTACGCCACAAAAGCATACCAATAAGGCGGGAGAAATACCTTATAAACTCCCCCCTTTAAAGGGCGACTGAGGTTAGGGGACCCAGTCGCCAAATCGAATCCTGGTCGTGGAGAATCATCATCCACCAAATTTTAGTTCGGGCGTCGCTGAAGAGACATTAGGTATTTTTTTAGAAGTTGGAAACGTGAAAAATGAGCAGTGCCCTCGCCGGGACTCGAGCCACGGACCTGTCGAATACGCGCTGAGCGTGCTGACCACTACACCACGAACGCATGCGAAGAAGGCGGGGGATATACTTATACGTTCAGCAAAGAAAATGCCTAACTAAGACACTAGACGTTGCCTTTTTCCTCCAGAATTAAAATGACAGGAATGATAAAAATAAATTGATTATATGATGTTGCAGCACTTCAATAACTTTTTGCGTAATATACTGCTGAGTAAATCTGTAGGGTAACACTTTGCACCAAAGAAGCGCGAAGCACAAATGGATGGAGATTGATCCTATGATTTATATCCTTTCTTCTATCTTGATTGGTACAACGTTATATACATCTTGTTACGCATTACGAATTTTAAAAGAACATGACCAAATTTAAAAGAGTGTGACAAGGCTTTACATCAGATGCAACCTTCGATACAGCCTGAAGTCTGCAAAATCTTTTTCTATGAGCAACAAATTATATCCCATATTAGAAAGAAAATTCAAATACATCAGCTACTTTCTGAACAATCAAAATCATTATCTATAGTTTACTGGTAGCAATATGATATTAATAACTAACCAATCAAAGAAAGTAAGAAAATGAAAGAACTTGTAACCTAATTATGATAAGAAACATCGAATAATATCCGTCAATTGCGTTACCTAGTCTATTTACGATAGTTAATTTCGTTTTGTATAAAAATAATTTTTCTCTCCTTTTCGTCGAGTAAGATAATAATTATAGAATGAGGGAATGCGCTGCTGAGATGGCTTCCGACTACGGAGGAAAACCAAACATAATTATACACCATCGCAGTGGAAAAATCTCTCTAAACGTGGCGAAATCAGTAATTATAATAATAATAATGAGCGAGTAATCTATAAACCTATAACCCTTAGCCATCCGTTAAAGTGACTCTACAAAATTCAGTGCAAAATATGAGTAAAATCAGCTAACTTAATAAATCAGTATCATCTATAAAGGCACGCTGCAAAAAATGTAGTATGTTATACATGAAAATGCGAATATAACGCAATAACATATACGTGTATATCAACATGTGTAAGCAGATAAATGCAAAACATCATTGTGATTATACAGCTGAAACCAGTTTGTTAGTAACAATATTTAAAAAATATTTGCATACATTATTTGCTATATACTGCGCTGCTTACTATTCTAGTACAAAAAATTCCAAGGAAAGTAATAGCTTACTTGAAATCCAAATAATTAATTAAATTAATTAAGATACTAATAATTTTATGTGATTACTTGATATAAATTATGTTCCTAACGTTCTAAAAATGCCGATTTCGGTGTTGATGTGCTCCACATTATGATTTATTATCTGCTATTTGAAAAAGGAAGGAATATTCTTTTTTCATGAATAATATGAAGTTACACTTTCAAATTACAGTGTTATTACTTAAGTATCTCGACAGCTTATTATAGCTTTAAAATTCTACATTGGGGCGAAATGGTTTAAAGCGAAAGTTCATAAGAATTTATATTTTTACGGTGACAATTATTGTTCACATGTATACCATAATTAGAATAAAATACATAAACTGGAATCCAATTAAGGTAAGATGTAAATAATGGCTTCGACTTAAACATTCATCAAGTTTATCTTATTATCAGATTTAACGTTAATGCGTTATACTTCCTGAACTAATTTGTTACTCCCTTTCAGAAACAAATTACTATCGCTGTGATCCTTCAAAATAAGTAAAAATTTCAGCAGAACATTAAAGGCTTACCCATCGAGACTTAGTAATCTGCCAATTAATTAGTTAATCACCTTACAGAAACATGCTCTTAGGATAATTGATGCTAGGATTTTAAATCGAATTTTAAATCATTTGTTAAAAATATTCTCAATAGTTTAGCATTGTTACTCTTTTCAGAGGTAAACAGACGCCTTACTGAAATCTCTTCAGTTGGTATGAACATTTTAACATATAAAAACTAGGAGTTTTAAATATTGAAATTCATTATGGAGCCGCACAGACGTGCAGACGGGATAGCGGTTAATGACTCCGACTGCCTTGCCGAAGCGCCCGGGTTCGAGTCCCGGAGAAGACGTGAATGTTTCTAAATGTATAGCAACTTTGCGTCATGGGGGCTCTCTAAATATATGGCGAGGCGAAAGTTTTCTCGTCTGGTTAAGTAGTAAAGGAGAGCGGGGGAAGACCCTTGGATCACCACCATGATGCTTTTCCTCAAAGCTTAGAAGTCCAGCGTCTTTGAGGCTCTGGCAAACATTCTTCCATGAAACACGGACGCGAAAACAAGCAGTCAGATATTATAGAGCTTATGGCTCTAGGTTGTCCAAAACACGAATCGGGGTTTGAATCCTTAAAAATTGCTTACGTCAAAAAATTAATCTTTCAATATGCAAGGTTATTTTCACTATGGGGGAATCAAATGTTTCCCTTTTATTTTTATATTAATTTATTTATTTGGGAGTTTAAAATTATGAAGTTTAATTGTTTTTTTAATTTAAAAAAATTAAATGTTTATCATATATTTAAAATAAATTAATTGAAATGCGTACCAAATTTCCATTTTCTTCTATGTTATTTTTATAACATCAACAATTCTCAATGCATTTTAATCAGCACGTATACATCATCGCGATATTTAAGTATCAGCAAAAACTATCATTCAGCTGCAACCGCATGGTTTATACATGCAATGATGAGTTAGACTGATTGTTGAAAAACTGTTATGGGTTTAGACAAAGTACTAATTAACTACACACTTAGCTTCAAGTCAAGTACCACTTCCAGCTGTCGAATTTAACTCAAAATCTTATCAACATTTTGTAATGCAGAGAGCTTAAATGCAGAAAACAGAAATTTTAGAAGAGACAAAAAAACCAATTGTGGACAAAAAAACCGTCACACGCATAGACAGTCATTATTGTAAAAATGTATTAAGGAGACCATATATCATAATTATTCACAGAAAACTTATTACCGAATATTTGGAATGGATATATTACCTCCCTCATATATGTATATAGATTGCTAGGAGGAAAAAATAATCACTATCAGCCTCAAAAAGCTTCTAAAAACGTTGTGTTTAAAACCATTCCTTATCCGGCTTTGCTTTGAATTTACCGTAATAAACACATTACTTGTGACTGAAAATACTGCATTGTCACTGAGAATAATTTTATTTCTCAAATAGGCCTTTGTGTGTTTTATCAGTGAGTTTTACAGTCTAAAAGTCTTAGAAAGGAAATAACAACTATCCTATTTGTTCACGCCTGCGAGCGCAGCGCCCCCGGTTAGAAAATTTTACTAGTGATGCTGTCGACGAGAGTAATGAGTCAGTAAGGCGAGAAATGTTAATAAAGGAGAGTGACTTTACCTTACTACTGAGTCATTGTCATTGTTATTAATACAGTCCACAGTGTGATTATTAACCAAATTATTTATGAGAATAGAACCAGCTAACATATTGGCCCTTAAGCCGGAGATTATTATAAATGAGAAACGTCTTCAGAAGTTATGCGAACTACAAGGGCGTGGCTACTTCTGATTTCGAAAGAAGAATAGTCAGCGGTCAAGTAGGTGGGAATTTACTATTTGAATTATTTGAGATTTAATTTGAGCCAATACTTAATAGCACTATTTTGAACTTGGTTGTATTTCTTTGAAATCTTTGTGTCAGAACGAAAAATGTTTAAAGGTGCATTTAAAGAAGATTTAAGGCTTATAGCCTTTGAAATAAGAGTTGAGCTAACAGATAAAATGACAGTTTTAGAATTAAACGCAGCCATCAAAAACAGTGATCCGTATAAATCTGATCCAGATTCTGTGAATGAAATTGCAAACATGATCATTGAGAGGATAGAATCTGAGGAATCCAAACAGTTAGAACTTAAGTTGGAACGTTCTAAAGCAGAGCTAGAGTTGGTTAAAATGTGCGCAGAAATACAATCAGATATTCTTAAAAACGAAAATAATAACGAATCGTTAGACACACTTATAAAAAGCATTCATACTTTAACTATGAAAATACCTACAATGCCAGAAGGTGGGGATTTTTCTTTTCCTCTTTATAGAGGGCATTTGTTTCTAAGGAAATACCGGAAAAATACAAAGCAGAAATTTTGTTGAATTTGTTAGGTGATAAGGCATCCAATATTATCACTTATATAGAAGAGAAATATTTAATTAATTACACAAAAGTAAAAGAAATAGCATTACGAGAATTTCAACCAACATCGTATTCATGTTTAGAGCAATTTAAGAAAGCATCCAGATTACAAAATGAAACTCATGTTCAGTTTGCTTCGCGTTTAACTATTAGTTGGAACTATTATTTAAAATTAAGAGATGTAAAGGATTTTGAATCATTAAAACAACTCATAATATCTGATAAAATTTATCAAACTCTTGATAAAGAAACAGCAACTCATATTAGTGTGAGACAAGGAGACAAGTGGTTTAAACCCAGTGAGTTAGGAAAAGAGGTGGATTTATTTTTCACATCTAAAGGAAAATCATTCGCTGTAAGCTCTAATATTTATAAGAGTTCTTTGAAAAATGTTTCGAAAGTATTTCTTTCAGATATTTCTTCTAATTGTGTGTTATGTAAAACTGTATATCATCATCTATCTAAATGTCCAATTTATCTAAAATTATCAGTGAATGATAGAGTAGAAGTAGTTAAAAATAATCATCTTTGCTTTACCTGCATGTCTAACAAACACTCTGTATTAAATTGCTCTTCAAAATTGTCTTGTTTTTGCAAAAAGAGACATCATAAAACATTGCATTTTCCAAACCGAAACTCCAATGAAAATCGCAACGCGTGTAGAAAAAATGAGGTGGCAATTAAAACTGAGTCAGCAAATACTCTTGAGAGTTCAAGGCCATCGACAACCCCGATGTGTGAAGATCCTAAATTTCCTAATGTACAAGCGCCAGAGTTTGTGCAAAGCTTAACATTCATTCGAATAAAAGGAAAAGTAAAGTGTTGCTAAGTGCGGCGATATGTATTTTGACAGATGAAAAAGGAAGTGAATATAAATTACGATGCCTTTTGGATGGGGTAAGTGAACCTTGCCTGTTAAGTAAACATATCGTAGATATCATGCAATTAAAAAAAGAAAAGGTAGTTATAGTAGTTAGCGGTTTAAATGATTCATCTCTAAGAATAAAAACAAGAGTTAATGCAAATATTCGTAACGAAAATAAAAGTTATAATAAAATATAGATTTCTTGGTAGTTCCGAAGATAATGACAGACTTTATACCCTCACAAAGAGTAAACATTTTTCTGAACAATGTTAGACATATAAAGTTAGCTGATGACAAGTTTAACATTCCCGAACGTATTGATTGTTTGCTCGGTGCAGAGATATATTTAGAGTTGTTACAACCTGGTCAAATTCGATTTGACAATTCTAATATCATTCTACAAAAGTGTGTTTGAATTTTTTGCGTCTGGGAGTTACGTAACAGAAAAAGAGAGTGGTGTTCATTGTGGTTTGATAACAGAAGAAACAAATTTAGATAACACACTCAAGCAATTTTGGGAACTCGAAAACGGTGAGGTAGCAAAGACGAGAAGTAAAGAATCGGAATTCTATGAAGAGCATTTTAAAAACAACTATAGTCGTGAGGCTAATGGAAAATACGTAGTGAAGATGCCGTTTAAGGAAGATCCAATGTGTTTAGGGAATTCGAAACAAATCGCGCTTAAGAGGTTGAACTGGTTGTGGATTCATTTGAATAAAGATGAAAATTACTTATTACTATACTCATATTTTCTACGTAAATGTGGAGAAATAGAAGGAAGATGACGAGCAGAAGGGAACGTACTATATTCCACACCTTGGGATTTATCGCCCTGAGAAAAGTTTGACACCTTTGAGAGCAGTGTTCAATGCTTCGACTACAACGTCAAAAGGCAATTCCCTGAATTCAATTCAATGTAATGGTGGTGTAATTCATTCAAGAGGACTTGTTTTCGATTATGGTACGTTTCCGAAAACATGTTTATGCCTTTGCAGCGGATATCAAAAAGATGTACCGAATGATATCGATTGATCCTACTCAACGGCAGCTACAGAGAATTTTGTGGAAAGAGTCAATTAATGGTCCAGTAAAAACTTTTGAGTTGAATACGGTCACCTATGGTACAGTAAGTGCACCTTTCTTAGCCATGAGAACATTACGTCAGCTTGCTATAGATGAGTTCAGAAATTTTCCATCAGCGGCTCCAGTTCTACAAAGAAATTTTTAAATGGATGATGTGCTAACAGGGTCCAGTTCATTGAGTTCGGCAAAGAAGTTACAGAAAGAATTGATTGAGATTTTAAGAAGTGCAACTATGTCTCTGCATAAATGGTGTAGCAACAATCCGGAACTTGCAGTTAACGTTGATGATGAATACACATTGCAGTGCGCGAATTACGTTTCAGCTCTTGGTGTTTCCTGGAAAGCAGATAAAGATTGTTTAATTTTAAAGTGAAACTAGAAGACGAGTGTAAAATTACTAAACGGCAAGTTTTGTCAACAATAGCGAGAATCTTTGATCCACTTGGTTTATTGGGTCCCGTGATAGCTAAAGCTAAAATATTTCTTCAGAGACTATGGTTTTTGAAGCTCAAATGGGACGATCCTCTACCTGAAAAAGAAGCCAAGGAATGGCAACGATTTTTCTTTGAACTCCCTCATATATGTAATTTAGAAATTAAGAGATGCATTCTTGTCGCAGAAGCAATTGTTATTGAGTTACACGGGTTTTGTGATGTCTGTGAGTTAGCGTATGGAGCTGTAGTTTATTGTAAATCCATCTCCGAATGTGGTGAAGTAATAATAAGGCTTGTAACAAGTAAATCAAGAGTTTCTCCTATAAAAAGAGTTAGCATACCAAGATTAGAGTTATGCGAAGCTGTATTGCTTGCGAAATTAATGAATCGCGTAATATCTGCTCGGAAACTTAATATTAATAATGTATTTTTGTGGAGTGACTCTATGATAGTCTTGTGTTAGCTGCAAAAGGAGCCCTGCTGTATGAAAACATTCGTTGCTAATCGAGTAGCGATGGTTCAAGAAATGATGGATGTGCGACAGTGGCGGCACGTTCCATCAGGTGAAAATCCGGCTGATATTATCTCCAGGGGACTTGACTCTATCAAGCTTGTCCAAAGTGAGCTCTGGTGGAAGGGTCCCGGTTTCCTGATGAAGAATGAGTATCCATGTAAAGTGATTCCTACTGAAGTTATTGGGAAAGACTTTGCTGATGAACTCAAAAAACTTAATGACTCTAGAATTTCACTTAATATAAAAGTAAATTATTTCCTGAATGAATTCTTAAATTTGAGTAATACCTATGTTAAAATTTTGCGTATTTTAAGTTTTATTTACAGGTTCTACAATAATTGCAAGGCTAAGAACAAGATTAGCGGTCCTCTTTGCACTGAGGAAATTAAACATGCGGAATTAAAGCTAATCAAAATCGTTCAAGAGTTTAAAAAAGAATTAACTACTCTTCAGAAAGACGGTAAGGTGGTTCCGAATAGTAAGTTAAAACGTTTGTACCTCTTTATAGATAAGGACAATATTTTGCGGGTAGGCGGAAGACTAACCAATAGTAAGTATAACTTTGAAAGAAAATTTCCTATAATATTGCCAAAAAATCATAGATTAACGATCTTAATAGCAGAGATGGTCCTTAAAAAATGCATGCACATTGGACCTCAAGGATTAATGTGTAATACTAGGCAAAAGTTTTGGCCTTTAGGTGCTCGTAATCTTCGTAGGAAATTAGTCCATGAATGTGTGATTTGCTTTAAAGCAAAACCAGTCCCTTGTGAGCAACTCATGGCCCATTTACCGCAGGAAAGAGTTACACCAAACTTCCCATTCAATTGTGTAGGAGTTGATTTTTGCGGACCATTTATGATAAAATACAAAAATCAGAGGAAAGGAATTCTTAATAAAATATATTTATGCATTTTTGTTTGTTTTGTAACAAAGGCTTGTCATTTGGAGCTTGTTACAGACCTTTCTAGTGAGGCCTTTATCGCAGCATTAAAAAGATTTATTAGCAGAAGAGGTAAGTGTGCACGTATCTTTTCCGACAACGCGAGAAATTTTGTTGGAAGTAATTTAGAATTGAAGAAATTGAACAAATTGATTAACAAACGAGACAAAATTTAGGTAATTATTTATCCATTGCGGGCATTGATTGGATGTTTATTCCTCCGCGTGCTCCTAATCAGGGAGGACTTTGGGAGGCAGCCGTCAAGTCTGTCAAACATCACCTCAGACGTGTGGTGGCAAATTTAAAATTAACATTTGAGGAATTTTAAACTATAATTACCCAAATTGAGGGGATACTTATTTCACGCCCACTGTATCCTATGTCAGCTGAGTTGGATGACTTCGACGTCTTGACGCCTGGTCATTTTTTGATTGGAAGACCAATAACTGCATTATGGAACCCAGCTCGAACCCAGCATTTTAAATGTGAGTGATAACATGTTAAACAAGTGGAAAAAGTTAACAAAAGTAATTCAGTCCATTTGGAAAGGTTGGTCAAACAATTATTTAAGTACACTTCAACAAAGAAATAAATGGTATTACGAAAAAAATAATGTAGAAATTGGTACTGTGATCATTCTACGAGAAGATAATACACCTGTTTGTAATTAGCCATTAGGCAGAATTATAGAAACGCTAACAGGTAAAGATAATAAAGTAAGAGTCGTAAAGGTAAAAACAAAAAATGGAGCTTTTACAAGGCCAATTTCTAAAATTTGCATTTTACCTTTACCTAAATGAGCAAAATTAATGTAATTATAAGATGTATGTCTATAGGGTTGTGGTATTATATTTTAATTAGATTCATGTTGTAGATCTGTATTTGTGAAAATTTTATAAACTGTTGAATGTAACCATGTCAACGCGGGGCGGTATGTTCACGCCTGCGAGCGCAGCGCCCCCGGTTAGAAAATTTTACTAGTTATGCTGTCGACGAGAGTAATGAGTCAGTAAGGCGAGAGATGTTAATAAAGGAGAGTGTGTTTACCTTACTACTGAGCCATTGTTATTTATACAGTCCACTGTGTGATTATTAACCAAATTATTTATGAGAATGAGAACCAGCTAACACTGTTAACAAAGTAAGCACGGTGAAACAAAACCGGATTCTAGAACATCTGGGGAAGATTGTGGTATGGAATTTATTTGTCGTTGCAATTGTTCTAAAGCAATGACTGCAAGTACATACAGCAAGTACGTTTTACACTGTACCAAAACTTGGATGTAAAACTATAATTATAGTAAATCTTCATGATAATTGTGGGTTAACGGCCATTTAACAATCTGAAGGGATCTAAAAAACCTATTGTTCATCCGCAAATTATTCTTTCAGTAGTGTGAGAATATTGTAAACATGCTTTGGACCACTCTTTCACGTACTGCTAGCTGTGTCCTATTTCGCGTTTGTGATACTTTTTTCTTCCGTATAACAGTGTTCAGTTTCGCTAAGCAGCAATGGTTCGCCAGCTTCTGCTGTAAAAACAAATCGCGTCATAATGTCATCCGTACCAATAGGTCCAATGAATTACGGTCGATAATGCCTCCATTCAGTTGATTTGTCTTCCACTGATTATTTATTCCACCGGAAAAATGGAAAATAACAGCTTAATTTAATGCCATTGATGATATCTAAAGAAACTGTTTGAATGACTTTCTTCTAGAAAACAGTCTATTCTTCTAATATCATGTGAAATGTGAAATCCCGTTCTTCTTTGTTCACTGGTTCAAGTGTCTCACATAATAAATGATCAAATAATTTAATAAGATAATCTATCCTGTAAACTACGTAATAATTGTTACAGTATATTTAACTAGCATCGCTGAGGTAAAAGATAACTACTTGCTGTAGTCTTTCTTATTAGAAAAAATTTGTAGAATAGTTAATATATTAAAACACAGATATTAATGATTTGACGATGTATATAGAAATTTTCATTGTAGATTAGTTGAATAAAGAATGAGTTTTTAATATTATTTTCATTTGTAGTGTTAACATTGTTGGAAAATCTTAAAAGTGGTATATTTTTTCCGATAAACTATTTTTGAAATTAAAACCCTGAGAGTTGATCATAATTTTGAACTAATCATACATTAATAGTTTTAAATATAAAGTATTATTGTAGAAAATCATTCTTCAGTTTTGAAATTCTAAATAAAGAGAAATGGAAGAATATACATTAATAAATTCTGACCTGTTCAGTTTCATTACATTTTATTTCTTAATATTTCTTAGTGAATCCGAATTGCTTTATTATCTATGAAATAAATATCACGGAACTACTAAATAAATGATTAAGAGATGCTAGTTCAAGAATATAGTTATTTCGTTGAATATAAGTATTTCGCTGGCAAGTCAGTTTGTCAGCTCATAAAATCAGAAACGGATGAAATGCACTGAGAGCTTTCTTTTCAATAAAAGGAAGATAGAATGTTGCTTTAAATAAAGAATTATTAGTACAATAGTTCGCTTAGTATTTAATGAGAAATTTTAACTCTGAAAAGGATCACTTTAAATACGTGAGAATTGAATTCATTTGCGAATCAAATGGCAATTTTTGGTATGCAATGAAGGAGACATAAGTGAATGAAAATAAGTAAACAGAAATATCAAAACTTGGAATTTACACAAAATCTGTCATTTCTTTACTTTAGGGAGGGCAATATTTACATATGAAAATTATGGTTAAAAAAAACAAAATTAAATCCTAGCTCTGTAATGCTAGTAAATGTTTTAAATCACACTGTCTATGAGCCATGAAAGTGCTTACATTTTAAACAAAAATCTCATGATAACGTTTGCTTATGAATATTAAAAAGAATAAAGCTGCCTTAAAAATATGTAGTATAGTAAATCCATTTTGAAGGATATGATGTAAAATATTTAAGTTAGACTGGCAAATAATTATTCTGCATGAAATGATTTTACAACTTCAATGAAACTATAATTGGACATTTAAATTTAATACAGATAAAAGCATTAAATTTTATAAGGAAGTTGTAATATTAAATTTTATAAGGAAGTTGTAATATTAAATTTTAAAACACTATTCACAATAATAATCTTAAATAGAATAATAATAATATAAATAAAGTACAAAGTCTTACAATGATAATGTAAAAATATATTTTTTAATTTTTCAACATTAAATTCTGTATTATAATGCAAAAAATTAAAGTTAGTTTTAAATTAGAAATTCTAAACTATTACTAAAACTAAACTATTACAGTTATTGCATTTAAATTTTAATTTCTTAAAAAATTGAGTTTACGTATTGCAACTTATATGTTTTAAAAGAATTCTGTATAGTTATTTATAAGCAGAAATCGAGAATTGGGATGTATTATAAGAATTGCTGATATTGAAGGAATTAAAATGTAAAAGAAAATTGTTATATTTCTAACAATTTAAATTTTCATCTGTCGTTGATGTAAATCTTTGGTTGCAATATTTATGAACTTTTCTAATTTTAATTTGCATTATTTTCAATTTATAGTGATGGATTTTGTTTAATTAAGCTTATTTATTTTATTTGTGTATTTTGTATTATTTCATAATTTTAATTATAATTATTGTGTTTTAATGTATACAATTACTTTATTAAGTGTCGGTGTACGTAACTTTGTATGCAAAATAGTTGAAGTTATGTAAACAGGCGCAGCAGAAACAAATATATGCCATATAGAATTCGCAAGTCTTGGCTCTTTAATTTAGCCTCAAAGTGGCGAAATTATAGAGCCAAGACTTGCGCATCATTGCTCTAAATATCTCATTGTCTAATTGCATCTAATTGCATCTCGCATCATTGCTCTAAATATCTCAAAGTGGAGATATTTAGAGCAATGATGCGAGATTCGACAACTTTGAAGAACATCTAGGAAATTTTTCTTAGAAAATCCGTGAAGATTCCGACTGACACGAGCTTCAATCTGTTAACAATTTGGCTGACAGGTTTACGTTGTAAATAAAACATTCACTAGTTAACAAACTAAAAACAGGCTCTTAGAAGAAGCCAGACATAAGAATATATCTGAACATCAAAATCAAACCCTCTGCACAGAGTGCGTTCGGTCACATGCACATAACGTGAATAAGCCTGTGAGTGATCGTGTAAAATATCTTCTGTCCAACGAAAGAGTATAGCTAGAAGAAGCACAGTGCAGTCTTAAAGGTAGCCAAACTTCAGATTTAAGTACAGAAACAAAATACCAGTCAAGTACGAGTTAAAGAAAGAAGATAACGAACGTACTACTGATCATTTCACGAAAATAATCAAATAAGTCTCAATATATGAGACAAAACAATTTTTCTCAAAAATTAGATATTATTTATGTTATTTACCTTACGGCCTAATAGAGGAGTGACATTTTAAAACATTTATATTTTATCCTTTGATGATGAAACATTTCAACCAACTAAGGATACATAAAAGACAGTATACAAATGATGCTAATACAATTTTTACAACTGTAACAGTTATTATTCAAAATACAGGTCTCATATGTAATAAGCACGTAAGAATGCTCTTGATGTCTTTATTAAACAAAACGTATCTGTGATCTTGCAATAAGTTCAAAACTTCTAATTTTATCACACGCAGACAGGCCAAAATGCATGATAGAATTAGAAGAAATGTAATATTAATTAAAGCCAATACCAGCAGATCTCGCTATCCCCTAAATCAACTTGTGAATTTGGAAGACAGTGCTGTCCACATATACACGCTAAGAGTATATAATTACGTCTCATGTAATGCTCTGGTCTCTGTTTGCTGGTTTCTGTTTACCAGATGCCAAACAATGATTTTGCCGTCAGCAACACCGGGTCAATAGTTAACCTACGCTATCCTAATGTTTTAATGTTGGATTTTAACTGCAGGCATCATTGCAGGAATAGCTGTGCTACGAGTATAACGGTAAGACTTACTTTATTCAACTAATGCAAGTAATTGATCAACCGGAATATTTAGATCTATGGATTCAACATACTGCTGTCAGAACATATAATATCCTCATGTATTAGAAATAGCAATTAATTCAAAAGCTTATAATATTTCAATCTACAGTATTTTTACAGGACATTTTCCTGTTGTCTTTATGCTAGATGACTAAGAAATGAGCTGGAATCAAAGTGCATTCTGTGGATAAGTAACACTGTAAATTCTCTAATTATGGGGATTCTTGAAATTTTCCTAAATTCTCGAATTCAGAAACATTTACTCTCGAAATTCGAGAACAGGAAAAGAACCCGTAAGATTTGGAAGAGCTCACAACCTGTAACGTCGCAAAATGATAAAATATTGCAAAACATGAAGGCAAATTGTTGCCAACCGTTCTATAAATATATATTTGTAGTATAATTAAGCTTCTTGTATTTTTAAAGTTTGGAATGGGTATAGTCGTACACTGAACTATAATTTTATATTATTAATATACAAATTTAGAACATTTACAAATTATAATACCATAAGCCTATAAAAACGTTAACCATCAAATTATAATATGAGAAACTATTCGCACTACCATCTAACAACCAGTAGTGCAAGTGATGTACACTTTGCATCAAAAAAAGGACACTTTTATATGTCTCCTTCTATTGGGCCGTTTGACGAAATTCAACTTGCAGTTTTCATGTTTTGAAAACACGAATTGGGATATGTATTAGATTTATATATAGCAATGTTCTAACATAGGTATTATGGCACAAATTCGTCACAAAATTATGACACAAATATATACTAAGCCTGGGTTACGTACGCAGAGTAGTGATAAGTCAAGGAGAGCGCGAAGAAAAAAAGTTTGAGAAACGCTGTGTTAAAACATATTTTATTAAAACATGTTTTTAACACATTTTATTAAAATATGTTTTAACGTTATTTTATTAAAACGTGTTTTATATTAAAATCACAAAGCTCTAAAGAGCATGTGTTCTAAAGGACTCTAATGAGCACTCCTAGGAACGGAGGCCGAATCTCAGCCTGAATAAATACATCTTTCTCTTAAATCCAACTCTGTTGCGTGTGCCCCTGATGTAAGCAGTTTCAGCAAAGCCATAAAAAGTACTCTGTACACTTTAAACTAAGACTCTGAGAGCTTTAAACAAATTCACAACGGTTTCCATCTTCATGACTTTAACATCTAAGACCACAATCCCGCTTCGTGATTTTAAAATTCCATGCACTAAAAAACGACGTCCTGAATTTTAAAACTTTTAGCAAATTTCGTAAAAAGACGCGAAAACTAAAGGAATATCAGACGTTATGAATACTTACAAAAGACCAAGGAATGTTTTATGAACAGTGGTGACTTATTATTTTGGCTTCAGACAAATTCATAGGATATTTTTTAAGGTTATTTGAAACATTTCATAATGATATACCAGAAAAGAGCACATAACCAACACTGATAAAGAATGAAGGAAATGAACTATTAACAAGCCAGTTCAATACAAATCCAAATAATTCAATGCCAATTCAGAACCAGCGTTTAGCATACTTTGAGCCCTAACTCGAAAGTAACTTGTATAGTTTTCATTTCCACATTTTGAAACTTCGGTATTATGAATTTTCAAAGAAAATTTTCGAAGCTTCATGCATTTTAATTTATAACTTGTAGAGTCATTAGGATTTATTTGGAAGCATAAGTCATGAAAAATGAGCAACGTCTTCGCGGGGAATCCAACCACGGATCTCTTGGTTACGCGTCAAGCGTGCTGATCAGTACATCACGAAGGCATGCAAAGAAGGCGGGAGAAATACCTTATAAACTAAATCTTTGGAATTTTTTCCAATGTAGTCATGAAACCTTGGGCATACTTTCCGTTCTATCAGAATTACATTTCGTTTTTTTTTTCTTAAATTTTAATAATTGTTATCACGTTAGATCTGTAATATGGGTTAAATCCTGCTTACTATTCAGGATACCGGATAAGTCATATTCGATCGCCAGAAAAAACAAGGTTTCACACAATGCTAAATCGTAGCGCTAAGTCATGTTCTACATTAACGTTAAATCATAAAGTTGTACAGAAGAAAAAGTATGAGGTTCGAAATCTTAAAGATTTAAAAAATTTTTAGTAACTGTTTAGGCAAAAAAATAATAATTACTAACCCAGAGTTAACCTAATAAATAATTCTGAGGCTTATGTCTTTTACTGAGTAGACAGGGTCAATTTATTCAGATGAACAATTTAATAGTGCCTCTAGATTATTCACTTTATTAACCAAAAAATTCAGATTAATCGTATTTATATTAACGTACCATCCCATGAGAAAAATCAAAAGTGGTGCAACTATAATTATACAGTTTCCGAAAAAACCTCAAACTTTCCAGTCAACATTGTAGCACATGACGAGAAACGTAAATGGAAATTCACGCAGAACAACTCTTAAAAAGTACAGACCACGCAAACAATCATTTTTATTACCCCATTAAGACTAAATGCCGTTCTCACAATACATCGAACCGAAAATGCACACACAAAAAAGAATTTTTAAGGACTTTACTTTCCATAAACTTCTGAAAAAGAGTTTTCCCTAAATCCAGATCCACTTTCTATTTCGAGAGTTGAATCTGCACAAAGGAGAGTATTTTTTTCAAGGAAGCATCGCCTATTCATTAGTACATAATTCTCAATGTGCTACGAAATCGTCTAAACGTTAGAAGATCACGATAGTAAACAATTTTCTAACTTGTACGGTGGAGAAGGCTGTAGTACAAACAAATTTTTATTGATTTCTTTCTTTCAAATGGATCGAAAACTGAACAGTTATGTCACAAAAAGCTTGACTTTCCCTGAAGTTAAGAGACTAGATAATATAGGCAACATTATTGACAAGCGTATAAATTCTGAAATGAATTTATCCGAGCCAAAACGACCTAGATGTGAAATTGGAATTTTCATGAAAAGACAAAATGTCAATGGTCTTTGAAATCAATAAGTATACAGGATAATTAAATAACTTTCTTAAATAGCACATAATAATACATTTGCTTTAGTTAACAATGAAGTAACAGTGAAGTGATATATTGCAGAGTTAAGAATTCTGTAATATATCACATCCTCGTGTTTTCTCAGTCCAGTTACTTAGATATTTTAATACTTATCAGAAAGATTTATACAGATATTCAGTTAACATTCCTTTCATAAATAAGCTTGTTCTTTTATGAAAAACTGGGTTTTGTAAAATAGCTAAACGCAGATTAAATGTTCGCAGTTATTGCTTTAATGTTTTGAAAAAAACAAATTTAACTATTATACGATGCATAAAATTACTTCCTTTCAGAATTTATTTCCATTAATAATTTCATACAGTTAGTAAATGGTATTTCTGATTGTTAGATGAAATTTAAAATGCTATTACTAATCGAAGTCATTCAGTTATTTAATAGGTATGAAAGAAATATGGTATGGCAATTCTAATCAATTTTTGCTTTCAAAATATATAAAAGTTAATAACAATGATTTAACAATACTTTACTTGACTTTCTCTGATAAAATTTGATACTTTCATTTATTCCAATAGCTATCCATATTCTACAAAAAGTCCAAAACTAGTATGAAAGCAGACTTCGATATTTTTCTCGTTGATCCGATTCCCTAACTTAATTATTAATATTTTTTAATTCATCAAAATTTTCATTTGATTTTGACTGTCTTTCAAAAATTCTGATTCCAATGTACAACTACTTATGATAATTGTAATTCTATCTATATCCACGTATCAAACAGAAATATCATATCAGATATGTGTTTGTTGTACAAACGCACAAATCGACATCGGAAAGTACTGCAGAAACAAAAACCAGAAGATATTTATTTAATGTTAAACAAACTTAAAGAATGATTTGTTTTATTAATGATTGTGTCGAAGTTCCATATTCTTCCAAAGAATGAAGACATAGGATTAACGGCGAAAACTGCAGTGTAGCAAAATTACATTAATAAGTATACTGAAAATTTGACTCAACAGAAATCATTACCAATAAAATCTCCCCTATCATGTAAACGAATTAATTTGACCTAAACGTTTTTGAGATGTGATAAGGATTTATCCACTAAAGGAAACGAAAACATACCAAGTATCAAAATTAAAATAATTTTTGCTATTAAGAAGAAAGTAACAAGCAACTTTTTTATTTAAGGAGCATCAAAAACATATTTTAAAATTAACATGCCTTATTTTCAATGCAATAAAATGTCTGCATCATTTTCCAGTTATGATTGAAATCTATTAATCCTAGCTAGAAAACTTCATGAATCGGAATAAATAATTCAAAGAAGTTTTTTTCTGTTGCCAGGTATACGTCTTTGAATCATATGCCATTTTTCCTCAGACTGATTCTTTCATTTCTAGAAAAAAGAGGAATGAAATTGGAAGTGGAGCACATTTTCCCGTCATATTTTGGATGTAGAGAGGGTTGTTTTGAAAATGAGAATGATGAATGCGTCTTACGAATCTCAAAATTCCAATTTTTTAATTTTATTTTTAAGATAGTATTTCTCCTTTCAGAAGAGGAAATGTTTGAGAAATCTGACATTTTTATCATTACGGGTTTTATTTTTATGAATACTGCAGTATTTTTAATTTTATGTACAGTGTTTCTCAGTGAGAGTGAAAGCTCAGCAGGCATAAGCTTGATGCAAGGTATTTTTGTATAAAACTGCTGTTTTTTATTTTCCATGCTTCTTTCATTTCTTTTACGCTCGAGTTATTGTTTTATAACGAAAAGGAAATTTTCGCTGTATATTTAAAATTTTATAAGTTTATGATTGCAAATTAATCTTAAAATTAAGTACAATCATGATTACATATCATAATAAATGCCGATAAGTTTTCTGAATTTGATTAACTTTATCTTAATGTGTTATATTTTGTGACTTCAGTTTTATCACATAAATATTTAAGACGTCATGAATTTTGAATATTAAATAATTATAATTTTGGTAATACATTCCTTGAAATAATTACAGTTCTTTCCTCTAAAAGAAAGTTTTGTTTTTAAGATGGTCCTTAGGCGATAAGAGGCGAAGATGAAACACTTTGTATCTTTAAGTAAGCAATTTAGAGTACTAACTGTTTGTTTGGTTAATTTATTATGGCACAGCACAGAGTGAGAAGAATGTCTTTTGGAGAGACTTCCTAAATTTATGAGAACAGAAAACTAAACAAGGTCTTTGTACGCTAAGCGTAGTTTGCAACGATTCTAATAATTCAATTGTGATGGAGCGAAACGTATTTGCCTATTGCTTTTATATTAGCTAATCAAGAGACGTGACTGGTTTCGCTGCAGTAATACTAATGTACAAAAAAAATTTTAAAACAAAATGTTAGTAACGCACAATTTTTAACATTTCGAAGAATGCAAAACTAATTTTAAATTTTAAATTGACTGGAGTAGAAACTCCTAGAAACTCTTATTGAGGATACATATTTAAATTACATACAAAAATGCAATACCATCAAAATACCACACCATTAATATGCAAATTTCGAGAAATAGTTAGCGGAACAATTCATGCAGATGACGTACGATGCAAGTTGGTTACGTGATTATAGCGCCAGATCAAAGGAAAGGAAACGTCGGACGAACCAAATATCGCTACTCTTCGCTGCTTATCGTGAGATTACCGTAGAGATTTATATTTATTTTAATTAACCAGTTAAATTTAATTTTAAGTTACTTTCCCATAAGCCTTCATTCCCCTAATTGTCAGCTCCAGAATATTTAAATTTGGTAGCGCACGTAAGGAATGCAAATACTACCAGTAGGAGAAAAACTTAAAATATCGATGTTCTAGTAGG
>KK121583.1:1185508-1254489 GCA_000611955.2 Stegodyphus mimosarum | reverse complement strand
ATGGAGAACTTAGAAAAGAATTTAGGATGTGTCTAAGAAGGTTGTTATGTGCTAACAGTCGATGTGCGTGTAGGTGGAGATTATCCACTATAACATAGTACACTTGCGTTTTCACACCACACGTTGTGGAGAGCCAAAGGGGATTAAAGCTTAAAATTTAAGCATGAATGTGAATTGAATAATTGTGGCATATAAACCGTAATGTTCAGAAAAGCTGAGAAAGCTACGCTAAATGTAAAAAGGTTAGAAACTTAATAAAGGATTGTATTGCGAATTTAAAGTGTTATTTAGAATCATGTATTCATAAGTATTCCTTCCAGATTACTGGAAGGAGATGAGGGAAGCCCAATTGAAAGATGAGGAAGGATATCGAGCTGAACTATGATGAAAAAATGTCCTTCTGTTTTAACTCAAAATTTTTCTATTTGAATGTAAACGGGGCTCAGGTCTTGTTAGCTGTAGACTTTATCAGTTTGTAACAGGTCTTTAAGGACCTTTATCCAAGTCTGTTAAATTCTGGCGTGGGCAAAGGTAGGGATTTATATTTATTTTAAATAACCAGTTAAATTTAATTTTAAGTTACTTTCCCATAAGCCTTCATGCCCCTAATTGTCAGTGCCAGAAAATTTAAATTTGGTAGCGCGCGTAAGGAATGTAAATTCTACCAGTAGGAGAAAAAGTTTAAATATCGTGTTCTAATAGGGAAAGTTAGAGAAAGTCTGGGAAATATTTGTGCGTGGTTGTAACGCAAGCTTCGCCGTAGCATTTATTGCTAGTTAGACGTGGCTTTACAACTATTACCTTGCTGCCACTAGATTCATCTACGCGCTGGAGGATACAGGATTGTATGAACCCTGTAGTTTAATTCCGCTACTTTAGGGAAAGTTAGAGAAAGCCTGCAAATCTTTGTGCGTGGTTGTAACGCAAGTTTCGGCGTAGCATTTATTGCTGGTTAGACGTGGCTTTAAAGCTATTACCTTGCTGCCACCGGACTCATCTACGCGCTGTAGGATACAAGATTGTATGAGCCCATAAGTTTAATTCCGCTACTTGTTAATTCTTGAGTTTTAATTCTACTGTTTCTGTTACCTTTACTTGTTAATATCTTGAATTCTTGAGTTTTGATTCTACTGTTTTAGTTACCTCCCAAGCAGAGGTAGTATGTTAGCGTTAAGTTGACGCATTGTAAATAATTTAGAGTTTAATAAAGGTATGTTTTAACCCTTCTTCAGTGAAATCACTATTTCTCCAGATTCTACACAACAGATAGATAGTAGAAGGTTACAACCGAATCCAGAATTTCGAGAAGACACGTGTGAATGAAGAGATGCCTAAACGACGACACCGTACGCAGTTCCGGGAAAGGGACAATTTTACTAAGGGTCAAATTGTAGGTTTACGTACGGCTGCTTGGTCTTATCATCGTATCTCTACAGAAACGAACGTGGATGTATCCACAGTGCGTAGAATTTGATCTAGATAGACCGATGAAGGAAATGGAAACAGGCGCGAAAGACCAGGTTTATCTTGTTGTATTATAAAACGTACAGATCGAAGCATGTGAAAAGGATCAGTGGAGGCCCTATCAATTGTCTACTGTGAATATTATTTTTCCGAATGTGCTGGGAAGTCCGTGTGCTCTAATATATGGGAGAAAAGTTTCCCGATGTTTAGCTGAAAGCGACTAATGAACAAGTCGCCCTTTTGGAAGATTGACATTAGAGCCAAACTATCGACGCAAAAGACTGCAATGGTGTCTTCAATGAGCCCCTTGGGTACCGGAATGGCACAATGGGTATTCAGCGACAAGTCTAGGTTTCTTTGTCTGGTGATAGTCACCGGTTAAGAGTCTGGAAGCTTCGGAGCGATACAGTCAGTCCGACTATTATTTCTGAACACTACAACAGCTCGTCAAAATGGGATAATGTTTTAAGGTGCCATCAGTCATGATAGCAGACCACCCCTGTTACGTATCAGAGGCGCATTGACGGCACGAAGATACGTTGATGTGGTGCAGCAGCCAGTTGCACAAACTTTCTTGCAGGACAACGCGACACCGCCCACGGCATCCGTTAGCCGACAAGCCTTGTAGCATGTGCCATTGCTTCATTGACCTGCTATGTCCCCTGATCTTTCGTACATTATTTATAATCCATTATGAAACGTGATTAATCGTCGTTTGTCTGCTCTGCCTCAGCCGTTATCGGAGGACGAGCTATGTTGGAGGGTTTGCGTGTCATTTGTCTGCACCCTTCACACACTATCCACGCACTAACTGAATCTCTACCTCCTAGAGTTACAGCTTGCATCACCGAAAGAGGTGATTATACATCTTATTGATTCCATGTATATTTCAGTGCAATATAAATTTATCTTTTTATGAATAACGCCACTTATCGCATAAACATTTTATAGTGTGTCATTTTATATGTCAATAGAATATTATTCCCATTTATAGAAAGAAATGGAAATTTAAGATAATTTAACTTATTTGTTTAAAGGAGAACATTTGTCTAGTTCAATTTCATCCCTTACTACTTCATTTTTAAGAGTTTGTGAAGATTAATTTATTTTGATTAATAGTTAAAGCAACTCTTCTCTCACTCTCCTCTTAACTCATGTTTCTGGCAAATTGCTAATCAAGGCAAATTGCGCATTTATTCAAATAAAGCAAGAAACAAGCGATTTAAGCGAAGGTTTCGGAAGGTGATATTAGACTGTGTTATGCCGCTTAAAGGCCTTGTTGTTACTTAATAGAGATTTGATTTTGTGCTGTTGAGCGCTTCTATCCAGTAGGCTTGTTTCCTCCGCCTTCTAAGAGTCAGAGCTTTCTTGCGTGTTTAAATTATCCTGTGAGCCGTTAGGTTCGTTTAGTTTAAATTATTGTGTGAGCCGTTAGGCTAGTTTAATTACATTTTATTTTAAGTTCAACGTTACTTGCTTAACTTAAGACAGAAGTGGTGGCTTATGTAAGTCCCAGTTTGGCCGTCTGTGCAACTATATGTGATTGAATAATGGGTCATTTACACCCTTCTTCTGACATTGTCTGTTGTCATAAGACCCGAGCATAATTCCTCTGCCGTCTTTCGTTAATTTATGCTACCAAAGAAAACGAGACTCTATAAGTTATAGACTTAATATTTAAAAGATTACTTCTTTATGTCCTCTGATTGAAAAATATTATAAAGTACTAAAGCAGATTCCGAAACATCTTAATAGTTTCTCTGTTTATGAGAAGTTCTGTTTGAGAACATCTTATTTTAATTTAATGTGAGACATAATTTATTTCTCATAAGGGTTCTGAATTCTGAATGCTTGAGAAGTCAAGCAAAAATGTATTTTATTTTTTGCTTAAGGTATTGATTCCAGACCTTGTTAAAACATTAATAAACTAAATATTTTAGATGTTGAATAAGGACGATGTTTTGACAAGTCCTGGCATTTAAAAGATGACGCAATAATAATCGTTAAGTCCATGTAAATAGATCCCAATGACAGTAACATCATTTTGATATTAAAATTTGAAGATCTCCGTATATCAAGTACACATTCTTAATAGATAAAAACCTCAAGATAATCTGAAATTGCATTAATCATTTTCGGTCATCCTTGTAACATCTATATTTTCTTATTATTAGTCACGAAATAATTCAGACTTCAGAATCAAGCTACATGATAATAATGCAGTATTAGGAAAAATTTCAAAATTACGTCAAATAGAATGCATAACAGTGTTCTACGGTGAGACATTTATATATGTATACACATAGTTTATTTGAACATACACACATACAATTATGGTATAAAAATAATGCATATATATTTACGCATATACATGTATTATGTTACAATTTAATTAATTAATTATTTTATGTCAATTTTAGCAGCAATTACGCAGGATTTTAGATTTAAAAGTACTTGTTACTATAACTTTGTTTTCGTTTTAAATCAGTTTAGACTCTATCAAACAGCTGTTAGGCGTTATAGCTATTACTCTAGTATTTCAAGAACATTCCATTTTTATTTAAATCATTACTTACAGGCAAAACCGAGGTTTCACGTTTTTTTCCCTTCTATAATCTTGAACGTATTTAAGGCTAGCCGCCATTTTACTTTTTTTTATTGTTCGTTTGAAAGGAATTGAAATTAAGGAATGTAAAAATTCCAATTAATTAACTTGCAGACATGATGCCACTCCACCGAACTCAATTGCTAACAAACAACAGTCACTTTAAAAATCATTTAATAGTATGTAGTCTACTACTGGTGATAAATGTAGTATGGTTTATATAGGGCAGACTGAAAAAAATCTGAGTTTAAATATTAACAACCACATATCTCACATTAAGAAAATTTCACTTATTTCTTCTCAACTTTCACAGGCCACAAAAGAAACAAGGCATTTTATACTTACAGTTGTAATGATATTTCAATTTAAATCTTTTATATTAAGTTTTAAATGTTCAATAAGACGTTCCATAACTCATTTTTTGTTTAAATTCTTACAGAATGATTCGCAATTTTTGTCCTACGTACAATATGAATGGAGTTGTATATTAATTCATTACTTACACATTTGGCATGTCCGTATCTTTATATCGTAAATACTTAAGCTTTTTTAAGCTTTTTTACCAATAGCTTAAACCTCACCAATTATCAATAAGTTCATCAATTTAATCAATTTCTTATTTATTTTATTTGCTCATAATATTTTTCTGATCTTATACATTGCAGGTCTTTACGGTATTAAATTTTTAATTTTACGGTATGAAAGTAATGCAATTATATGATCATATTGCGGAGGTATTTGAGGAGAGTGAAGTAGCCATGGAAGGTGAAGACTATAGTTATCCTGTAATTTTAAAGTTTTATTAAGGGGTACGCAAAAAAAAAATTGGGAATAGATGTATTAGAAGTCCCATTATTATTATGCTAGCTGATATATTCTTCGGCTTGTAGAACTAAATATTAATATTAGCTCTTTTATTATAGTTATATTTAAAATCACTTTTGCAGTCACTTTTAATTCTTTTTAATATTCGATTTCGTTATTCATTAAAAACAATGTTATCCTTGCACTGATCTTACAAGCTTTACTAAATTTTGTCCATTTCAATTTAAGAAGAAAATTACTATCTAAAAGTTTTACCTCCGTTTGAAATGCGCTTTTTAAATCCTAACGGCATCCTTTCGATTATAATGTTATAATGCTTGTGTTTCTCGCTTAAAAAAGCAGTTTCTACTTGTTCTCACATTTCGTCTGGCTTTAAAACTCTTTACTATTAAGCAATTCAAAAAATGAAAAAAACTCATTTTTAATCCACATTCGTTGTTTAACAAAATGCATTGTAGTAAACTGCGGCTTGCCATCACAGTCTTATTATTAAAAAGAAATTATGTGCCCTTATTTAAAACCTTCAGACGACGTTAGAAAATTAAGTTCTGATGATAACGACGAAGTGGGTGCAATAATAATAATGGTAAGCGCAGAAGGCAAGAAGTGTTCTTATCTCCTTCTCGTTACGGGGTGGTATTTATTATCTATTAATTGCTTGCATGGGAATAAGGTCGTCTCGAACGCTAAGCTTATAATTTTGGGCTTTTCTGCCTTGAAGTTCTTATCTTTTTCTTTCTACAAGGGACCACACATCTAGCAAATATTTTAAAGACAGCATAATACTATTCAAGCGGTTGATGACTATTCGGCATACTGATGTAAAGTTTCAAAGTTAAATGTGTTTTGTTTAAGCGTAATCTCTGCTACTGGGTTAAACGAAATATCGCCTCTCAAATAATTCCAGATCACTGTTACGTCAAATGAAGAGATACTAAGAAATAATTAACATATTTAATCAATATTCTGTGCCTCATAAAAGTATTTATAATTATTTACAATGCAAATCAACATCTTATCGCTACTGATGTTCGGGTATTTTCTACATTCTTAAAAGAATTTCAAGATATTTGTCATTAAAGTAAATTAAGGTAAAGTAACTCACGGTTGAAAACTACCGTATTTTCCACCTCTGACAGCGGGAAGGGGAAACCGACTTTGGACAGTTCCGTTTTTCCTACTGGCAGCAACAAACAATTCGAATACTTTGCATAGGTGAGTTTAAATAGGACGATAAGTGTTCTTTTTGTTGTCAGAAATATGTATGTTTAATTAATTTATGTTTCTGTCTATTTCTTCAAAATAGAAAACAATTATATGCCGGGCGGAGATTTAGAAACGCGCAAAGGTAAAAGTTTTGGTTCTTTGTTACTTTTGACGGTCGCCTCACTTAAAAGAATAAAACATTACAAATGTATCCTTCTTTGACCATTAGTAGTACAAAGGTATGTACACTAAGATGAAGCCCCAATTATCACTTCTACGTCCCTTAGGATATTTACTTTCGTCTTGCTTTTTTTCGATCTTAGATGAGGAAGGTAAGACAGAAATTTGTTTATCGCTTTGTAAAATCTTTCGTCGTGTACTCAAAAGCAAAGGAACAGTATAACTAGAAAATAATGCTAACAGTACTGAATTCAGGTATGCGTTAATTAATATTATACCATTAATTTTGACATTATGATCCGTAGAATGAATACAATACGCTCCGCTTAATGTGTTTACGTTTGTCCACGTGATTTTATTTTGAAGCCATGACCTGAATGATAGCATCAAGGGAAGAGAAAAATTATCACTCAGAAGTGTCAATGCAATTTTACTTATTTATCAGACTATATCGAGACATTAGGATTTATTTTGAAGCAGGAGAGATGAAAAAGGAGCAACGCCTTCACCGGGACTCGAACCATGGACCTGTGAAATACGCGCCCAGCTAGCTGACCTCTACACCATGAAGGCATCCGAAGAAGGTGGGAGAAATACATTATAAATATACTTCAAGTACGTAAAAGAATACCATATTATTTTAAAGATAAAAATCCATTCATAATTGGGTATCTACTGTTACTTAATATTTCGTTTATAAAATGTTTACTTTCAGCGTTTCTAGAAATTTTCTGAGCGGTTGTTTTTATCTCTGATCACAAGATAGAGTAAAACTTTCTGATTTTACCACTAACAGTGAATTTCTGTTATAGAAGGTTGCTGGGAAACTGAGAGCTTTTTGAAATCCTTTTTGAAAAACACTTTCAAATATGTTCAGCAGATGAGTCACATAAAAGTAACTTTTGTTTGCTCAATTGAGCTTGCATTTCTATCTTCCATATTACTTAAATTTCGGGTACTCATGTCACAGGTGTAATTTCCTATCCTCTTTCTAATACTGCTTTGACACTAAGTTGAACTATTTACGTAGTGTTTGGTGAAGGGAATATAATTTCAATACGCTTTAGTGGAACTTTTATGGCCCGAACTGCTATCGTAAATCAAAAATCAATTTCAGATTCTATTCATTGAAAGCTGCGGAAGTATTCTAGTCCAGATAAACAGCCAGTTGGTATAAATGTATTTTTAATAAACCTATTTTATCTCCCCAAATTATTATAGCTGTTATGCTTCTCCATGTTCAAAAAAGAATAGAGTTGATTATGTTTTTTACGAATTTGATTGTTACGAATTTTGGATACATATACATAAATAATTTTAGCGAAATTACGTTTAAAATTGTTGTATCTTGTGTATAATATTAACATAAAAGACCTCAAGAGTGAAACTTTGCCAGAAAAATAAGGTTACAGGGTCACCTTCATGTAGCTTTAAGGAAAATGGCTATCTCGCTATATTTGAGACATAGCGCCAAACCGGCGATAGTTTGGGCCCCTAATTTTTGTCGCCAGATTTGGCGTCTCTTGATCATTTGGCGATATTTGGATCTTGTCTCTGTATAACTATAAATAGTACCGTAATTGAATAACTGTAATTGATATCTCTATATGTAACTGTAACTGCATCCTGTCGTTATATGTAACTTTAATCGTGTATGCCTTCCAGCCATTTCTATACATGGACGATAATGAATATTTCTCGACGGTCGGGAGTAAAATGTAAGATGGGAGAGAGTATCAGTCTCCAGTTTTTAGTTGAAAGTTGACTTCGAAGTATCCAGCTATCTCCTTGCGAGCTTCGCTCTTTAGATACGCTTTGCGTTGCTATTTATTTAACGTTCTTAGTAGTGGAGTGGTTATTACTGACTGTGCTGAGTCATATTTAGAAGAGTTGCAAAATTACTTCTGTGAAAAGTTCTAGTTTTTCTTCGGGTAAAATAAATTTTATCGAGCTATAATAGGTTCTGTGTGCATCCAATCCTTTATGAACCCATAAGCAAACAGAAATATGTTTATTTAAATAAAAACCATCTGCTGTCATGTTTGCACTTTATCTGAAAAAAAAATTAGAAATATTTCAATAGCATTAAAATACTTATTGATTACAAGATCAGTTCTCGGTATTTTTGTACATATACAGACATAACTTCTACAATTCTATAATAATAGTGAAATTATAGTATTTACTGTGATCCTATTAATCGGCGGCTGCTATACAAAGAAGTGTCCATTATCTTATATTGTATTTTCTTCTGCCTAACAGTTCTTATTGTTTGACAGAAGCAACCATGAGCCGTGAGGACCGTGAGCATAAATATACATAACGAATTCGGGACGATTTATCTACCAAATAGGAGAGGTAGGTATGATCTGCATGAAAAGGTTATTTTTACTTATTACACGCCACCAGTCTAAATACATAGGCGAATAGGGTAATACTTCGTTCCAAAAACCAGATAGTAGATTTATAAGCGGGAATTAGGAGTCCTGAAACGTATTTATACAATTTTTACAGTCATGCCTGTATGCGTGTGACTATGTTTTCGTCCATTAAAATTCTTACATCAAACTTCGTAGTTAGGATTTCTGCATTTCTATAAAGATTTGATTAGGTTTTGGATAAAAGTGGGCAATCGGCGCTGGTATTTTACTTGAAGCTCGTAACAGTTTTTGATGAAAACTGCACAGTCCAGTCACATTAATGTGACCACCACGTACTTTCCATGTCAGAGTTAAATAACCAATCACAGAAGGCAGGTGGCAGCACAGTGCAGTTGAACGTATATAAAGGGTGTGTGAGGGCTTCGGAAAACATTTCAATCGTTGGCGCAATGCAGAAACGAAGCGATTTATCTGACTTCCAAA
Source organism: Stegodyphus mimosarum (assembly GCA_000611955.2). Classification (NCBI taxonomy): domain Eukaryota; kingdom Metazoa; phylum Arthropoda; class Arachnida; order Araneae; family Eresidae; genus Stegodyphus; species Stegodyphus mimosarum. Next base: position 1,245,345 of record KK121583.1, on the reverse strand, counting down.
AGGGCATGATCATTGGCTTTCGGGCCAAGGGTGGAAGCATTTCCGAAACGGCTGAGTTTGTGAACTGTTCGCGTGCCGCCGTGGTAAAAGTGTACCGTGCATGGCAAAATGGGACTGTCCAAAATCAGCGACGTGGCAAATGTGGTGCACCACGGGCCATAGATGACAGAGGCGAACGACGGTTGCGGAGATGCGTTCGGGCAGATAGACGGGCTACCGTTGAGCAACTGACCACCAAAATGAACCAAGGGGCTACCAAAAGTGTCTCCCAAAGTACTATTCAGCGAACATTGCTGCGTCTGGGCCTCCGAAGCAGACGCCTGGTTCGTGCACCTATGCTGACTGCTGTTCATCGACGGCGAAGGCTAGAATTTGCACGCCAGTACAGCAGCTGGACGTCCACTGAGTGGCGACAGGTTGCGTTTTCGGATGAATCGCGTTTTATGCTCCATCGGACAGATGGACGTTGGCGTATAAGGCGTGAAACCTCTGAAAGGAACCACCCTGCAACCATTGCCGGAACGGTCCAAGCTGGAGGCGGGAGCATTATGGTCTGGGGAATGTTTTCCTGGCATTCTCTAGGTTCACTGATCATTGTGGAAGGCACAATGGATCAATACAAGTACGCATCTGTCCTTGCGGACCATGTTCACCCCTACATGCGCATTGTTTTTCCTCAGGATGATGGCATCTTCCAGCAGGACAATGCGAGGTGCCATACAGCTGCCAGTGTACGTTCGTGGTTCGAAGAGCACCAGGATGAGTTTACCGTCCTCCCCTGGCCAGCAAACTCACCTGACTTAAACCCAATCGAGCATCTGTGGGACCATCTCGATCGAGTTGTTCGCGCCATGGATCCTCAACCGCGTAATCTAGCGCAGCTGGCCACGGCATTAGAGTCGGCATGGCTCAACATCCCAGAGAACACCTTCAGGGACCTATGTGACTCTCTTCCTGCACGTCTCGCAGCAGTCCGCTCTGCGAAAGGTAGTTATTCTGGCTTTTGACAGATGGTCACATTAATGTGACTGGACTGTGTATATTAAAATATAATCCAAACCTCTTTTGTTTTACTTTAAGCCTTATCACTTTTATATCAATGAGAAAAACATATGAGATTTCAACTGACAGATTGAAAGTGATATTTTATCTAAAGCTCCGAGGGTGATAGATTTTTGATAAAAATATATCGTAATGTAATTCAAAATTTCCAATATTTGGCATTTAAAACGTGTATATGCATATGCAGTCATGAGTGAGAACAACAAATTAGATTGTCAATATATACGATAAACCGGAAGTGGTACTTTATTTGAAACTCTTAATAGACTACCGGTAGAATACATAGAAACAGTAAAGGTTTAATGATTTTTATGACAATGTTTCATTTACAGAACTTCAAAACTCTTGCATATTACAAAACATGTACTTGTTATTTTTCTGCATTATTAAAGATGATGAACCACTGGAGTAAATAACATATTCGAAAGCACCTATTACTTTACTTCTTACTCATCTATCGCAGGGTTATACATGAAGAGGAAAATTAATTTAGATTTATTAACAATGTAGAAATAACGTAAAAAAATTTAAAAAAAGAAAATCTGAAAGATTTTAAATTTTTTCCAAAGGGGCGTTTTTTAAGATTTTTTGTCTTACCTTTATTTGTTAAATATCATGTTCTTCGTACTTAAACCATAAAATTCGGCTCAAGAGCAATATCGCAAAATAATTTTAAATTGAGCGTATCTTTAGAATTTCCGATACACACTCTCCCGCGCTGGAGATAAAAATGTTTTTTTCTGTACAACGTTGCGATTGCTCGCTTTGAAATCCTTGAGTTTGTTAATCAAAAATTCTTTAATGCTTACAAAATATGAAATCGATAATAAAACAAATTCAAAATGTCAAATTTGGGCTTCCAGATGCTCATATTCGCGGTAGGATTATGTCATTCAAAATTGGATAGCTCTAGGAACCGCTGTTTTATCAGAATGCGAGAAACGTATGTACATTTCTGCAGATTCTTCATTATTTAATTTTTCAAATATAATACAGGCTGATAATATTTGATGGCAACAAGTTGAAAAGCGAAGCGGACATTCTGAGGGATTCGACGCAAAATCGCAAAACGAAAACAATAGTTCCTCAGGGACAAAGCTCCTTTGGACTAATTATGATCTTCATTTAAAAGTATTTATTTTAAAAGGAGCATAAACACTTAACTTCTTTTTATTATAACTAATTAAATCAAATGTAACTGAAATGTCCAATAAAATACAAGTTTTAATAAAGGGAAACGAAGGGCAAATTGATTATATTTGTGTAAATCTAGAAAATGCAGTTTTAACCCATGGCGGATGACACCTAATATAATGTAATTCAAAACTTCATATTACAGACCATTCTTTTTATTAGAAGAACAAATTATATTTTATTTACAAACTGTCAACCGGGAATAAAAATTTATTTAAAGCTGTTTGCTGTTTATAAAACGTGGAATTGCTGGAAGGTCATGTATTGGCCACATAAGATTTTTTATAAATGCATTCAAGAATTAGGAAAATTAAATTCCGATCAAATTTCATTAACAAACTGTAGATCAAAATGTTACGATAACGCTGCCGTGATGTCCGATCATATATCTAGCGTTCAACAAAGAATTATGAAAAAACGTAATGAAGCATTATTTGTAAACTGTGATAACCACTCGCTAAATTTAGTATATGTTACTGCAGCTAAGCAAGATCCAGTCGTTGTAACATGTTTGGGAATAATTGAAAACATATAGCTCTTTTTCTCTCCTACAACATTACGATGGAAATTAAAAGCAATGCTCTTTAGAAAACTGTAAAACATGAATCTGAAACACGATGGAGTGTCAGAGCACAAGCAATTAGTGTTACTGTCGATGGGATGGAAGAATTATTAGAAAAATCAGCAGAGAACAGCTCTACCCCAAATGACAACAGAAGTTACAATTTTATTGCAAGTACACTGAATTTTAATTTCATAACTAAAGTCCATTTCTGGCATGAACTCTTGAGAACTGATCATGTGCAGCTTAGATTACAAGATCCTAGAATGAATGTTAAAGAAAAACTGTATGATCTTGAATTATTAGCGACTGAATTTGTAGAAGTTCAAGACGAGATCTGTGAAGAGGCAATATAAAAGGCTAAGTCTCTCTGTGAAAAATGGGGTATTGATACAATAATCCTTATTAGAAAACGTCAAAAAATGCCCGAAGAATTAGCTAAAGATGTTGGCCTTTTCGCAGAAAGTGAAATTTCTCGCTTTATGAAAAGCGTTCCAGATCGTCTACAGCTGGAAATAAGAACATGACTTACATGACTAAGTGATCTTCATTCCAAATTTGGGTATTTACTGGACACTGGAAATTTTTTAAACAAGAATAATGTTAATAAAGACCTTGAAAAGAATTATAAATATTTGGGTGAATTTTATAATGCAGATTTTAATGGAACAACACATAGAACCTAATCTTTATTTTTTACAAACGAACATGGCATTGAATAAGTCTCTTCAGTTCCAGGAGAGGTGGCAATGAGAGATTTCAGTGTAATGATCATTACCTCTGAGAGCAGGAATTACCGTGTTCCCTGAGGCGACCAACTTCAATGAAGACCAAGTCATCTGAAATCTTAGATAATCGTCTTCAAATATTTTAGTCTAATTTATTCTGTTGTAAATGAAATTTGTTTCTTTTTTTTTTCAATTATTTACTTTATCTTATTTCATCTATCGCACGATAATTTAGGAAATAAAAAAACATTAAAAGTTATTGTTAGTAGTTAGAACGCCAGAAACTATTCGTTTGAAAGCATTTAAGAAACAATTCAAGAGCAGAAAATGTATTGCCGAAAATACTAAATCTTCCCTTAATGAATTTCGAAGACATTAGTCGGAATCTTTAAAGTGAAGACGCAAAGACAACTACAGCTTTTCTTAGACACGGGGGCCTCATTAGAGAATACCTAAGGAAAGGAGAGATAAGACAAATTTCTGTCTCAAAGTCATTTTTAAAACTTTGAGGAAAATTAAACTCGAAACTTAACTACACATTAGGAAGTTTTTCGAAGAATGGTTTCGCTATCGCTGATGAAATAGATGCACGCTCAGCAAGCGTTTCGAGAAGTAAACTAATATAAGAGTTGTAATTTTGTAAGCCTTGTACTGATTTTCATTACTCTAATGCTTTAATTGCAGTTAGTAATAGGAATACTTCCTTAATTTAGATCAGAAATTTTAGCTTTGTAAGCCGCATTTTAGTGAAATTAAAAGACTTATTTATTAGGCATATTAGGCATAATTCTGCTCTACTTTCTCAATAAATTGCCAAAGATAGACAATAGAACCTACAATTATCTTGGCTAATTTCAACTTTTGAACATTCGGATAATCTTAAAATACTGATAATTGAACTGTTTTTTATCTATTGACAAATATCATGATATTTTTATTGGTGTTAACTTCTCATTGTGTAGAGACATTAGGTATTTTTGAAGAAGGAGATGTGAAAAATGAGCAATAATCTGGCTGGAACTCGAACCTTGGACCTCATGAATGCACGGCCGAATATGCTGGCCATTTCACCATGAAGGCATGCTAAGAAGGCTGGAGAAATATCTTATAATTTATTAATTTTCTCATTCCCCACATCTGAAAGTGACTAGTATTTCTAACAGAGTAACACCTCTAGGAGGGTTCACTCTATATTTTACTGTACGTCTTTCGGTGATTTCACTATACGTGTTCATTGTAATGCAAATGAGAAAATTAACTTTTTTTTTAATTTACGTTATATTTTTACTAAAAACGTACAAAAGAAGCTTTTAGTCTAATGTTTCCCTCTGGATATTCCGAAAATTTCTCATGATATCTTCATAAAATTTACATCACTGTATCATTATGCTATCTGAGTAATTTGAACTAAAATTATAGCCTTTATTAATAGTTTATATTTTCTTAGATATCTGCACATACTAAATATTAAGCAACTGCTACGAAAGCGTAATAAAATATTATGTTTCAATATATACTTTATGCAAAAGGAAAAATTTACAAAATGTGTAATTTGCAACTTAATTATAGTCACAAACGTTAACAAATTATCATACTGCAGTATATCTATTTGGTAAAATGTATGCGCAGTCAAGTCTAGCTTGAAAGACTGACAAGAAAATCTTATGATTTAAAGAACATGTTTAATTCCTTTATACGTATTTAAAAATATTTGCGCAAAATGAGAAAAAATTAAAAAATGAAACGATTGATCCTTTCACTCACTGGGTGCTCATACTCGTAGTGTACGAAATCATCACCTTTAGCATGTTCTCCTAGCGCTATTGGCAACTCGTTCGACTACCAGCCGGAACATTAGAAGTTCGAAATCCAGCGCGGGCATAGGTAGTTTTTTTTGTGTGTTTTGTGTTCTGAAAACCTCAATAGCTCTATAGCAGCATGTAGAAGAGGAAGGTGATAATTCCACTTAAAATAAATTTATAAGGTATTTCTTCCCCTTGTCTTCGCATGCCTTCGTGGTGTAGTGGTCAGCACGCTGGACGCGTATTCGAGAGGTTGGAGTCCCGACGAGGGCACTCCTCATTCTTCCCATTTCCTACTGCAAAATATTCTAATAATTCTATAGTGGCGCCCGAACTAAAACAAAAAGGTGGTGGACAATGATTCTCAGCCACCATCATTTGGTGATTGGGTCTCTTAGCCCCAGTCGCCCTTTAAAAGGGGGAGTATATAAGGTATTTCTTCCACCTTCTTCGCATGCCTTCCTGGTGTAGCGATCTGCATGCTCGACGCGTGCAGATCCCTGTGGTTCGTTTCCCGGCGAAGGCGTTGCTCATTTTTCATTCTTCTGCTTCCAAAAAAAACATTAATATCTCTACAACCTCTTAAAAGAGCAAAGTATTTTTCCTTATATTAAATTATTTCAATAGTAATGAATAATGAATTATTTTTACACGTCTAAGCACGCGTCAATTGTTTTCTATCTGTTTTCTTCTAAGAAAACATGGACTAGAAACTGATCATGGCAATCTGCTATAACATGTGCAAGAAAGCAAAATGATTTTACACAAATGATATATCATGTGTAACGACGTGGTACATCAGCTTTACCTCTAATAATCAAATAATGTTTATTTTTATCACGGTTTCCGAGAAGATGGCTACGGTACCCTGTAGGCACTGCAAAAATTCACTTTCATGATTTGGTCACTTATCTATTTTTAACAAATATTTAAACATTTTTTAATTATGTTACAATTAAATATATTTATAAGAATCATAGCAAATCATGCTAATCATTCCATAATACCTACCTTTCAAGTTACAGGCAGGAAATTTCCATTTTTTTTTTTCTAGATAAAATATAAAAGCAGGCAGAGAGTACCGAAATAAACAGATTTTGCAATTGAAAGTATGCGCGGAAAAGGCACGTTGAGGTTGTAAAGAATGCTGCTGAGATCGGTAGGTTAAAACGGTCCGCTGCCCTAAATCGCTCTACCCTATACGGATGTGGAAATCGACGATTATTCTCCGCGTAATCAATTTGCTGATTGGTAATTTCAGCAAGTGGTACAAATTCCTGACTTTTATTCCTAAGCATTATTTATTGATGAGGCTACGTTTGCACGTTCGGATATTTTAACAACACAGTTTTCAGATCTGAAAGCATGATAATCCACATGACAAGAGATTACGTTCCCAGTAAAAATTATCTATTAACATTTTGGACTGGCAGGGTACATGACTACCCAATAGAATTGTATACTTTGCCGCCGAAATGTGAACGCGTACAGAATCTTTCTTCAAGACATCCTGCCGAAACTTCCTCCCAATGTTCATTTTAGTTATACTCATACGAATTTTGTTCAAGCACGAAGGTGTGTCAACTAATTTCAACTTTAATGTCAGAAATTACATGGTCGCTGTTCATTCGTGACTACATACTTCTATTACGAAGTGGATTAGACGGAGTGTACCTGTTTCTTGACCACTACCATCACCATATTTGACTTGAAAGAATTTCTTCTTTTGGGAGCATATTCTGCGAAATGGTATGTTCTGCGTCGAAATTTATGGAATATTCTGCGGACGTTCTATTAATTCTGACGAAGAGCTAGTCACCAGACAGGTCCGTTAGCTCTGGAAATGTGCATGAACCCGAGATCTTTGATAATAGGGATCAATCATACTCCACCACTCTGAATAGTAGTATTGATAGTAGCACTTTCGATCACATACAGTAAAATACTGAATCATTAAAATGTTTCTGTTAACTTTATCGGCCTTTCTTACCTACATGCCTTTCATACTTCTCGTGCATGTCAGCACTTAACACTTTTTAGCATGTTTTCGCACTTATATTCCACTATAAGAACTGCTTAACCTGATCCTCGCTACCTGTTTTTACACACTTCCAGATAATTTAGAATCATCTTGAGTATAACAAAAGCATAAAATGTCTAGCAAACGTAAGGCCGCTCTTAAATGATTAAGCTGTTGCTCTCGTAAATGGAATTCATATTTATCAAAAGGAAATGTCTTTCTAATCGTACTGCTGTTGTCAGATTTTAATGTTTAGTAAGAAAATGGAGGTTTTACCACAGAAGTATAATTTACATTGACCTAAGCAATAAATTTCCATTATTTACATAATTTTTATCATCCTATAAGACAAAGTAATTCGTTTTATCAGTATTTGCACCTTATGTCTATATTAATGACTAAATTGTACTGTGTTACAGTAATGTAATTTCTTATATTTTAATTTTTTTCAACATTTAAGGCATTAAATTATTGGGTAAAAGGGAATAGTATGATTTTTTCGAAGTTTGTTAATATTTCCTGTTTTAAACATTTTTACATAATTCCTGTTTTCTAACGTCTGTGGGTTAATATGTATTGTATTTTTTAAATTATTTATATATTTAGCATCCAGTTCTAGTGTTCTTTTAACACTATTCTAGTATCCATTCTGTATCCAGTCTGTGTGTCCAATTCTATTGTGCCATCTATACTTCTTTTAAGAATTTGAATACAGTAAATGAAATAATGAGAAAACGTATTAAGTCAGTGTGAGTCAAAGTAATGGAATGTTTATCCTTTATAATCCAATTTCTCCCCTGGCCTTCCAATTAAAGAACAGGTAATTCGTTTTAAAATTTTGCGAAACCGTGTGTTGTATAGCTAGTGATTTTTCATTCAGTTCACTAGCTTTTAATGCCTTGAGAAAATAAAATTACGCAATGATATGTCTTTCTTTTATAAATACGTAGTCTAAACGAATGACTGCATAAATCCGTGGCTTAACAGTTTTTTTATAAAATAAGACTTTTAGGCTTTTGTTTTACCTACTTTAACTCAATTGTCAGCCTCAGTTGTCAGGAATTAAAACCTTACAATATAATACAACACATACGGATGCGATATCATACTCTATTATTTATTTAAAACTTATCTAGATTTAAAGAAAGGAAAATATAAATTAATGCTTAACTGCATACTTTTTAAATACGTATAAATAAGTAATTTATTATTTTAAAATGTTCCAAACATTCCAGTCTGGAAAAAATATCATACTTATAAATTCTTACGTTAAGAGTTTTCTAGCTACAATAATCGATCTTAACTGATCTTTGCTTGCTGCGATTGCTAAAATATACTGATTCCGAAAGACTTAAGCCTGAAATCCCAAATTCTTAAAAAATGCGTGCAGCTGTAGACTTTTATTACACAAAACATTTTATTTATTTCAATTATTTTGAGAAAATAACAAAGCAAGCCCAATTAGATATACGAAAGGCGGTCCCATAAAAACTCCAGGTTTGCATAACATAATTTTAATGTTCAGAGAAGAATTGTCTTAAATGTTTAGAATTAAATTGACTTAGATTTACTTTGAACTGATCTAGAGAGAAAAACGGAAGTTTCCTAAAGATGTAATTAGTGTCTTTATGCATGTAAATTCAAAATTATTAAGTAATTCATAGCTAGAACCTCTATATTAATTTGGGATTCGAGCCCAGGATTTCTCTTCCGTCACCCAATATTCTACAGACTCGAAGCCAATAAATACCTTTTTCTGTATTATAACATTAACATTCCGAGTGATTCTTGAACCTCTTTTAGCATTCAAGAGATCTTCGAACCATTACAAACGTTATTTGGACTTACCACTATTATTACTGTACATATAATACATTTTTGAGTTATTATAACATTCTTACGTGCAAAACGAATTAATTAAAACACGAACCCATAATAACATTAATAATATAGTCTTAAAATTTTGCAGAATATTCGCATGATACTGAATCGATCCTGGTCAAAGTTATGTAGTTAATTCTTTGTGATAAACAGTTACTGCACGTAAAATTTTGATGCTGTTAAAGGAGTTCGGAAAGTAGTAAGCTCCAGCATTAGATTGCATTATATTTATCATCTGTGTTTGAATAAAGAATATGCGTTTAACATTGTAGCATTTTATAGGATTTCGAAACTTCGCAATTTTGAACTGTACAGTTTCAAAACGACAATACAAATGAATCGATAGGTATGAAGAATTTGAAGTATACTATGTGTCGGAAATTTAATACCTTTCCCTGCAGCAAAGAACATAATGCAGTCTGTTGAGCAGAGCTCCCCCAGAAGGAAGTACCTCGACATCAGGTCGTAATTTATTGCATATTCATTACCTGGTGTCGCGCAACAAATAAGCCTAATTGGACGAAAATGAACGTCACGCATGAAAATTTTTCAAAAACGGACGGCGTCTCTGTTATTTATTCCCTTGTTCCTCAGCTTTTGTTCCTGCTAAATTGGCAACAGCCTCGAAAACAAAGAGATGCTGTGAACTGGGTGGCAACAGTCGGACATCTTTCCTTTAGAATTTCTTTTTCAAGACGTAAAAGATGAATGTAATGGGATTAAAAATTCTCTTCGCACCCAACGGGGGAAAGGTAGGGAGGTAAGGAACGCGGTTGTCGTGAGGTTTCATTTTTACACATTTGTGCCAAGATTAGTTCAGTGAACTTTGATAAATATACGGTAATTACGGTAAATCCACGTCAGAATACTTTGGATGCACGACTCCCCGGGAAACGGTAATTTATAATGCGTTTGCCTGGCACATAGGCACGCGAGACATTGGATTCAAACCGCTTTAATTTAAGCAATTTTCTTAAATTGTTTGGGGGAAGACTTGAACGAAATGAATTGCATTCGATAGCCGTTTGGAAGCGGAATAATTTAATCTTAATGAATTGCTGAGGCGCTTTTACCGAATATTGGCATTTCAGCAGCCATTTGTTTTTAAATGTTTCTCCGATTTCAATAAACATTGTAACTAGATGGCGTCAAGAACCCGCCACAAATTAACAGTCTGAAGGATAATTTCAACCGTTCAAAAATTTTCTCCTGCGGGCGCAATAAACGCTTCAATTTTTCAAATTCTCGAGTTCAGGTTAATTAGAAGCTATGGTTGCAAATTCGACTTTGATTTTCATATCCGCAGGTTTAAGGTTTCATTTCGGCTTTTAGAGTCATAATTAATACTCGAAAAGTTATTGGTCACTCGAGAAAGTCAAAATTATATTTTATGTAAGATTTGCATTTTCAATTTATGGAGTAACGTCAGCCATACAAAGCTTCATTTGTAGTCTTATTTTCTTTCCACACTGTCAGTCTTGGAAACTTATCAGTTTAGGGTATTTTGTTCCTATTAATCAGGATGATACAGGATGACAGGAAAAGAAGATATTTATTCAAAAAGAGAATCGAGTAGAAGAAATTCATTCTTTTCCTTTATTCGTACATTCACTTTCTTCTTATATGCTGTTATTAACTAAATTTATTTTCTTCTCAATTTTGAACAAAAGAAAAATTTCACTTGAGTAAAGAATATTTTTTATCGTCAGCGTTACATGAAAAAATTGTTCGATGTCTGAAAGTTTTGTGAGTTCTGCGGGATGACTTACGTATGAATTAGAAAAACTAAAATTTGCCTCGATGGATCAATTTCTTTTAGAAATTAAATCATGAGTCTTTTAGAAATTAAATTAGTGCTGTTAAATCATTAGTTTTATAAATATATTCATCACATTTGTAATTACAAGTTTACATTAGACAGTTCAAACACGGGAGTATGGATTTCTTCTTTCAAAACCTCTTATATTAAAGCCTACTTAAATAGTAATGCAGAACTGAAATGAAATAAATAATAAAACAAATACGGAAGGTTTCAGATTTTAACCGTGGTCCCAAAGAGTTTTTAAAGGCTTTTCACACCCTCTTGAGCTCACAGTCTACCAGTCTGCAGCTGCACTTACTCCTGATAACTTTTTTTTACCTTTTTGGCTTTATTATTAAGCACAGTTTCTTTCGCCTTTATGCCATATACAATTCAGCAAAAAATTCATAAAATTTTAAAAACAATATAGCAGCATATGTTTAGAATTTTCGATGAAGTGTTAAGTGTTGGCATGCATTTTTAGTTCTAAAAGGCGCTAGTTTGAATAGGCTATTAGTCTTTAAACGGGACTTTACCTTGCCCTTTATGAACGGTGAATGACTTTTCAAACTGTTGCCACCAAATATTATCGTCCTGTATTATTTTTGAGGAAATTAATTAATGAACGATGTATGTATGATCCTCGCACAATGAAAACAACAACGGTACCTGGGGCTATCTGATTTTGAAGCCCGAATTTTGAATTTTGAAATATTCATATATGCAATGTATTTCATATTTCTAAAACTTTAATGAATTTTAGGTTAACAAACTGAAAGTGATCAGTGGCAACACTGTACGGGAAGAAACACTTTTATCACCAGCTCTTGAGACTGTCTATCGGAAATTCTAAAAATATTCGCTTTTTAAATACGTTCTGATTTTGTTGTTGAACTGAATTGTATCTAGGAAAAGTGCGAAGACTGTGATATTTAATTAATAAATTTTACACATGAGACGTTAATAATAAAAAGACGAAAAAGAGTTTTGTAAGCCATCTTACTAAACAAATTGAGCACTGATATGACAAACTGAGAAAAGACTGAAAAATATGTAAAAATGTATGAAAGCAAATAACACAGGATTGGGAATTCTAAACATACGCTGCTATGCTGTTTTTAAAATTCTTGCAATTTTGTTGTTGAATTGTATATGGCATAAATGCGGAGAAAGTGATGCTTAATAATAAAGCTAAAAAAAGTTAAAGAGAAGTGAGTTAGCAAGAATAAGTGGAACAGCAGACTGGTAGATTCCGATTGCAGCCAAAGCGTATCAAAAAAAAAAAAAAAAACTTAAGAAAATCTTTTGGGCGACATTAAAATCCGGATGCTTTCAGGTATTGCCTCTTTAGTACAATTATTTCTATTTTTCAGTTTTCTCTCAGTTCATCATGTCGTTGTTAGTTTTCTCAGTAAGATGGCTTACAAAATTTTTCTTTGTCTTTTTATCATTAACGATTTGTGTATTAAATTTAATCACGTCATTTGCACTTACGTCACGTAAACTTCAATTCAAAAGCAAAATTATCTTCATCATTGACATAAAATATTTAAAAACTCGACGATATCTTTAGAATTTTGGATAGACAGGCTCGAGCGCTAAAGACAGAAATGCTCTGTTCTTTACAGTTTTCCCACTACTCGCTTTCATATCGTAGAGTTTGTCAATAAACATTCATTAACGTTTTACAAAACATTAAATCAATAATGCAGAAAATATGCAACTTCATTCTAGGAAAATAATGAATATTTTTAACTAGATAGATCATTAATTATATGCATTTTCACTATTTAAACCAATCCGATTCAAACGTTATAAAGTATTACTCCCGCCTTCTTCGCATGCCTTCGTGGTGTCGTGGCCAGCACCCTAGGAACGTATTCCAGAGGTCCGTGTCTCACGTCCCAGCGAAAGCGTTGCTTAATTTTCATGTCTCCTGCTTCCAAATAACCTAATGTCTCTACAACTGGCGCACGAACTGAAAAGGTGGTGGATGATGATTCTCCACCACCGGGATTTGGCGACTGGGTCCCCTAATCCCCAGTCGCCCTTTAAAAGGGGGAGTATATAAGGTATTTCTCCCACTTTCTTCGCATGCCTTCGTGGTGTAGTGGCCGGTGCACTGGGCGCCTATTCCAGAAGTCTGTGCTTCGAGTCCCGGCGAAGGCGTTGCTCATTTTTCATGTCTCCTGCTTCGAAATAACGTAATGTCTCTGCAAAGTAAGAAACACATATTCTTAGGAAATGCATCTACAGTTTTCAAATAGGTTTATAGTTTGTTCATCCACAATAGACCAATTCAGTATGAAAGATAAAGCTTACATTTCGCCGAATGGCAATAGACACGAATGAAGAGTGAAAAGACACATATACGGGGATTCGGCACAAAACTTTATTTCGAGAAGAATAGCATTCTTGGGCTAATAATAAATGTTTTACAATATCTTTAAGGGTATAGTACCTTTTAAATAACTAAATATTTCAAAAATATAATTTATATTTTTGGCATAATGTATTTTATATTTTTGGCTCACTATTTTTATAACTAACTGCTTTATGATCTTGTAACTTCATATTCTTGTTTCGATAGTTTTGATACTTAGTTGTTCTGTTTTACGTTCCAGATAACAAAATATTTTAAATAAAATAAAAATACGGTACCGTCTTCATCATCTACATAAAATTTTAATATGCACTGAGCCAGGATTATGGATAAACAAATTCATTATTTTCAGTTGATTGTTTTAAATAAGAATTGGTACATAATTAAAATAACTTATTTTAAATACTATCGAGTTACATTTTCCCAAAAGATTCGAAACATTTGAAATAAGCGAAATCAACTATTTTGTAATATAAAATTAAAGGCACTTTTTAAGATTTTTTACATTTCGTAAAATTCCCTTCTGTAGCATAATTTTATTCTTTTATATTTTTAAATTGCTCCGTTGTCTGATAATGTTTTAAAATCTTTTTACAGTTTTTTTTTAATTTAACTTCAATTCTGAATGCCGAAAGTAATATTTGTGGTAATATTAAAATTACAACATGTTTTCGCTACTGTTCATACATTTCAGCTTTAACTTTCATATGCATAATTGTGTCATATGGATAACAGTATATTGATAATTGCTTCATATAGATAATTGTTTTAAGTCTTTTTGAACTCTTGAGCTTCTTTTACATTCACGTGCATTTTGTTGACACTGATTTGTAACCTACCTCCTGATAAGCTATTGAGTTCAAATTTTGTATACACAGTGCTTGTGCTTGACAGTGCAGTGAATTTTTTTTAATTCGATTTAGATCTTTTTTGTTTAATGTGCAAACAATTTTTTGCATATACCTTCGTTTAGCAAATGAACTAATTATGCCAGAATTTTACTTTTTGTACGACCGCATGCAGCAGAAAAAAAGTTTTGATGAAATTTGCATAATTGTAAATTAATTTCTGAATGTTCGGCAGTTTTTTTTTAAATTGCTCGGTTTTGAAAATTATTTGACGTTTATGATTTTAAAATTTCAACACCTAAAATGTATCGGATATAAAATTTCGGAATTTTCCAAAAAAAAAAAACACTTTTGTCCTATTTTGAAAGAAGAATGATAAAGAAATATTAGTTGAGCTATTTTCTACATATTTTTTTTAATTTATTGAAGTCTGAAACGGATGGGAGAAAAAAAGGTTTTGGAAAGGTTGCTTTTGAGTTTGCCATCTTGGCGCACTTAAGCACTGGTGGAGTTTGTCATCTTGGAGCAGTTAAAGACGAATTGACAATATTCGATTTTTTTAGTTTAACTTCAAGTAAAATGCTTGTTGTATCATTGCTATTATATGCAGTTTCCAAAACTGAATATTTAAAGTGATTTCTTCGTTTTCCAAGTGGGTTCAGTTATTTTGCTTTATTTCATAATTAATTTTCATATAATTTATTACTTTTGTTTTAATAATGACTAAAATTTCCATCATTGATAACGTGTAATTGTAACTAAAAAACAGAAAATAAAATACAATTAAAAATATTTTTATACAAAAAGCCTTTATTTGAGATGGATATGTTGACTAATGATGCACTAAAAGGAGAAAAATAATTTCCCATACAGTTTAATGGGAATAAGAGATTAAATAATTCTACTTACAAGAATACATCTACAATTTTATATCGCGAATAATAAAAGCCCTAAATAACTAAATCTGTTAATTTAATTGCCTTGTCAAATATATAATCCATTACCTTTTAAATTGTTATGGCTTCCCCACACTTTTATTATTCGCGGTATAAAATTGCAGATGAATTCTGTAAATGTAATTATTTAATCTGTTATTCGCATTAAACAATATGACAAATTATTTTTCTTCTTTTAGTGCATTAATTATCATATCCATTTTAAATAAAGACTTAATTCTATAAAAATATTTTTAATTGTAATAAATATCTATAAAAACATAATTAATTGATTTTTCATGGTATGAGTTATTTGTATGAGCTTTACGTTTAATTAATTTATCGAGAAAATCTCATGAAAGCATTTTGAACAGATTCATTTGGTTACAGCCGAAATCATCGCGGCAAAAACATCGCGGACGAAAACGTCGCGGAGAAAACAACGCAAGACGAAAACGTCGTGGTACAAAACATAAGTATTTAAAAATTGAAACTGAGTATAAAATTAATGCAACTTATAGCACTTAATAGAATTTTAAATTTACATTCTTAATTAACAAACGTCATTAATAAATTAATCTTTTTTATAAATTTATTGATAATTTTTCAATAAGTTTTACTGATAATTTTTCATGAATTATGCAGTGTAAAAATGTTTAGAAAAAGGAATAAAATTAACAGCATAAGGTTACCTCTATAAAAATAGTTACTTATAAAATTATTTTCTTTCACGTTTGTTAATCTGATATTGTCTTAGTGGAAATTATATCTTGTTTTGTTTCCGTTTGTTCTTAAAGTGTCTTTAACATTTTCATGTATAGCGTGTAATAAATTATTTGGATGTCGATTTGTTGGTTATGAAGAAAGTCAGTCACATAATATGTCCCTATGGGATTTACAATTATTGGATTATGCCGAAACGAGGTAGGGCTACCTGCTTAAGAGGAGGAATGCCTTTGTAGAATGCATTCTTAGGAACTGGCGCATATTTACATTATACATTAGGATAATCAGGAAAATATCATGCAATTAGCTCTTTCGCTTGATCAAAATCCCAGTCTTCAGCGATTTTACCGTTCGGGCACTAATGGCCAATTTAGCAGGGAAATATTAACGGAAACTGGTTCGTTTTTACATCAGTCATTGGAAGACTCAAATTTAAAAGTATAATCGGAAAATTTAAACGCAATCTTTTTTTTTTAAATAATATGTTATTTGCAGTGAACTCTTCTCAGAAATACTGGTATCTCCCTAAGACGACTAGTGTTTTTGAGAACAGAAATAAACATAGGTTTTAGTTATTATGGAAGATAAACACATCCACGTAAGTTGAAAAGATATGGTAAAATCCTGAGTGGTTGATTAGAAGAGAATTCTTTACATTTAATTTTACATTTAGACATTCCTTGTAAGCACTACTTACTCTTGTAAGCACACTAAGTATTATTTAATTTTGTGAATAAATTTTATTCGAAATGTTTTTAGTTATTGATTGAATTTTTATAACATACAAGTGAAGCAGCTTCCTAAGACGAACACCTCTGTAAGTGACAGTATAGGTATGAAACTTTGGTATCAAATCTCATCCTTCTAAGATGAATACCTTCATAGAAGGGTAAATCGTTTCGGATCGTAAATGGTCGCCTTGACATTAGCTTCCCCATTTAGGTATATTCATTTTCTTTAGTAAACATTGAATTATTTTATTCCTTTATATGAAAAAAATGAATTATTTCTTGTTATTTCTTAACACATATTGAATCATTTCGTATCAACGTTCCCTGGAAGTAACCAGTAGTCGGTTTGGGATGAAGGATTATTCTAGTTGTTAGGTAGATATTTTATCATGGCTGCTACTAACCTGTTGTAGGGTTATAACTTAGGAAACTCGGCTTAGATAAGAATGCTTTTTAAAGGAAACTGGCTTGTATTAGTAATAATAACAAGAAGTACTGGCCGATGTCTTTCATATGTTGGTTGGTTTGGTTTATTTAATTATGACAAAGCACTCAAAGGCTATCTGAGGGGAGAGATGCCTTCATGGAGGAATTTTCAATGGAAACTCTGGGTCTTATACACGTTACACATAGGAAAACAATGAAAATGCCCGTCTGGCCAGCCCGTTCGCGAGGATTTGAACCTCCCCAGTTCAAAGTACCAGTATCCACCGAACTTATATTCCTTAAAGCAATGCTTTTGCTCGGTGTTTCTTAATTTTCAGAATATCTTTAATTTCCGCGTACCAGAAATCTATAAGAAAATCACATTAACATTTCTGAGTGAGATTTTATTTTGTTACTACTCTTTGTCCTCAGAAATTTTTAGTTAGTTATTTTTAAGCTATTATTTGTCAATGAAAAATTTTAATTAAAATTTAATAAAATAAAAACTTAAAAATTGTCCTTAGAGTAGACACGTCCACGCAAGATTAAAAAAATATGGTGAAATCTTGAGTGTCCGCTTTAAAAGAGATTTCTCGATTATTTTTTTAACCTTTTGTTAAAGAATCAATCGTATATTTCCGGTTCCAAAAAAAAAAAGGTTTGAAAGCCTTAGATGTTAGGTATATTGTCTTTTAATTTTTAAAGGGCTGAGTGCAATTCTAATTTTAATTTCGTATTTTTTTAAGATTAATATGCAGGTAACAGACACTGTTAACTAGAGGAATAAATGCTGATATCAGCTATCAAAGAGGTAGCAACAAACTTTAGTTTTCAGCAAATGAACAGTACTGGCATTGCTTTTGAAAAAAAAAGAAAGCTTTCAGATTTTATATTACGCCTAGGCGGGCGTTTTTTCATTTACAGATACGTACACGTTTCGAGAGCATTTAAGTTAACCCCACATTGTGCTAAAATCATCTAAAAATAGCATATATATCTTTAGAGTTTCTGACAGACCATATCGCTCGCTAGAAATAAAAATGTGTTATTTCCTACAGTGTATAACTCCTCCACTATTGTATAACTTCATGAATATGTGATTTGATGGAAAGAGATTAAAATGTTATGCTACTTATTATTCATATTGTTAATGTTTGGCCAAAAACAAGAAAAAAATATGAATTAAATGGATCTTTTTAATACAATTAATTCATGAAATTATATATTAATTTAATCAATCTGTATGCATGAATACGTATATGCAAAAGAGGTAGAGGGCTTTATCAATATACAAACAAACGGCGATTCAATTATGTTTGGTAAACACTAGTAGAAGTTTTTCTGGGTATGTCAGCTGTAAAACATACAAATAACAATTAAGTTAAGATACGCGATTTCTATTTGTCCAAGTGGCTAAGTACATGGAGTATCCTTTGTAATATCGAAATTTTTAGCTGCGTTTTATTAAATAGTCTTCAGCTTACAGATGGACAGAACCCCTGAGTGGGCTCCCCCCCCCCGAGTTCAGACGCTAAGTACAGCTGAGACCTTCCGGAATTAAGAATACGGGATATTCTCCAGCTTGCCGTGGTACAGCACGTAGACTGTCCGAAGAAGATATTTGAAACTTTTCATGTGGCAAAGATGAAGAAACTTGTTTTTCAACTCAATACTCAGAACTAAAAGCTGCAAGCGTTAGTTTCCCGAAATTTCCTAATTATTTTCCTCTTGCTTACAGATTCTCACTTTTTATTCGAAACAAATTTCTGCTGCTATTGACGAAAGAAAAACTTTCATCTTACGAATAAAATAGTTGAACTTAAAATGTGAGACTAAATCATTAAAGTGAACTGTTGCAATAAACTCACGAATCAATATTCTGCAAATTTTAAATGCAGAGACATACAGCATTTAATTCGCTCCCTTAAACGATTTATGAATCGAAAGGGGCAATTTGCCCAAAAGAGCAATTAATTTCATTTTGGTATTCTGCGTTGGTTCACTACAAAAGTCTGAATCACTTTTCAAATTGTCGCCACCAAATGTTGCATTATATTTGAAGAAATCAAATAATACAAAATCTGCATAAATGTATGTATGTTTCTCGCATTGTGAAAAAACAACGGTTCCTAGAGATATCAAATTTTGAATAATAGTCCTCTACTCGACTACTGGCATCTGGAAGCCCAAATTTGGGATTTGTTTTATTATAGATTTCACATTTTGTAAAACTTTATAGAATTTTGATTAACAAACTCAAAGATTTCAAAGCGTTCCATTAACATTATCATCGAGTGCATCTTCAAGTACGGATATTTTATGCGCGATACATTTCTTACTGATATTATGTTGGTGGCGTGCGTCGAATGACTTTATGTAACTTTTCAAATCCCGTTTCGAATCCCCGTGAAAAAACGCCCCTTTGGGCGTAATATAAAATCTGTAAGCTTTCAAATTTTTTAATCTCTCTTTTTTTAACTTACAGTAGTTCAGTCATTCAGATTTCAAGAAGCAATATCATCTTCTCCAAATGTCACTTGTAGTTTATTAACTCCTCAAAGATGCTCTTGCTTTCATTCTAGGGTTTATATGAAATCTTGTCTAATTAATATTTGAATATTTTAAAATTTTTATAATGAAAATAACTTTATTCTAAAAAAAACTTCTAAATTATGCTTATTGCACTTCACGTAATATTACACTTCTTTGCGGATCATAAAAATTCATATAACGAGAGTCTATTTGACTTAATTGTATTTCTTACATGCCAAAGATGTTTATGATGTATATTAATTGAGTTATATAATATATTGCCAGTGTGAAATATGCATTAATGTATAACCTGCATTAAAATAACTTTGTCACGGAATCAGCCCAAATTCATGAATGTTATTTAAATGAATAAGGACAATATTCAATATATTTAATGAATTAATATTTTTAATGAATCATTTTCAACAGATTCAAATCTCAGTAATATATTACTTACATTCAGCCGAAAGTAAGAAACGTTAATCGGCTTAATAAGCAAATTTCACATAATATCAATAGTTACTTCTCATTTGGGAAACTCATATCACGTCACAACTTATTTCATAACCATATCATAACTCATGTCATAATCATCTCATATCATAACTCAATAGTTACTTCTCATTTGGGGAAAAATCTAAGTTTGGTTTGATTAATTTCTAAGCAAAGGTTTACCTAGTTTTTTTACTGACTATTAGGGGAAGTAACATAACATTTAAAAGTTTGCTTTAGATCTCTTAAGTGCATAATAGGTTTATCAGTTATAGCACTAATAATGTATCCCAGAATTTCCTAAAAATTCTAACATTATCGAGAATAGTTCTGAAATAATTATCGAGAATAATTCTGAAGACAATTTGCCTTTAATCAAATTCTGAAATGAAATTTCTACTTTGTCTTAAGCATTCATCACACTTTAATGTTTAAGTTGTTCGTCATGGTGTTCCTCGTTAAGCTGAAATCCTATTCATTGTTGAATACAAAAGTTTCTTGTTCTACCAAAACATTCTGATTCTAACTGAGGTAGAGCGGTTAGATGGATGGTTAGCGGATTAATACCTTAATAGTTGGTTCGGAATTATATCCAAGTCAACAAGAGATGTATGAGAGTTTTCATGGTTTTCTCCGTGTGTTTAATGTGAATACAAACTCATTGTGCTTAGAAAGCTCTCTGCAAAGATGTACTTTTCTTTTACAAGTAACTGCACAGTGCGTTTTGTCATGATCTAAAAAATCCAGCCCAAACATTTATTCGTCTCTGGAATTATAAAATAATGTCGAGATGAGTAAATACGCAAAGAGGAAGTTAAGTTAAATATTACATTGAATGACGATATTTTCGTTTAAATTTGAACTAATCATTACATATTAATATATACGCAGTATAGTGACGAGTACTTACCAGGTGTAAACTGACAAGAGAATCAATGATAAAACAACGAATTCCTTCCTGCAATATCATTAGAATTTGAAGACAGTTACTGTTCTAACAGGAAATAGAATTGTCAAGAGGACTGCAGTGAATGATTCAGATTGCATAGCATTAAAATTACGCTTTTCATACAGTTATTAAATATCAAGCACAATTTTAATTTCAAAATGCCTTCCTGTGATCCTGACTACTAACTCTCGAAGCCCCCAGTCTGGGGATAGTAGCTGAAGAATAGCTAATATAAATTAGCGCTGCAATTAACACTGACATCATCTAACTTTGAAATTATATGATATATATTTGACCATCTATAAGAAAAACTTAAAAATGTCAATTGTAGCTTTCAGTCTTATCCTGCTAACCCAATGATTTAAATGTATTAGACGTTAACAGATGATTGTCCTCCTTTCTTTTTCTACATCTTCCTATGGACCAAGTTTCCGAAATTTCAGCCTATCATATCATCATCGTTATCATCATCACCATCTTCCATCCTTCTATCTTTGCGACTTAAATTTTTAAAAAATCTACATTATATAGTCAATGTTTTTATATTTTGTTCTTTGTATTATCTTTTGTCTTTTTACTAGAAACTGATATTAAATGGTTTATGAAATATTTGTGTTGATATTAAATATTTGATATGATGAGAAATGTCATTCTTTGGCTAAGAGAGCATTCAACATATGTATTCTCGTAAGGTAAGAAAAATTGTTCTAATCTTTATATCATTTTGGGTTACGAAAACTTTCATAAGTAAACCGTATTATATAATAACGTGAGAAAACCTGTGCCTATTTTTGAACTATCTCTTAAATTACTTAGCAGGAGAGGACGTTTTACTACTGTATTCAATTTTTCTGTTTATATATGACACACTGGCAGTTACGGTGGACAGGATGATTAAATTTTCTTGTATTTGCTACTTCCACCAAGCAGCCAATGCAGTGCAGACTGTAAAAGGATGTTCATTACCATTATTGCAGGAACTGTAACACAAATCAAGGGAACGTTTACTCGGTACCATTCATCGCGGAGAACTACGCCTGAGGGAATACACCTAATAAAGATGAAGAATTATAACCCCGAATGCAAAGTTTACGTCTACAACAATAGAAGATGATTACCATCTATGCAGATGGGATCTTTTGGATAAAGAGGCATAGATCCGAACTTCCTCCTCCCATTGCCCCCGGGGTGAAATTTCATATGGGATGTAAATGAAGTGTGTGGAAAAAAGAAACTGTGACCGTCAGTCCACGTGGGGTTTTCCGTAATCAAATGAACAGGGTCATGATTAAGAGAGGTCATAGGGTCGAGTCCGCGGTTTTGACTGGTTGCTATTAAAGGTGTGATTCATCGATACCCATGGAACTTACTGTTCAATGGAAGACATTAAGCTAACAGTCATGTAGCATTTTACTCAGTTTTGTCAATTCTAATGAATTATAAATAATTAAATAAAATAGTTAACTTAGGAGTTGACTGCATCAGGTATAACAAAATGAGATTAAAAAATCTGTTCCAGTTTCTTAGAAAAAGTTTGTTGTTTGAAGAATTTTATTTTTACTGGTTTGTTTACTGGTTTGTACTTTTTAAATGAAGATTCCATACATTGCACTTTGATTCATAAACATAATGCTCATTCAAGAATGAGTATTGTTATATTTATCCTACCAATTAAGAAAGTCTAAGAGAGCTATACTTCATTTCTAAAGTTAAAAAAATACTATTAAA
This sequence comes from Stegodyphus mimosarum, assembly GCA_000611955.2. NCBI lineage: Eukaryota > Metazoa > Arthropoda > Arachnida > Araneae > Eresidae > Stegodyphus > Stegodyphus mimosarum. Next base: position 1,222,545 of record KK121583.1, on the reverse strand, counting down.
TCATTTCACAGCAAAAAACTGTCTATCAGTCACAATCTTAAAAGAATGTTTGAAGTCTCTTGGTTTACTGGGCTTAATATATTAGTATTTGGACGAAACCACTTTCAGAATTTCATTAATAAAATATCCAAACTCTTATTTCAGTCTCGACAAGTGCGAAGAAATACAATTGTTATTAGAATTATTTCGAATAATTCTTTCGAATAATTCGAGAATTATTTCGAATAACTTACATTCTAATGCAATGAAAATAAATACAATTAGGAACTTATATCTCAGTTTTGAGATCATGTACAGAATATTACGTAAACACATCTGTCAAAAGTTAAGACTTGGTTAGAAAATTGACAGTTATTCTTGTGAAAGATTAAACTTAACATTTTATGGAAACTGAAATTGGGATGAGTAAGTAAGCTTTCCCATTCATTTTCCATCTTTAAACAAATTTAAAATAAATACTTAGGTATGTGTTTCATAAATTTAAATTTCTTTAATATTTTAAAGAAACTTTATCTTTTTTCTTTCCCGTTTCGGAAAAGAAAAATATACGTAATTCCATTTGCGATAAAATCTGTTACATTTTATTTTTTTCTTTCGGCAGTTTACGTTTCGTTTTTTAATTTTAGATAACACCCTTTTCGGCAAACATTTAAAATTAAGCAGAATCATCATAAAATTCTAAATAAAACAGAATATTGAACAGAATTATTGCGCTAGAAGAAGTACATGCGTTTGATCGCCCTAAAAATAATAAAATTTTATTTAAAATCTATGCCAAAATAAGGTTGCTGCTTCGCTTAATTTTACGTTTTACTTAATTTTCTTAACTTTAAGTTTTGTTCAACTAAGTTAGCTCTCTAATTTGCTTAATTTTAAGTTTGACATGTTTCTCTACTTATTTGATTTTAGATTCATTTTAGCAAGGCTCATTTTGTGACTCAGTTATTTTTAAAAAATGCGAATTCCTATTCACTGACCTTTAAGTGATATTACTTACTAACCAAATAAATTGCCTAATATTGATTCTGTTTGTGACAAACATTAAGAACAAAGCTAATAACAACTGAATTAGAAGTAATCATTTCTTCGTCTTTACTTAAGGCAAGGTTCTGAAGTTCTTCGGTTCACCAATGGCCGAGCGGCGAGGTCGATGATCACTGCTAGTTCGACCTGGGTTCGATTCCAGGCGAACGGGCTGGCTGCACAATTGTTACGTGGTTTTCTTCATGTGCAACGGAATACAAGTCAGTTTCTCTTAAAACGTCTTCCACTAAGGCATCCCTTCTCTTAAAAAGAGCCCTTGTGTGCTCGTGTCATAATACAACTAAACCTTATAAATCCTCCCATACTACCCCTCCCTTTTCACATACAAAAATCTTTCGGGATTCTCTGAGTAACTCTTTATTTAAACAAATACATGTAAAATATACTATACTGCTGCATTAATTACTGCAACAAAGTAATGAATGAGTAAAAAATGCAACATTTAACTGTACGTTGTCTCGTGTTACAACGTAAAATAAAAAAAATCCGTCATAAAACTAAAACTATGTAATATGCCAGCTAAATTAGATTTCCCTGCAAGCTAGAGTACTGAAGAACTGCGTAGCGACTATTCGCTGAGTTCTTGTAAGTAAGAAGTCCAAAGAAGGTTTAACTCAAAATAAATGAACAGATGGCCCCTTCTGGACTGTACAATAAGCCTCTACTCGGGCTTTAACTCAAAATAGAAAATATAAAACTAATCTAATGTTGAATAAAACTAACCAGCTGAAGCTGTGCACAGTCAACTAACAGAGTGGCCCTCATTTAAGTATCACTGGCGTAAACTAGCACGCATGCAGAAGTACGGCAGTAGACCAATAAGCTTGTACTACCAGCAACAACGTGGCCGAAAGGCAGAATACACTCTCCTATTGAAGTAACCCAGACTTCAGCTTAAATGCTTGTTTCTTTCGCATTTGTATAAGACGAAATCCTAAAAACGCATTCTGGACTGAAACGTAGATGAAAAATGAGAATGTATAGGAAAGGCTTGTTCCAAAATAAAAGTAACTATTAGAAAAATAAAAGACCCTACAACTCCAGTAAGAAAGCAAGTAAAGTATCCTTTAAGGATCCCCGCTTCACTCTTAGCTAAAGATCCCCTTCAATAAAGCACATGATATGCCAGGGTGCCATGAAACGCGTTTGTAAAATCTGTGATTATGCCGATATGTCAATGCATTTTATGATTAAATTCGTTTTGTCTTCACATTTATGATCTATCAATTAACATTTTTATATTAAAACTATATGTAATTTCCTTAAAGAAATGAGTTACCTCTCCTAATTAATAACCAATGTATTTATTATTCATTGAGCACTGCAAAAATTTCCTTTCATCAGTGATTACTTATTTAATGGGAGTTATTTAATGATGGTTAATTCAGTGGTTAATTGCAAGTAATGCTTATTTATTGTTAATGTTTTATATATATAAAATTTCTTGAAGAATACGAAACCATTCAAACACACTTTGTAATACCCAAAACTTGTGTATTTAAATGGAGATGTTTCTCTAATGGAAAATGCTTGTCAGTTCCATTTGAAATGTAAAGTGCTGTTACTTAGTCACCTTCAATTTAATATCCGCTAGAAAACACACGCTTTCTCTAGCACTCCTGAAATTTCTGAAAACATTTATGGAATGTTGCGTTTGATATTTCGAATAGATTTGCGTCATTTTGGACAGCTTGAAAACTCTGAGTAGCACAAGAAAGAATAGCGATATCAGAAAGTAAGAAACCTGTAAAATGATGAGATGTTTATAGTATGACAAAATTTATGGAAAATCTTTGTTCAAAAAACCAAAAGAAAGCAAGTAGCTTTGCTATCCTTTGCTGAAAATTGGACTTCGAAGAGTTGAAAGGTGCTTCAAGTCTTTTCCCCCTGAAATAATAAGCTTGCTCTTGCGTATAATGACACTTCATATATTTCTTTTACATAGTAGGCTAACACACACTGTCTGCCAAATATTCCAGATTTCACTTGCATGAAATGATTTTCTGTGATTTTTTTTGGAACACAAGAGTTAGCATTTGAGAAATTTTTGATTTTATGGGACTTTTCGCGGTACATATATGCCACACTTGCCAATGTTAACCTGTGACGTTTCTTTTCTTTGGTACGTGTAAGTGATTAGTCCAAATTTAAGATAATATTTCCCATTTAAAAGGCATTTCTGGAAACAATACCTCCCTTACTTGCATAGTAAAATAATTTAGAACCCAACTGATTTGAAAACCTACGTTTTTTTAAAGTGTACATTTTCAAAATGTTTTAATGATTTTAATATATTTTTAAAGGGTATAGTCAATATTTTCTCACAGGTTATTTCCTAATAACTCCTTTCTAAAAACACCTGTATGAAGATTTATTTGTATTTATGAAATTATATTTTGAAGAACATTTTTAAGAATGATAGTGTAAAATGCATGTCTTGCTGAAATGTACCACAGAAACTTCAGACACTCTTTGATATGCAATTTAAGTATTTATTTCACACTCATTTTTGAAAGAAAATTGAAGCTGTCAAGCGTATTTACACAAGAAATTATGAATTTCTAGAATTTTCAGAAACATATAGACACTTCTAAAACAATAAGCAATATGAATCCTAATGTTTGAAGAAATTATAAAAGCTTAAATATAATATTTAATGAATTCTAAGAAAATATATTTATTTTTTTCATACAGGCTTTGGAACATATTCGTATTTTTTAGTATTAAGCATTTCCAAAAATGTAGTTAAAAGGGAAATATATGTAAAAGAGCTCCTTGTATTTCATCCTTCTTGAAAAACTTTCAAAATGAATAAGGCAATAATTAAGAGGGATCATACTTGCAAAAATAAGGAATATCTATATGTTTTCATATGAAGTTACAGTATTTATTTGATTTGCAAAAATTGTATTTGTCACAAGGAAGGACTAAAATCGTGCAGAAAGAATTATCCGGGGACATCATAATTTCAACTACAGGAACTAATTACCTAATCGTTTCTTACCGGACCGTCTCCAGGGAAATCGAATCCGAACGCAAATGAACCAATTTAATTAACGCTACAACGATGCCTCGGGTTAGCCATAGAGAGGTATGGAGCTTGGGTAGGGCAACTACACTTCACAATATATATATCGCCAAATGATTCGGCCGCGGCATCCCAAAGCATCCTCCATCTCAGATAGATGATTTAGACCTTTTAACGGATTAGCGGCAGCGTATTAAGAGAGCTAATGTAAAGCAATTACAAAAGTTGATGGAGATACGATAGCAGACAACAGCCGTTGTTTTAATTGTTGAGTTGGAAACTGAGAGCCTTTGATCTGTCCCATTTAATGGACTGCAAAAGGAAGGATCAAAGGAAGCTTGGAATTCAATTGTTGCGCCCCACTGAATTCAATGAAGCTGATTTTCACAGATGGAATTTTAGAACTCGATTATTAAAGCTCATAGCTAATAACGCCTCGGGCATCGGTAAGGCTGGAGATCTGCTATTGTAGAAGTCTGTTTATTGTCTTCATATTTGCAACGTGTGGGGATTTTAACTCGAAAGAAAAGTAATTTTGCCAAATGTTAGTCAATTGGAAGTATCATCAACCCAAAGCAAATAATTCATATTATCATATCATGCATCAGGCCAGGAATTGTGTTATACAAGATAGCAAACAATATAGCATATTGAAATCACTAAGGAGTTTCCTATTTTAATAGTTTGCCGAGGTAAACATAAACCCAAATGTGTAAAAATTAAGAGACTATAAAACTGTATTTGACAGACGAAGCCGTAAAACTTTGTACAATAAAAATTATATTTCTCAGATAAAAACATCAAGGCCGCGGTGCACGTATTTTATAATTTTGATAACAAGTTATTTTGATTTTCATTTATATGAAAATAACATCTAATTATTTCTAATTCCTTTATAATTAGCGTATTGTGAATCACATTAGCTTTCTTTATACCCAAAAAACGAAGTAAAATGCATAATAAGTTAAAAAATAAAACCCTTTCACAATATTAGCAAAAATCATTAATCATTAGTAGGAGGAAGAAAAATAAAATTGCCAATTTAGCAATTTATTGTCATTTTCGCACAGCTTTTATTTTAAATTATTGATTATTGAAAATGTCTAACACAATAATGTATGTAAAAGAATTTTGTGCTTTTGGCTACATATGGCGGTTTCACCGCGATGGGAATAACAATTCGGTTCTTTCCATTATTTCTTCGCGGAAGTATTTGAGGAATACGACTAACTTCGACTATTTGTGAAAAACAACGACACTTTTTGCGTTCAAATTTCATGCTAAAGTAACCGATATTCCATTAATAATTTTTCTGCCACTGAGAAGTATCAAAATACGAATAAGCCGCATGCTACTCCACTATGTTGCACACCGATGAACAAGAACTCTGCAATTATAATCTAAGAATACCACATGGCTGGCAGTGAGTTATCCCTTTCTGTACACTCCTTTATTTTGTCTTCTTCTATGACTAAAGCGATAAATATGAGTGATAATTATGAGTTAAATATTTTAAATATAAAAGCGAAAATTATACAGAGCGAAACATCAACAGAGCGAAAATTATAGTAAAGACATGAACAGGAGAATATTATTAACAAAATAAGAAAGGAACTTCGCTCTGTTGGAAAATTGTTTTTCTAGAAATTGAGGCCGAACATATTCCCTTAAAGTGTTCATGTGTTGATTCATGTATTAATTGATTTATTGCTGTTTGGGGTAAATAAAAGGAACGAGCTCAAATGCTATACTTCAGAACTGCTTTCTACATTGGCTCTTACCTTTCATCACAGCGATTAACACTTAGCATATCAAAGCTTTTTTATTGTAAATTTACGCAACCTTTTATAAACAAATGGCTAACAAATGCTCTATTTATTAAAATTAATTAAGATTCCTTATTATGGATACATTGACATAATGTACTTCTTTCGTGATTCCAAAGAATTCTTTTTCTGATGACACAACGAAAATTATAGTAAAGATAACTTATTATTAATAAATGTAAAATATATCAAAGCCAGAAATAAATCAGCTTTATTTATAAAGTCTAGAGAATAACAATGACATATATCCATTTGCATTACGCACAATTTTCGAAGTCATTACGTACTCTTTTTATGTTAATGGCACGAAAGTTATAATAAAATAACTTGTTATTAACGATGTAAAATATATCATATATGTAAATTAATCAGCATCTAAGAGTTAGGGGAAATATGTACGGAAGTTAAAGGAAAAGAACTTTTCGTCAGTGTTTGGGGTTAAGCCAAGCAAACAAAACTTCTCGACTTGAGTAAACAGAAAGGTTTCTAATCTAGGAAAGAAGCCAAGGAATAATTTCTTTCTGCAAACAAAATTAGCAAAGAGTATTTTGGTAAAACCACTAAAGTCCTGTTTCCTTAGTTTTATCTTTCGTTATTTTCACGAACATCTGATACTTGCATTTTACATAAAATTTACATTAGAAATATTTGCTTTTATGTTGGAATCGCCAAACCTTATTCATGTTCATTTCTTTTAATGTTAATTAAATTATTGTTTGTGTTTCTTTAACGTAAGATTACTCACTGCATGACTATATAAACAAGGATGATAAATGAAAATCAAATACATTATAGATTTGTAAACAGATTTAATGTATGAACATAAAGACTTGGCGGGAAAAAATATTATTCCAAAAGAAAAGCGAACATTTTTAACAAGACAATGGTAATGTATTTCAAACAAATGCTGAAAATCCAAGAGAAAAAAAATTAAATTTTGTATATTCACTTAGCTATAAATTTTAAAGCTTGAGAGCTAGAAATATTGAGTATGTAAATAATGAATCGTAATTAAAGGCTTCAAAGTTTAATTCGGCGTAGAACACTAGTCCTATAAATAATTTAAGTTACAATGGTTATTGAATTCCTTGAAAGTCCATATTAAATCTCATTACTCTACATTAAACTGCTTTATTAGTAATTTAACAAGGTATTAACAATTTTAAGAACTAAATTAAAAGAATATTAGCAGTTTTGCTAAATTTAAAACGAATACTTGTAGGGTTTACTCTGATTTTTAATAGTTATTTTTATTTAGAGACAAGCCTTTCGCGTACATTCTCATTTCCCACCTACGTTTTTTTGCTAGAATGAATTTTTAGAATTACGATTTGAGCAAATGAGGTTAAAAAGTGTATTTAAACTGAAGTCTGGGTCACTTCAGTAGGAGAGCGTGTTCTGCTTTTCGGCCATGCTTTGCTACTAGTCTCAGCTTTTCGTCATATGCCCGTACTGCTACGTACCTACTAGTTTACGCTCTAGTGACCTTAAATAAAGGCCAACTCCGTTAGTTAATTCTGTGCAGCTTCGGATGATTAAGTTTAGTTAGTAATTAGATTAGTTTTATATTTTCTAACTTGAGTTAAAGCCCAAGTAGAGGCTTATTGTACGCCCGAGAAGAGCTGTCTGTTTATTTATTTTTCAGTTTGAATAAAGGGTACTTTAACCCTTCTTTGGAATTGTTACTTATAAGAACTCAGTGAACACTCCCTTCTCAGTTCTTTAGTATTATAGCTTTTAAGATAATCTTATTTAACTAGGATATTACACACTATTTGAAGATTTATCAAAGTAGATTATAGATTACTATTGTATCTGTACGTTAAAATGTATACTCTGTTTATTCTCTCAATGTAATGGCTTTTCAACATTAATATTTTTTAATTTATATTATGCGTTTATGCATTCATTGCACAAAGACATACAAAATATAAATCAAACCATTTTCTTTAAAATATCGGTTGCTGATAGAATCAATGGTAATACAGCTTTAATTTAGTGTCAAATAAAGTTTGAATCCTATTTTGGAATGCAACTTAATATTAGAATAAAATAATTTAACTATTTTTAATAACTTCACTTATTCAGTTTACTATACAACTAGAACAAGTAGCTTGTAAAATGTCACTTTTTAATTGATATAATGTAACTAGCACTAGTTAAAATTATTTCTAAAAATCTTTGCTTCAAGCAAATTTCGAATCTTAGATTTTCTACCTGGCAACAGATCACTGTTTTAACATTTCAAGTACAGAGGCAGTGTTGGATTGAGGCATCTCTTAATACCATAGGGCCACAATGTGGCCAGGCGGGTGAGATGTACTCTGTATCGTACAGAGGCAGCGTACATTTATCTGATGAAATTAGAACTATCATTTATTGGAGTTCAGTAGTCTAAGGTCTTTAAGCTGTGAATTCACAGTAACTTCACCACTGAAATGTTTCCCAGTAACTAAAATGACACATTGCGTGCTTGCTTTTCATGTTTTCTGTATGTGCATATTCAACGCAAATGGGCTTCCTCTCGAATATCCTCCAACAATGATTGTTTAAATTTGAAATCTAGTGCATGATGATGTTATAATCGAATTAAAATCTCTTTTAGACTTGAATTCAAGGTATTATTTACGAATTATTTGAAAACAGTTCAAGAATACTTTCTCACGTTCTTTTAAACTGCCAGTTAGTATCTGGGATTTAATTTTCTATGAAAATGGAAAATTCAAGAGAAATAAGAATATCAATTTAAAAACAATACTTTTTCTTTAAACGTAATGACAGTAGAAATACATTTCTACGATTTTAACCTTCGTCTAATATCTCTACTTCTAAAAGAACAGATAAAACATGCATACTGAATATTAAACACCCGTCCATTAGAATGTTTAATTTATTCTGACGCAGGAGGATGTAATAAAAATAAAAACTCTTACAGAGATCTGTTATCTACTTCTGGTATGTTTCTGAAACTCTATCGGACAGATTCCTAATGTTATTGAAGATGCTGCCAGAGGCCATAAGAGCCATAATGCATCACATGAGACTTGTCTCACTCTCCGCGCGAGGGAAAAGTTATCCGTCATATTTTTCAAGAGATGGCATCATAAAAATAGAAGAACATGAGAAACCACTCAACGTGTCACCGAAGCCTAACTGCAAACGCCATTGCTTCCAGTTTTTTCCTTTTTTTTCATTCTTCCTCTATGGAGGATGTAAGTACTACAGGAAATGCTCTTTTAACTGGAAAAAGACCGCCGCAGTTTCAGAAATGGATACCGATGAAAAATAATTTTGATAGGTTGTAAGACCTTGATAAATGAATTAAAGATATTATTCTCAAATATAAGCTCTATTTCACATCCGGTATTGCTCAAATATTGTAAAAAAAAATTTGCTAGCAGCAGATCTCTTAGTGTGCATCAAATGCAGATTTGACTAATGATAAGTACACAAAAAGTTTAATTTAAAATATAACTGTTTAAAACATTTTCATTTTAAAATATTATTTACTATTTATAGCTTGTTTTAAATCTGAAATTTACTCTTTAAATACATTCAAAACTACTATGCCGTTCTATAATAAAATCAAGAAATTTATTCAATGAAGTCGCGAATGAATATATTATTTAGTTTATCCCAACAGTAATACAGATATTGACATTTTTTGCAGTTTGTTTGCATCTTAATTTTGGATTTACTGTAAGTTGCTTTCAGCAAATCTAATTTTAATCAGAGCATAAAAGGAATTCGCTTCTGGCACTGTAATCTAGGTTCAAACGATTCACATTATTTAAATGGTTTTACGGCTTCAGAAAGGATTATATTTTGACAATACCAAGTCAGAAGAATATAAAATACACATTATAATTCCTTGTTCAAACTTTTTTAATATTTATACTACTTCTCGAGAGATTTGAGGTCTTAAATTGTCAGATTAAAATGCAGATTCATTTTTGATAGCTAGAATAACATTTTTGTCAGCTAGATATATCGATAGCTAGTATAAAATTTTATTTTAAGTTTGCTTATTGTTTATTATATAGTTCATCAGTGATAATTTAATTTTTAGGAACTAAATCATCACAGAAAATCTTTACCTTACTAAACTCTTAGTATTATTTTCGTTGGATGAAGGCTTACTTTCGGCGTTTAAGTTAATGTCTTACTTCTATTAACACATCGCATTTTAATTTCGTGTTGTTGTAAAGCATTTGTTTATTCATTTATTTTTAATTTTACTTAATCAGACCTTTGGAAAATGGCTTTTTTCTAACCAAAAGGTTTTCTACGATGTCTGAGAGTAAATTTATTTTTGTTGTTTCAAATTCCCATCCGTCGATTCGCGCGTGACAGAATTTGTAACAATACGTAATGTAAGAACTTTTGTATAATATGCGAGAAATATTTCCCGTATTTAAATTATGGACAGACTGTTGAATAAGCTCAATTCAGCTGTTTGGATACAGTTATCCTTAAAATGAGATCTTGCCGCATCAGTGCACTTAAGAAAAACACGGAGATGGAACGCAAACAATTCTTCTCTATCAGACTTCGTAATGCATGACATTAGAAGCATTTTTACATTAATTGCAATATTGGCGCAAATCTTTATAAAAAAGCCAATTAGACGTATTTCAAGTTGAAAGAATTATATGTAATGTAAGTGACGTCAATTAGAAATATTACAGAAATAAAATGAAGACTGAAATTATGAAGTAATTCTCATAACGTATTGTAATTTTGTTGATTTAAATTACTGACCAAAGCATTTTTAAGATGAAATATAAATTAAAGTTCTGATGGAACGTGAAATGTACCTCAGGTAAATGGTAATTTACCAGGTCATTTAGAGAATTAAAAAAATTAGATTTTTTAATCAGTAGCTAAATTTTCCATTATTCATAGACTAAAAAATCATTTTGTGGAGCAGTCTAATCTAGTGGTGAAGATATAGCCTTATTACGCGTGAAATTAATATCACATTTATTTAAGCTCCTTGATTTAAACTAATGAAACGCTTTTAAAAATCGATTGGAATTTATTGCCTCATTACGTATGAGATGAATATCATATCTTAATAACCTCTTTGATTTAATTGAAATAAATGTATTTAAAAATTGATTGGAATTTCATTGTTAAGTTAATTTTCTGAGGATAAATTTATTCTTAATTGCTATTAGCTATCAATACAATCCACTTCGAAGATTATCATCTTTTAGACTGAAAAGAACGACACAGAACTAAGTACGTCTGAAAGTATAATGTGAGAATTCTTGAGATTCCAATTCTTTTGTTTAATTCAGTCGTTGTTTCATTGTATGCGCTTTGGGTCGAAAATGAATTTGAACACCAGAGGCGAAGTACAATCTCATTATTGCTGCTAGTATATTTCAGATTACATGGTATCTTATACTCGGTTTTACACTTCACATCATCGAACTTATCACCGTGAGAGCTACAGGCTTAACTCCAGATTGGCGTAACCCTTGGTAGACTCGGTCCGACTTTCAGCTCTTTCATTGCAGACTCTGCGCTTAACCCATTCACTTACTTCTTCGTATCCATGTTGTTTTCTGTACTCTGGAAAGACGCAACACTTATAATTTATTGTGCAATACTTGTAATGGAGCAACACGTATAATTTATTGTGTGATTCTTTTTTACCAAGGTATAATATTTCATTGTAATTGAGAGTGAGATTGAGCTCAGGTAAGCGCTACGAAGCATTTGATCAACTATGGCTGTTAAACTCAACGAACTCACTCTAAGGAATGCAGTAATTTCATTACTTAGGGATGCAGAAGTTAAGATTTTGGAGTTACAATTGATGGACATTTGTTGATCTTCTGTTAAAACTTTGTGTCTTTTTAAATTTTTGTTCTTGAGTCGTTCTGGTTTGATTTTGCTGTTATTAGCTAAAATCTCATCTTCCCAATTAAGAGATTATCATAAAACTGGACATTTCAGGACGCTTATAAATATGCAATACACTAGTGTGAATTTAAATAACATGTGAAGAGTGGATGTTTTTAACATTTCTACGACAAAAATGAGTTTGCAAATATTATCTTAATTTCAGATTTAATTTTATTTAAAAAAATTTTTTTTGTTCATGTGAAACTAAGTTATATTATTCGTATAAGAAACACAGTGCATTTTAGTACTTATGATTGTGCTTGAGAGACATTTACGTCTAATAGAAGGAAATATTTACCAATCATAGTGTAAAAAGCATTAACTTTTAAGGCCATAAATTTTACAGAGAATGAGAAGCTGAAAGTTTTAGCTCCAGTTTCTTGTAGATGTGAGAAAGAAGAGGTATATTTTATTTGCATAAATTGCGTTAAATGTTCTCTTCTCAAGTAAAAGGAAACTAATAATCTTCACTTAATTTACGAAAAGCATAATTATAACTAAGCTAACTTTGTTTTTAAAGCTCTAAGTATTGACATTTTTTAATACAAAATGTTCTCTTGATGCAATAATTCAGTCTTTCAAATTTCTTAAGTGCGAGTATATGTCTCTTTACCTGACGCATCCCAATATATATTTCTTCCATATTAAATTTTAAATTTTGATATAAAATTCATTCCATCATTTAAAACAATACCAAATGCAGGAGTGTACTGTCAGTTGAAGTTTCAGGATCCCTGCATGTATTCCTGGGTTTGTTTAGGTTCTGGATGACAATACAATTGCTGAGACAAAATACTGAAATGAGGCAATATAAACACATTTTGCTTTATGAATAGAAACTTCGTCAAATTTCAACAAAGGCAGGAAAATATATCAGCAGAGCATTTGGAATTGAAACAGCAAACGAACAAACCGAAAAAGAAGACTAAAAAAATATCGGAAGAAACGATGAGGGCTCTAGATAACGAAAAGTATGGATTTTCAGCAGCAGTCATTCGTTGCCACACGTTGCAAAAGCTGTTGGAGCTCGATTCCGCCAAACTACATTATTCCACAATATCTCATATCTTAAACACACTTTAAAAAAAGAAAACAAAAAGCTTGTTACGTGAACTCAATGAAAACATTTTCATCATTCAAGTTTCGTATGTTTGCACTTATCTACTCTGTCGGAATATAAACGTTCGATTATCCATCAGAATAGTAATATGATAAGAATCAATATATTAATTTGGATCTTTTAACTAATCTATCCGATATTTTCGTTCGCTATATGCAAACCACAAGTCGGAGCTAAACCTTCATGCGACGGAAATAATGACGGCAATTAGATAATGCCCAGCTGGTACTCTCCTGCTTAAAATAATAGGATGAAACCATTAATACTAAGAAATTCTGTATTTCGGAGGATGATAAGTATCCGAAATTGCGTGTTAGGCATCCTGCTTGATCAACAGATATTAAATTACACTGCTTCATGAAAATGAACCAGAACGTTTACAAAATCAATAAATACATAAATCTCGAATTTTATCATACACCGTACTTGATAAATATTTTGGTAAATGGTTATTTTTTAAATTACAAAAATTTAGCCGGTTGTCAGAAACAATTTCGAAGAATTTCCTACATCCATAACACCACACTTCTGCAAAATTGACGTGAATCTGTTTTTATTTCATTGGAGAGAAGTATATTGCATCTAGCAGAATCGAGTTTTGATTATGAAAGTGAGTTTTAACAGAGTTACTGTCATTTGAAATTTCAATGGGAGGCGTGATATTTCATGAGCAGCAATCTAAAAATTAACATACATCAGTTCTACTCAAAACGTAAATCTTTAACCGAGAGCTTACAACCAAACTGACTTCACTCCAGGATATAATAAAATTTCTCTAAATAACATCCAGAACGAACACGTCTTCATTAATTTAATACAACAAACATAAAAGACGTTGATTGTAGTATATAATTTTAATTGTCATTATACATTATTCTTAATGTTTTTCCCCAAGTTTTCTCATTCTACAGTCATTCGATATTTGAGAGCTTAGGCGTAAAAGCCAAAGTTTGATAAACTCTAATTAAAAAGAATTTATTTAAAAGTATATAAACTTTATTAGCGAAACCGAAAAACTGATAAATTTAATTAATGATTCTCATTGAGAAACCTAATGACTTTTCGAAAATGAATGAGAAAACCTGAAGTTTTGAGATGATTAAAAACTTTACTAAGATGTCCAAAACTTCAGGAGAGGAGACAAACGTTGGAGCTAAATCAGTAGTAATTTACTAAGTCAAAAACTATTAAGTTTCCTTCAGATTCGTTCCGATTCAATTTTACAGACATTTTAAGCTTCAAAGAATGCGCGTTACCTTAAGAAATGTAATATGTAGCTCTAATTTCAACGGAATAGATATAACTTTCTGTAGTGCTGTTCTTTTTTTTCCAATACACCATCGCATTTAAATAAAAAAAAAGTATCAGTCGGCAATAAGAACTGCAAACTGTGAAAGTAATTTTTTTTGTCTCGAAACGAGATGTTGCGTTGAATCACTTATAAACGGAGTATCACTTTTCAAATTGTTGCCACTAAATATTACAGCTCGCCCTGTATTATTTTAAAGAAATTTAATAATGAAGAATCTGCATGAATTTATGTAGGTATGTTTCTCGCGTTGTGAAAAATCGACGGTACCTACAGCAATCAAGTTTAGCAATAACGTAATCCACCAGAACATATACAGTCGGAAAACCGAATTTTGAATTTCGAATTTACTTTATTGCCCATTTCATACTTTTGTATAAATTAAGTGAATTTTCGATTAACAAGCTCAACGATTTGAAATCGAACACTGGAGACACTGTACGGAATAAAACATCTTTATTTCCAGCGGGCGACACTGTCTATCGAAAACTATAGATATGCTATTTTAAATATTTTGTGATTTTGGCGTTCAATTTAATTTATGTAGTTTAAGTGCAAAGAAGATGATATTTAATAAATAAAGTTGACACACAAAACATTAATATTAAAGAGGCCATATTAGTAAGAAGTTAACCTCGAATGGGAAAATAGTCTCGAAACGCAATTTTGCGCAGAATCACAATAAATGGCTTATCAATTTTCAAATTGTATTTTCTTTTATTTTTAAAATTTGATCATACAACGCTTTAGCCTGAAAGGGTATATTACTCCTGAAATGGAATTTTGCATCTGTTCACCAAAAATTGGTGTATCACTTTTAAATTCCCGCCACCAAATGTTTTCGCTTGTACTTATTAAGAAATTAAACAATGAATTATCGATATGAATGTATGTACGTTTCTTACATTGCGAAAAAACAACGGTACCTTGAGGCATTAAATTTTCGAAAATATAGTCCTCCACTAGAACTTGGGCAAATCCTTTTTACTTCCTTATACGAAGTAAAGGAAGTATTGTAATCACGAAAAATTCCGAGTATCATATTTTAACTAAAATATCTATTTTGACCGCTATCGAATACAATTTAACAATGTTTTTGTGTGACGTCTGTACAAAAGGGCAGAATAAAGGACTCCTTTTTTCCAAAACGGATTACAAAATGAATTTAAAATGTATTCAGGAAAGATTTTTTTCTCGTGTCGTCTGTAGGTACGTATGTATGTATGTAGTTGTGCACCTCTCTTTTTTGGCTCCAACTGGCAGTGTGGTGTATATATAACAGAGTGGGTGTATGTATATATATATATACACCCACTCCGTTACTAAGCTCAGTGAGCTCAGTTTCTTTTTATTCTCATATGTTGGTAAAATTTCCTTTTTTTTTTTTGCTTTCAAAAGGGTTAATCTATGTTGTTCTGATCTTCCGGTTAAGATTTTTCTGCCTTTTGAATTACGCTGTTCTTATCTTCCGGTTAAGGTTTTTATGCCTTTAGTTAATCTGCATGCAGTAGTCGTAGAACTCTCAACAATTTAAAAGTTTTTTAAGTGCGGTTAATCCTTATTTTTTTTACCACAGCAGTCATATTTGTTTACGTTTGAAACTCAACAGAATAGTGAATTAAGTCAATTTCTGCATGTTTAGTGTCTTTTTGACGAGTGAGACTTAAAGTAAACTTTCAGTTTTGTGCACTGAAAAATCTGCCTTCTTGCCTGCTAGCCGAATTGCCTCCTTTTCCGTAGAAACTCTAATTTTAATTGTAAAAATTGTTTTTTAATTTTTTTAATTGTATTTGGTGTTTTATGTTTTTCTACATTTTTCAATTTTTAATGAAGATATTTCGAGGTTTTATGTATTTTTGCCTTGCCGCGAAGTGAGAATTAAATTAATTGAATGAGAAATCTATCTCTAATGAAGTTCGAGGAAATAAGTCTAAATGAAATGCAGCAAAAACTGCGTATAATTTAATATTCCATACAAGGAAGTCATGCGGTATTCGCATCCGATATTTTTATAAAGCTTTTGGAATTCTTAGTTAAAAAACTCAGATTTCAAAGCAAGCTGTTGCAAATACTCTATGGAATAAAATATTTTTATCTCCAACGCGCGAAACTCGGGAGTTCTAAAGGTAGAAGAAGCAGAAGCGGAAGACGCTAACAGGAATTGTAAAGGTAATCCGTTTTAAAATATTTTGCGATTTTGCTGTTGAATCGAATTTTATGTGGCGTAAGCGCCAAGAACGTTATCTTAATATACAAACACACAAAACCTTAATGATAAAAAGGAAACAAAAAGCTTCTGCAATGCCATCTTAATAAGAAACTTGAACACTGATATGATGAACTGAGAAATGACTGAAAATAAAAGCAGAAAATTTATGCCAATACTTAACAGTGCATTGGTAATTCTAAACGTATGCTGGTAAGTAGCTTTTAAAAATTTTGCAATTTTTGTTGTTGTAATTGAACTGCACAAATGGGGAGTAAGTGCGAAGAAAACGATGCATAATAATAAAGTTAAAAAAACCCGAAAAAAAATGGGTTCGTAGGAGTTATTGCAACAGCAGACTAGTAGAGTGCAAGCTGATGGAGAGTGTACGAAATCTTAAGCAACCCTTTTGCGCAAACATTAAAATCTGAAACCTTTCAGTTTTTTGTTGTTATTTTTGTGCTGGTATTGTTTTTTGTTTTTACTCCCGAATCTACCGCGTCGCGTTTTCAGCTACACTATACTTGCTTTTCTGTTATTCAGTGCAGTGTAGTTTGTCATTATATGCGTATCTATTTATCGTCTGTTCTATTCATGCGTATGTATCTGTGTATGGCGTGTCTAATTTGACAAACATTCTTGTGAAATTTGAAAGATGAAACTAAGCAAGTGCAGAAAGAATGATGACGAAAAGAAAGTTGTTGTATCAATGAAAAAAACTAAGACAGTCAGGAGACTGGACAGATTGGTAGATACAATGAGAAGGTAGCTGACGACTTTAGCTTTGATAAAGTGAACGAAGAAGCCTGGTAAAGCAAATGAATTGGTATAGAAAAAATTTTATGCATTATGAGTTACGACGTTTGCATTAAAAGAAAAACTATAAAAAAAATTAGTTTATCGAAAAGTGAATGAAAACTCTGAGCTAAACTCGGCGGCACGAACAGGCATTAGCAAGCCATGATTGGCAATGCCCTGTTATCTGTTTGGTAGACCATGGGCTCCCGGCCGCTTGCGCATCTTTGCCTGGACAGGTGGTCAGCCTGCCACAGGGCCCCCGGTGTTTAGACCCCAAGCGAATTCGATACTCATTTTATCTTCCTCCTCAAGGGATGAAAGGCTGAGTAAACCTTGCCCAGCCCGAGGATCAAACCCCGGACCTGCGATGCTGCTGCGCGACGCGCTAGTCAGTGCGCCACTGCGCTTCGAAAAGTGAGTGAAGCTTTTTAAGTTTTGTTTACACAGTTTAAGTAAAAATATGTGCCTATTTCAGGACCTGTTCAAGGCGTTGCATTACACTATGATTTCAAGGACCCAAATCTCACAACAAGTGCAGGTTGCCTCGACCGATGGAAGAAATGCTACGGTAACCATTAGTTAAAATTTTGTGTTGAAATTCATCATTGAATTTTGAATCAATGGAAGCATTCAAGAAAACAGTTTAGGAATTAATTTAAATTGTAAGCCTAAAAATGATCAGATACTTAAGAGAAATGAGCCATTACTCAATTAAAAATATTACCTAGTTAAAGTGTTGCAGTTAGAACTGAAGCAGCAGTCCTTGCCTAGCGTATTATGGAAAGACTGACAATTTTAGCATGCAGAAATGCTAGAGCAAATCTGAAAATGGATGTTGAAAGGTGTGCAGGCAAGCCTCCACATTATTCAATTGTCATGTTTCTTTAATCGCAACCGCAGGATGACAACGCCAAAAAGAATGCAACAACGGTTTTTCCGTCTCTTTCTGCCGCTGGAGTTCGGAGGTGTAGGACGGCCTTCGGGCCTGTTCCTCTCCTGCCGACGTGAAGAGCCATTTTTCTTCTTCTTCCTTGAATGTGCGTGATAATACCTTGCAAATTTTGTGAGAGGAATTGGACTCGATGTTACAATGCAAGAAAAGTATTTCTCCAGATCCTTATAATATCGCTGCTGTTGATAATGTTCTGTCCTGCTACATTGTCGGTTGAGATGTCTTCGACTCGCTACTGATCTCCGCGCACACGTGTTTCCTCTTCTTTCGATATAGAAAAAATACGATCGTTTACCGAATATGCTTATTGATTGATTTAGTATTTGATGATTCCTATCCCTCCAGAACTTTCATTTTGCATAGATGGAACTTGATTGGCTATATTGAAGAGCTTAGAGTTAGATTCTCAATTTTCTCACGTGTAAACTCACGTGTAACATGTTCCGGGTGTATGTTGTTTAAGTACTTGCGTTTGTCTGTCTGGCAAATACCTTCTTTATTTTTCCTTAATGCTTATTCTGAAGTGGTAATGCTGAAAGAAAAATAAAAATAATTGATTTTCTTGTGATATACTAGAGTTATCGTCTTTTGGCGTAAGTTTACTTTACTTTACATTTCCTTCATATATCACACATTTCTAATCTCACATTTGTATATATCTGTAGGTTATTGAGGCTTATTGACACAACGTATTCTCAGTAATTTTAAACTTAATTAATGATTTAAATAAATTCTACCTGTAGTACCCACTTTCGATCCAAATTCTATCACACATTTTTCTCCATTTCCTATTACAAAAGGATTGGTAAGTCCCCAAAATTTTAAATCCTTCAAATCAGTTTCAAAGAATTTTCATGTGAACTACTATAGTCAGGAAGCGCATGGATGAGCAGAGGAAGAGTAGGGAATTTTCAAAGACTAGTTCTTTAAAGAATCCATTTCTTCAACAGAAAAGTTTTTGAAAGAAAATAATTTACGCTAAAAATCTGCTTCGTTGTTAGCTAATGCTCCAACGCAACCTAATGTATAGCACTTTAGACGATAACATTCAGGCAATGTTTCTACCCCGTAATGTAACCACCATATGCCAACTTATGGATCAAGAAGTTTTGAAAACTATGGAAAAGAAACTTATTGTTCACAGTGGTTTAGGAAATTAAAGAGCGCCAATACATAACTGAAAAATTGAAACGCATGAATGTAAAGGATGTTACTTAGAGTTGCAGGGGCCTAGTCTAACCCAATTGCTATAAAAATTCCTAAATCATGGAAGAAGCTATTGGGCAATGATAAAATAATGAAAAATGGAAAGCACAGGTGAAACCGAAGAAAACATTCTGTCTCTATTATTCGTGGATTTGAAGAGGTATCTTTGCAAAAAATCGAAATTTGGATGAGGAAGGATGATTAGGATGAAATAATTGATGAAGAAATATCCCTCTTGTGAACTGAATGAAAACGAAATTGGAGATCAAGCACAAAATGTTGAACCTCGCAGAATTTTGCATGATGATATAATTAAGGCTCTAGACACTACAAATAAGTATTTTTAGCAATAACAAAAATTTACAGGAATAAATATAATGATGTTACAAAAATCGCGACACTCGGTAGCGAAGAAACGGCACTTGACAATAAAGCAGACTAAGAACAAAAATTTCTTTCCCTCATCGCAGAACTGAACTTTAGAAATACTGTATTTAATTACAAAATTCACTTTTTTCAGTAATATCTCCTATTATCCCTAAGCTCTGCTTATGTTCTGCCTGCCGGTTTATGTCGGATAAGCAAGACTATACTATACTTCAAAAGAAACAGACCTATACTACGGTTAGTGTACATAATGTACGATAGAACAAAAACTAATAAAAGGGACAGAAATGGAATCATGTCTATGTCATTTACAGTGAATTGCAATCAAAAATGTTTTACTAACAGCACATATTGTTCGGTTTTGGTCTGCAAAACAAAATACTGTGAAAGGGGAATATGTAAAATTTCTGTCTAAGGAACGCAAAGTGTACCCGATTGTGAACAGCGACCATTTTAATACCAAATCTAAAAATGGATAAATAATACCGAAATCAATCGTAAAATTGCTAAAATTATGTGATTTTTATATAGTTCTTAATTCTTTTTCTGTGCAATTAGACGAATACAGTCATAGAATAAAATTTACGGAAACTAGAAATAGTTCTTTTTGAAACTGAAACATATGCTTTCCATCACTGAGCAGTATCAAGGCGATAAAATGTTACAGGTAACTACATGAAGCGTGAAAAAGTTAAGGGGGGAGCGGTTATAACTTCAAACTAGCTCTCAGTGTTTTCCACTGTCAGTCAGGTCATTTTTCCTTCTGTTTTCTTTCTGCGCATCGTTGTGTCTTTCCTTGTTCTCTCGGGCCCACAGATGTTCTCATTTCCCACTTAAGATAAGGCCGCTCGGCCAAGCGTGGTTGCTTTCGTGCTAAATGGAGTAAAGGAAAATTAATGAGACAACAGAAAATGACGTCACACAGAAAGGACCTCATTGGATTAGTTTCAATTTATTTCGCGGTTTTAAGGACTCCTCATGCAAGAGGTGTTGCGCCATGAGAGATAATTAGTGTTTTCTAGAACTGGCAGTTAATGTTGACTCTGGAAAATAAGAACGAAACCCAAAAACTATGGTTAACTACAAAAATGTTGTAAATTAAGCTTAGTGTCCCCATTTTTCATTTAACTCATTTTGGTACTGCCAGCTTTTCAACTCTGCAGAGTTTTCTGCTTGTTATTTGGCATTATTTAGTAACATGCTTATTTCATTGCCGCAAGTGATGTTATCCAAACATAATTAAGCGTTTGTAGGTAAAGAAAATTTATTTTATTTTATTTTATTTTTTGTTTTAACGCTTATATTTCTAAATTTTACCTTAATTATATGGTTATTCGTAGATGTATAACTTTTTATATTTATTAACCCATTATGTTATTATGTAAATTTATTGCCACTTCTAATTCCATCTGCTCCCAGCAGGATGGCAGTTAGTTAATGTGTATAAGAACGAATTTCTTGCAGTTAATAGTGAGCTTCATATCGACCACTGACCGTCTCCGTGTTACTAATACACTCTTAGATTTACTCGGATCAGCATTAGCATTTTGCTAGTAGTGTGTGCAGCATGATTAAATGGCACGAGCTAAAACTTAAACTTCCATGTAAATTGCATATTTTAATTACTTAAGTTTTATGTTAAGGTTTAGGTTCTGGGAATCCCGCAAGAGGAGGTCCACTGCTCTGTTAACTGCATGAGCTGTTGAACTGTTAACCTTTAATAAAAGCTTTATTTTAAATCTTCTTCTAATTTCGTGGTTATTTTTCTACAAGACAAAGACCGGCCGATAAATCACCTGACTGTTTACAAGAAACCAGAGGTTAGTTTTGAAATACATTGGTTTGGCATAAATTCAACATTCTCTATCTTGACTCTCTCGAAATAAATGCCAGTTCAAAATCTTTGGACTTGTCAAAGACCTGAATTATTAATAAATCTGACGTGGCCAACATATAACTTCCCGCCCATACCATGTTTTAACTAACTACGTAGCAGTCCAGACTGATTCTTTTGTAAACAAAATCTAATTCCTTGTTACAATTAATAGAAAAATATATAATATGAAATATTATAAATAAATATTGGATTATAGTTCATTAGATAGCACTGACTATGTGTAAAAACTACATTTTCTAAATTCATACCAACGTAATCAAATGCTTAATTCTTTATTATTTTTAGCAAAGAATGCATTTTATTGAACGTGAAAACAATAAATAATTTCCACCACTATCTATGACCGGAAGTTTCTGTTGAGCACCGACCAAATGTCATTAAGTCTGCTGCTTAATTTTAAAAATCCGGAGGGTCAAGTGGCAAGATGGATACGATGTCTACAGGAATCTATACTATTAAAATCTGCGCACCTTTGTTTGTTTCCTTGCATGTTTATGGCATTATCCCCTCCGGAACGGCGGAGAGTTGAGCTTCGAGAGAAGTACTTCAGATTGCAAAAATTCGTGGGAAGCCATTTCGACTGTGCGACTTTAAGCCGAGATATCAATTAAAAACTCTGAAAACGCAAAGATTTGCCTTCATTTTTCCCAGTGGCAAAAGTCTCGCACGCTGGAGATGAAAACCTGCTTTATTTCGAAAAGGATTGTCACTGTTCGCTTTCAAATCATAGTGTTTGTTAATAAAAAATTTCTATGTTTTACAAAATATAAAATATAAAAAAAAAATAAATCTGAAATGTTTCAGATTTTTAATTACGTCCAAAGGTGCATTTTTTTAACGTTTTGTGTTACATTTATTTATTAAATATCATGTTCTTCTCACTTAAACCATAAAATTCAGTTCAACAGCAATATCACAAAATAATTTTAAAATGAGCCTATCTTTAGAATTTCCGATATGCAGTTCCGCTCGCTGGAGATAAAAATGTTTTATACCGTAGAGCATTGCCATCGATCGCTTTTAAATCGTTGAGCCTGTTAATCAAAAATTCGTTAAAGTTTTACAAAATATGAAATAGATGATGAAACAAATTTCAAATTCCTAATTTGGGCTTCCAGATGGAAATGTACATTATTTCGGGTGGAAATGTACATTATTCAAAACTGGATGGCTCTAGGTACCGTTGTTTTATCACAATCCGAGAAATACACATTTATGCAGATTCTTCATTATTTAATTTCTTTAAATATATTACAAAACGGAAATGTTTGGTGACAACAATTTGAAAAGTGAATCGGACATTTATAGCGAATTAACGTAAAATGCCAAAATGAAAACAATAGTCCTTCAAGTACAAAACCCCTTTAGATTAAAAAATACCATTGCCAAACATTAAACCATATAATTTCCGATTCCAAAAATTCGTGGAAAGCTATTTTGACTATTCATTTTCGAACGACTTTAATCGGCCAAGATATTAATTAGAAACTCTGACAGAGCTAATTTTCGCACTCATTTTTCCGAGTGGCAGGAGTCTCGCGAGCTGGAAATAAAAATCTGCTTTATATGCAAAAATCTTGCCGCTGGTCGCTTTCAAATGGTTTATATCGTAGAGTTTGTTAATAAAAAATTTACAAGTTTTACAAATTATGAAATGAAAATAGCATTGTCAAACATTAAATATATTATTACCGATTCCAAAAATTCGTGGGAAGCCATTTCGATCATTCCCATCTTCGTAAGATTTTAATTAGCCGTGATATTAATTAAAAACTCTGAAAACGTTAATTTTCGCACTCATTTTTCGAGTGGCAACAGTCTTGCTCCCTGAAGATAAAAATCTGCTTTATTTCGAAAAGTGTTACCACTACTTGTTTTCAAATCGCAGAATTTGTTAATAAACTAACTGTAAGTTTTACAAAATGTGATCCAAAAATAGCATTGACAAACGTTAAACATATTATTATATCAGGTCGTATTCTGACGTTGCAGAAAGCACGCGATTGCATGTGCCGTCATTGTTTGTGAAAAATATTTCATTAATGTCAGCATTTTAAATAAATAACTGCTGTTGACAAATTTTTTGTTTCATGTTAGCGTAGCTGACACCATATATTAATGCCACGTTAATTATTATTTTATTGACATTGAGAAAAAGTTTTTACATTACATTAAATTTAAATCATGACGTCATACGTATTAACCTGAAGTGTCAGAAGTTTTTGTTTCCTGATTTGGTAATAAAAACATTGGTTGTTGCTTGGAAAGATTGAACTGATTTCACTCATACTGAAATGTTTTTATACATTTGCTTTTCGGGAGTACATAGAACTTAGAACGTTTTCACCCCGATCATCTGGCGGTCTTACTAGCAAGTATAACATGAAAATTTGACATTACAAAGGAACTTTGCATAAGAATACTGAAGCACGTTTAGGAAGACCTGGCGCAGAATAGTCTATTTTCGCATTTTTCTGCATGTTTTCGAAAGTCGAATTAAAATATAGCTTTGAAGTTGCAATTGTCAGAGAAATTAATACAGACTCCTTCACATAAGAAATTAATCTCCGGAGCATCAAAGGGCCCTAATTTAAAATCCTGAATTGAGACCATTAATGGAATTAAAGGAAATAATGTACAAAAAACCCAGCTGGTTTGAAATAGCTCGCAGGTGGGCGTACAAGCATATAGCGATAAAAGCTATATATAACCTTTGATGCCATCTTTTTTTTCTTCAGTAGCAGTCGGCTGCACAGGCACAATCTGTGTGTTTATGTTTCAGAAACTACAAAGCGCCGTATTTACAACATGTGCATAACTGAAATGTATCCTTGGGCCACATAAAATTGCTTCTGTTGCTTCATACGGTCCACGAGTTATAAGTTTGAAACCACTGTTCTATGGAATGCAGATTTATTTGCTATTTATTGTTTCCTTCGTAAAAGAGTATTGTCTTGAGTCTCAGCAAAATGGTCAAAAAATGTGCCTGCTTTACATCAAAACCAACTTAAAATTCCAAAAACCCAGCTGACACACTTTATTCGACAACGATAAAATACTGGGAAATCTTTTCAGCTACGAGACGAACTTCTCAATCAGAAATGCGAAGCCGATGATTTTCAAACATAATATCATCTTAATCTACATCTCGATTGCCTAATGTTTTTTCAAAGCTTCACAGCATCTCTTTTGTGTGATTATTTTATTCTAATGTGAGCAACCCAAAACGTTCGTGAAGGTTTCTTCTGGGGCAAAGTCAAAGGGGATGTAGAAAAATGGTACAAATAACGTGATGCATGTGGAGCTCGGAAAGGTTCGCAAACATGTACACGAGAAGACTGCAGAACTATAATGTTGAAGCACCATTTGAGAGGATTAGTTTGGACATTTTCGGACTCATACTTCGTACAACCAAGAATAGCAAATACATCCTAGATGTCACTGACTGCTTTAGTAAATCATCGGAAGCTTATATTTTCTCTGATCAAAACGTTTAAACCGCTGCAGAAGATTTCACGATTTGGAGTGCCTTGCCTTATCAATTTTGACTCAAGACCAGCTTGAGATCTTCAGCATTTAAAGAATTTTGTAGAATTCTTGAAATGGAGAAGACTCAGTCCTCTCCTTTACATCCACATTCGAACGGTATGATGGAGAGTTTCAATTGAACAACTGTTTGTATCCTACAGTCAGCAGGACGGAGACCAAAATATGGCATTATTACTGCTAGCTTATAAGAGTGCTGTTCATGAAGCACTAGATATTCTCCATCGCAAATGAATTTTGTCCGTGATCATCGTCTGTTGTGGGAGCATTGCCACAGGATCTCTCCCAAGCTGCAGACATCGTGGGGAAGGGATCAAGACATTGGACGAGGTGGTGACTCATATACAAAAACTCCTTCTTCCAAACCTAAACCAAATATACTGTGATACAATAGACTTTAATAAAGTAACGAGAATTAGTTATCATTAGTCTTGGAGATTACACTGGTCCTTGAGCAAGGGGTGGTATTGTAAATATTTTTATCCACTTTGATTATAGTTTTGTTTTTCTGTATTCCTGTTGTATTTTGCATTGTTTTAATTATTTGCTTTTAGGATAGAAATTTTTTGGGTTTTATTCCGTTTAATCTAATTTGCGGCCATGCATCTTGTGTTTAAGGGCTGATTGGTTGGATAGAATTGTAGATTTTAACAGTCGAATTGTAAAAATAGCTCAATTGGAATTCGAGATATAGGCAATTTTGTTCCTGAAGGTTTCGTTTGGTAACTTAAAAATGAACATTTAAGCTTTAACTCGCGCTGCTAAATGTCAACAGTAGCACATAACACACAGAAAGTAAATTTATAATAAAAAATCTGTCTCAATAATATTTCAAATCAGTTATAATTTAACGTAAACTTCCTTCAAATATAAATCTTGTTTGCCTACATGGTGCTTCACGTGTACTTAACGCTTCAACTTCTAAGTTTATTTTCGATATATGCTAATTCCATTGTTGTTCTATGAAACTGCAAGTCCGTCATGACGGAGTTGACGTTCTATATGTTTGCATAAAGTTATTTAGTTAAAAGAAGGCGTTATATAATTAACTCCAAATGTAAAAGCAACAAGACATTGTGGTGATCCAGATGTGATTTGTGATCTGAGTTTGAAAAGTCAGTTACGTGTATCGGAGCATAAAACAACACTTGAATGTAATGATATAATTATTGAAAATATTGAAGTAAATATTTTAACTTTGGAAAGAGCATTTTATAATTTAATGATCTTAATAAGGAAATATTGGAGTTATTGCTCAAGGAGAAATCAGACACAAAATAAGCGAATGAGTATGAAGTCGTGATTATCAAGAAAGATTTCATGAAATTAAAACCAATCTCATGCTTTTGACTCAGAACTAACTTAGAATAACAAAATGCACCTTCTCTTATTGCTGCTTGTGGAATTTTATGTGTGAGAATTTTTAATTATAAAAACATTCTACGAATAATAACACTAAAGCTAACATACTTCAATTTTATGATAAATTAGAATCCTATCTGAGGTCACTTGAGTCTATTGATATGACGTCTGATAAATATTCTACTATATTATTACCGTTATATTTAGTTGAATCTTGCATACCCGAAGAATTACTTAGAGTTTCCCTAGGGAAGTTATGTTGAACAAATGTATTCTTTCTCTGATAAATTATCGCAATTAAAATTTGAAAGCAAAAAACGTGTTACACTTGCCAAAGTAGGGATTAAACAAAACAATATTTCCTCGGGAAAGGTAAAATTTAGAGATAAGGATTCATATCCTAAAGCCAATGATTTACTTTCAAACGTAAAGAAAGGAGCAGCTTTTCATTGTTTATTTTGTGGTAAGACTCAGGAGGCTCAAGAGAGTTTTAGGGGTCATGCCCGAGAAGAAAAACAAAGTATTTTAAAGAATAATAAAATTTGTCTTTTGTGTATGAAATCATGCCACCTACCTACAATTTGCTAAACATACGTTAAATACATCGTTTGTGGTAAGAAACACTGGCCGATTATATGTTCCAAGATGAAGCATAAATTGAGAGCTTTGAGAGAGGAAGACAGTAAATGTGATTTAGGTTATTAGTTAGTAAATGTGATTTAGATTAGATGCTCTCAGACTGTAATGGTTCTGCTGAAGTTTTGCTGCAATTGTTAGTTACAACAGAAAGTATAAAAATGAACGGTAATTAGAACTCTTACTGACATTGCTTCCAATGGTCTTACAACCTGAATTCAAAGGATTGAAAAAACTTGATTTAAAACCATCAAGGTCAGAGTTTCTAAATCATACTTTGTTTGGGAATAGCACTTCGGGACAAATCATAAATGTTATGCATTACAGATTAATGGTTTAAACGATAACTGCTCCTGCAGAATAGAACTTTTAGTTTAAGCAGTATTTTTGGCACTGTACCGAGACAGAAAGAAGTGTTATTAACTACCCAAACGAAGGGATTTGTTTAAAAGAGTTTCAGGAAAGCAGTATACACCTGCATTATGTGGGAACGAATTTTTCTCCAAACGAACTACTGACGGGGCTGAATATGTTTTGGTGGATTGACATATCATTTGAAATGGGGACTCGTTGCAATGAAGACACATTTGGGATAGTTAATGATGAAAAAACCAGAAGAAAAGTTCGCAGATCGTTTAGTCAAATCTCCATTAGTTCCAAGTTATGATGACTCTAATTTATGGAATCTTGAAAAAATAGGTATTATCGATCCCTGTGAGCGGAAAAATAAAGAAGATTTATAGCAAGTCACCTATCATTATTTTAGAAATATTGTTCATATTAATGACGATGGAAGATACGAAATTAATCTTCATTGAGCAGAAACCAAAGTGGACCTTCCAGTTAATAGAAAAGGTACAAAACTTTATTTAAATGTATTTACTTTTATGTTGAGAAGAGATGATAAATTTGATGCTTCTGATGAAGTATTCAAAGAATGATTGACTGATATTATTGAAAAAGGCCATTATTCATTAGTTTCAGGCCATTATTTACTTTATCGTAGAGCACTGAACGAAAATTCCACAACAAAGATTCGTCAAATTCTCGATGCATCCTTCAAATCAATAAAAGGAAATCTGTCTCAATGACTGTTTATTGAAGGGGCTATTTAGAACAAATTCCTTCAGTGCTCGCGAAGTTTCGTCAAGAAGAAATTAAAATAATAGATATAAAGAAAGACTTTCTACAAATTTCGTTAGCCAAAATTTCTCTGATAGGAAGAGGATGATCAGATAAAGGTGCTTCAGTACTGTAGAGTTGTTTTCGGCTTTAACTGTAGTCCACTTTTATTAAATGCAGTTTTACAATTTCAAATAGAAAAGGTATATTCCTCTCTTGTTTCACGATCTTCCGCTACAGTTGTTGAACAGCTCACTTCTTCCTTTTATGTGGACAAATGCATGACCTCGTTAAAGCCAAGGAAGAATTAAAATAATTTATAGCGATTTCAACAAAGGTTATAGCAGAAGACAAATGTGATCTAAGAGGTTGGGAGCGGCTATATATGCAACAATAAAAGGATTCTCTGACGCTTCAAGTGTTGATTCAAAGGTGTTTCCTGTGTTAGGCTGAGCGTGGAACAGGTCAACAGATACACTTACATGTTGCATACCCACTACAAATAAAAATCGAGACTTTATTACAAGACGGTGCATACTACATCTCACGCAAAATAAAGGATCTACACTGTTGTGCTTTATGGAAACTCCCAGATACACGTTTTTTACAGGGGCTCAGAAATAAGTCTACGCGTCTTTTTGGATGCTTAAGCTGCTATTGCTTACTTAAGATATCAATACGACCAAAGGGTTCCTGTACGGTTATTAATGTCAAAATCGAGAGTAGCGTCTTTTCAGGAAATATCTATACCCAGGTTAGAATTTTTATCTTGATGTCACAATTCGCGTTTAGCTGAATTTTTGAAACTGAGCCTCAAACTTAAAAATATCATCGAATATTTCATTTGGGCAGATTCGAATATTTCATCTGGGCGGATTTAACCGCAGCTTTACGGTGGATAACGAAAGATCATACCTGGGGCATATTTCAAAGAAATAGAGTCGATAACATTCGCAAGTTGACAGAGGTGCAAGCCTGGAAACACATTCCCGCAAAATTCAGCTGATTTACTTTCAAGAGGATGTTCAGCTTCAAGACTCCGAGAAAATGTAGTGGCGTTCGAGCGAGGTAGATGTCTTTAGGTTTTTAGATTCTTAGAACGGCGTAACTTAACTAAGAAAAATAAAGATATAACGGTCAATTATGTTTGCATGTCATATTTTGTTTTTGTGGTTTCCATGAGAAAAGTTCCTTGTTGTAGCAAAAACAAGTGGATTGATTAAGATATACTCGGTAGTCTGATTGAACGTAAGTATGAAGCAAATTCGATTTAACATTTTTTTTTTTGGTATTCTGTACTTTTACGTAATATGTTCCGACTGTTGATGCTTCGAAGTCATAAAATCCCTTAGTTTCAAATATTCCGACGGGTAAGAGACATGAGATAACCACTAGAATTTGAGAACTGTTAGATTGATTACCTCTGAGATTTCAACGGAACTGAATGTGGACTCTGGTTTATTTGAACTTCAGTAGAAAATATTTTTCTTACGCAACTTGGTATATTTATTTGGTATGCCAAAAAACGTTGTATTTCGTATTAAGTTATACTGGTGTTGAATAAGAGATGCCTCTACTTACATGAATACTGGGATGCCTTTTACTAAGACAAATAAGAAGCTGTAATGCCATTCAATCAAAAGGTGGAAGTGATGTTGCGTCCATAGTTGCTTTTTTACATGCGTATGATACCCAAAATGTAAATATTTTATTTATATGTATATCAACCTTATTGTTGTTCTATGAACATCATGAAAGAGTTAATGTCTGCATTTTTGAATAAATTTGTTAGATTAAAAGAACGAGTCATCTAATTAATTAAAAATTCACACTCAACAAGACAAAGTTATGTATTTCAAACAAAAACCATATAAACATTCCGAATGAATCAGGTAAACAATAACTGTAATCTGTTTCTAAAAAAATGATGTAGCTAATATTATTACGCCATAAAAAGAGTGTCGAAGCCGAGGATATGTAAACAATGTCTCGAATTTTGTAACCTCTTCTAGGTTTCATCGTCAACTAGGCACTACATATTGCTCGTTCTCTAATTTTTTTACTTAGTTATAATTTAATTTCTTTTTATCTCCATTTGTTTTTCAATTATTTCCAACTTACAAAGACCAGTCTGATTTGCCTAATAAAGTGGGCATTTTCGACTTTTCAGCATATCTTGCTGATTTGTACTGTTGAAATGTTCCTCTTACAAGCTACGAATTTTTCGCTTGATTAAAAAATTTGACTTTTAGTCGTGTTTTGCAATCAATTTCGAGTTACTTTCGAGCAGATTATACTTGGTTGAATGAATTCAAAATCAATGTAAATTTTAATTTTTTATTGACTTTTTATTTTATACTGACTTTATTTATTAATTTACGGTATTTAATTATTTAAGTTTTTTGTCTAATTATTAATTTTTGAATTAGTTTTGATTCATACTTAAATATAATTCAAAAACATAGACCCGCTGAAAATTCGTTTGGCTGCTTCTTGAAAAATATCAATGAATGTTCATCTATTATTTATTACTTTTATTTGCTCTTTAGTACTGTGTGAATATTGTTGAACTGATTTATTTTTGTGTCTGTTCCTGGCTGTATGTTTCCAATTGCGAAAGATATATATGTGTGTATATATATAGGTGTGTAAACATTTTGTTTTAAAATACAGTGCTTTCATGAAACTACCTAAAAGTGTGTATGTGTTTACGAGATTTTAGATGACTGGCTACTGTATAAAATATCAGGCTGGAAAAAAAAAAGAAAAGAAAAAAAATGAAGAAGAAAGGAAAGGAAGATTTAAAAGAAGGAAAGTAATGCATCGCTTTCACACGTACAATTCTTTTCAGAAGTCCAGAAAACCTTTTGAGGGAAACCTAACAAGCGGCCGAACCAATTTCCTGTCAAGAAAAGCCATCATTTTGCATGGCTTCGAGTTCCGGTTTGAAAGAGCAACCGATCGCCAGAAGCTAAACGCAAGCGAAGCAGAGAGAAAAGTGTCTGTGAGGTGTGCAAACATGAGTTTAATATAACAGCCCAGACATCCTCACAAATATATCAAAATGTGATATACCACTCATAAATTAGAACTTTTAAAAATTAAACGTTTGTTTTACATTATAACTTACATAAGAGCAAAGTTTATGACTCTGAATACGACGAGTAATAGTCTAACAAATATAATTTACCCTTACCTTCAAATCGCATTTGCCTTAGTTGAAATACAGTTGATCTAATGCTGCTTTTAGTAGTAAACATGGCTCTCGCGTAAAAAACCAAACACAGTGCTGGCTTCAAATGCATTTGAAGCCAGCATCGATGCTGGCTTCAAATTCCGTTCATTTTGTGAAAGAAAAGTAAAAATCGTGCTGGAGCAACGATGTTTGTTTTGGTGAAAAAATGGAACGGATAATAATTATTTATTTATGGATCAAAATAACAATGATGATGATGAAACAAAATTCAATGATAAGCCTGAAGATATAACGGAAGACGAACATGACGAACTCTTCATGTTATCCGATAATGAAAATGTTTAATTTCATAAGGCATGTCGTTTCATTTAAATAAGCAGCATTTTGGTGAATGTAAAAGTCTAATTTTTTCCTTATTTTTAAACTATCATTTTTAAATCCGGCGTATAATGTGTACCCGTAATGCATACTTGACCTATAGTCATCCCAAGCCTACGAAATTCCTTGTGGCAAGGAGTGCAAGCTACGCCTGTCGCTGAGAGCAGCCTTGAGCACCTTACAGGTGATAGTGCGATTTAGCTCAGTTCCGCCCCAATTTTGATGGAAAGCTGGAGAGCACCCCGTGGGAGAGCAGGTCCGAGGGTCTTCCACCACGTTTCCTCTAACACCAATCTTTCGAAAGGACTAAAAGTCAATAAAAGGAAAATCTACCTCACAGTCAAAACTATCATAACTTAGTAATTAAAGATTTATAGCTACAGAATTCAGAACGTAAATAGATACCTCGCGACATGCTGCATTCTGTATACAATCAAAAGGAAGCCTAATTTAATAAATAATTTTAATAAATAATTTTAATAATAATGATAAGAAATCCTTAATTTTCTACACGAAATCTCTATGCTGCAATCATGAAACAGTTTCTCAGCGAATACCAATGCAATACAAGCAGCAGTGTCATGAAAGATATGATACATGCAATAAAGTTAAAAATAGAGACATTTAAGCATAAACATGCATAATACATAGAGCAATATGTCAGTTTCGCCTTTATTTAAGTTTAGAATTCACCAAAGAGTTATCAATGATACATTCGTAGATAAAAAGCATTTACCAGAAATACAACTGGTTAACAAAGAATTTGTTACTAAAAAGCAGATTCATAGCTGAAGTTTGGTTCACTAGAATAGGTTTCAGGCGTGATAAAAAGAGTGTTATCAACAATTATTGATCAGCTCAAAATATGAGTTCATTCTATTTCCTTTGATATTTGCTAGTTGCGGACAGAAGTCAAAAAATGATTAGATCGTCGATCTTTGATGCAAAACTTGTAAGAATAGAATCGTGTTTCATGCTGCACAGTACACTATCAAGCGAATGATGCAAAAATTAAGTGCCTATGGATTTGTATATATTTCTCTAAATAATGTATTAAGAATGAAAACGGAATTCGTTTTGATCAATTCTGTCATTCATAAAACATTAATTATTCTCTTTAATGCAGTAAAAAAAACTTTTGCAATGTAGTAAAAGGAGCATATAAATGATGGTACTAAGTTGTACTGCATCTTCAAACAAACAATGAAAGAACACTAGCTTCATTGTACTAATTTATTATATCAAACAGGGGAAATTTTATGAACATGTATTTTATGAAATCTTACAAACTGATCTTTAGGTATACCATCAACTGTGGACGAAATGAAACGATCTTAATTTATCTTCTGAAATTATTTTCTTCCAAACTTGATGCATGCCTTGAATTTTCCGATGTACTAAAAATGAGAGAAAATAATTTTTCCACTGTTTATAGATCATAATAATAATTTTATTTCTAGTCCATTGCACGTTATCTGTTTTTTTGTGAAGATAAATTTTGCATTACATTTGTGGCATTGCATGAAGAAAATATACATGCCCCTTAGTAGTTGCCTGAAAATCACCGAAAGCAAAGAGGCTGGAACTTTTGTTGAGGAGGCTTCTATAGAATTTCGAAATTTCTGGAATATCTTTTCAACATTTTCGCGACAAAGTTCGCTTTCACGATGGACGAAAATTGTCTGCGAATATACCACCTACTGACAATGCTACTCTGAAACTCCTTCAGGAACTTTGAAAGCGTCGGCGGGGGATCAAATGCTTCCTCCCCTTCCTAGCATCTTAACGGGCCAGTTCAATCGAACCTGCCGAACACACGTGACACTGCCCCGAAGCACTCAATCGCGGAAACCCGGGAGATGTGTGACAGGAACACGTGTTCGACCCCTGCATCCCTTCCAGCATCATTCGCGTTAGCATTGCCCCGCCGCACAGAACTGATGAGATGCAAACATTTTCCTGCATTCCACTCCCACCTTTCCCTATAAAACAACCCCTCGTCAAATGGACGTGATTTGAAGTTCCGAAGACGAGTTACGTTGGACGAGTTGAGATGGTTTCTCCTTTTCATACACAAGATATTTTATTGCTATACAAAGGAAATGGGACTATTTTGATACACCTTAGGATTAAACTGAAACTAGACCTCCAGTAACATTTTTAAACTTAAAACTTGACCATTTAGAAATTATTTGTGCTTTTCTTTTTCATTCGGAAGATGAAGTTCCGCCTTTGGAGAAAATTCTCAGTTATCTGATCTCAGTGGAACAAGGAAGATGTCCAGTAATCTCCTTCTTCAGATAATCAAATTTCGTTCTTAAAAATGATGGTTTCAAACAAAATTACGTTATTTATTTTAACTAATTATTTATTACAAACATTAAATGTTATTCTTTTTTTGTGTACGCGTGCTATGTACTGTTATATTTTTAAAGTGTTAAGATTTATAGTAAATATTATTTTCTCTGTTATGTTCTTATTTTTATTTTTTTTTTTCATTTTTTGATAGACATGCCTCTTTTCTCAGTGGTTAATTTTTGTCTTACATTTCTACTAGATGGATATTTGTCTTAATTTTGTCCCCAGAGTGCAAAATTTTCGTGAAACTAACCTTATTGTGCTTGGTTAATTAGTTAGTTATATTGAAAGCTATGACGTTAGGATAAATACGTTCATTAACCTGCTTTTCCTTATTAGAAAAAAATGACGATAACGTTAGATAAAAGAACAAATCTGAACTTAGACCAGAAAACAAAAGGTAAAGGGAGGAAGAGACTGGCAAGAAGGCGTGGGAGTTTAAGAATTATAGTTTTCTGGGTGAAAACTGATCGAAGGGTTTGAAGGATTTTGTTTTTATCAATTTCATCTTGTTTTTAGATTCTCCATTAATCACTCCGATGTCTGTAAAAAGAAGCTTCAGCTAAACCAATTAACTGATTGCTTAAGTAAACAGTATTAGCATAATTACAGCTACAATTCGATATTTAATTGACTTTATTCTTGTTGTTTAAAACTGTTAATTTAAATTTATTAATCAATAAAATGAATTATAGCGGTACTTCCGTATACATTAAGATGTACGTGCGCTAAACGAAATTTTCTAATAAAAAATATAAGGAAACTAATTCATCTGTTCTTATAAAAAAATCATACTGTTATTATTAAAATAATGTTTAATACCAAAATGCAAATGCAGGCGTGAAGTGTATACTGTATATAAATGAAGCACTGTGCATAAATGTTTTTTACTGTTCAAATCTAAAGAAATTTTCATCATTCTCTAACATCTTTGAGGTTTCTTTCGTTATAGATTTCACCTTCTGTACGTTAGCTGATTTAATAGGGTCTCTGTTTTATACAAGCATCAACACCATCATATACAGTATGTAACAGACAAGTCCCAGATACGCATGTCATCTTCATATTTTTCCTAATTTATGTTTTACCTCAATTTTGATCTTAACAATTTTCTTCGGTTCTTATCTCTTCTCATTTGCCTTACTAAAACTCAAAATTAATAAATTTACAAAGGTAAAACCCACAGAATTACTTGAAGATTTATAATTACAGAGCTAGCTGTGTATTGAATAGTAACTACAGACGTACTGATGCTTATGGGCAGTCGTAGCATTGTTTTGAAATATATAAACAAGTATACTGCGAGCAGTCGTGACCCTTCTAATTCGAATCGCATTCCAAACAAAAATCGTATACCAAACAAAGATTTCTAGTTCAAGCAAGATGAATATCATGTTGGATGTATTTCAGAGCTGACGTATATCTAAGTACTACTGCATTTATAAATTAACTAAAAAAGTAAAAAATTAACTTAAAAACTAAAAAAGCATAAAATTCAAAAACAGGCTAAATATACTAGAATCATGTCCATAATCGTGTGAAGCCTAAGCCTGGATGTGCTGTGCACGTGTCTACGAAATACTGTTTTTAAGATAAAGTAGAGTATTTGAGTAATCACGAGCTGATATATTTCAAGTATCTGAAAGCAAAAAATTTAATGAATTCAAGTGTAGGGATTTGAAGAGTTATATAGGTAAACATGCCGACTTGTGGTGCATTCTTCTGTAAATATCTTTCAAGAACATCCGTAACGCACCGTGAAAAATTTGGAAATGATCCGTTTTGCGTAAAGACTGCAAGACGTTCACATGTTTGTACAGATGGACCAACTTTTTTTTCTCCAACAGCACTCCATCTCGCTACTCGTTGGTCAAATATGGACATATTGGTCAAGTCCTTGAAGACGTACTGTTCCAGAACAAACGACGTGATACTTTATCCACATCATACCGTTACGTTTGAGAAATGTAACAAGATATCTTGTATCGAGTGCGGATTTCGTGAGTCATAATTTCATGAATATTCACTGAATTGTTTAAATGAAAACGCTCTTCGTTTGTCCTCAAGATGCTCCAGGGCCATTCCGAATCAATCTCATAGCCACTAAGAAACTGGAATTGTGCATCAAAATCATGCAGAAGCATCTGCTGCCTAAATGATATTTTCTACGAGTAATATCTGCAGATATTCTGCAGGATCTTCTGGACAATTTAATGTGGCATATTCTGTGCCCGTACTGCATGGCGAGCATTAGTATTTGCTATTAAATCTGAAGCTTTATCCTCTTTCATTTAAACCGCAACCTTCTGTTCTTGTCCTGTTGAAACGGGTTTTCATCCTTTTCTAGGACGAACATTTAATGATTCTCTAGCTTTTAATTCTATTTTCATTTTCTGGAGTCCTTAGATTTAGCAGCAATTATACCTGCTCAAATCTTTTCAAAGTCCAAAATGTCTGAAATAGCCGAAAAGGAGCTGGTGAAGAATTGGTGCTTTAATAAAAGAATTTAATTAATAAAGTTAGATCTTGCAAACTCAAGGCTATTCTAAAAGGTAAATTCTCCACGAATGCTTGTGTATTTTATAACACCATGGATTGGCATTAAAAATATTTGAAAATTTTTTGCTAAATACCTTTATCATTTATTTATTACGTAATACACAAGTTACATACCTTACTGATAACTGTTTATATTTACTGACAGCTCTGAGTAGGGAAATAATGATATGAAGTTTATATATGTATATATG
>KK121583.1:1138687-1185443 GCA_000611955.2 Stegodyphus mimosarum | reverse complement strand
TTCAATGGAAGTAGATTAAACCATCCAAGGAAAATTTTAAAATTATATTAAAATAATTCTGTTAAATTTTAAAAACAAATTTTAAAATGATCCCATACTGCTTTTTGATTTTTTTAATTAAAGGGAACTTATAATAAACATTAAAATTATAAAATTTGTTTTAAATTATTCGTATTTTCATGCTCCATGCTGACTGCTAATCTGAAACATTAAAACCTGAATAATCCTGCAGAACTGAATCCCGTTCCGTTTCGTATGGTCTTCTGAGTAATTAAAGATAAAAATAAAATAAACACTAAAAAGAAAAATTAAAATAGAAGATTAGAAATTTATATATACACTATTTACCCACCATGTTCAAAATGTTTGCGATTACCCCGACGTGAAGCAGTCTCACACGAATAAATACATAATTTTTGAAAAATGAAAATTACCGTTTAAAGTATTAATTACAAAAGGCATAGAAAAACGAGTTAAATCCCTCCACTCCGGCACCATTCTAAACGTTGGCGTCCATGCTGTGGGGTCAATGGCAGTCTTCTTAGCCACGTTCAACCAATCGACGGGAAATGGTTCTCGTCGACAAGGGAACATCCAGGGTATCTTGCACATGCTGCAGAATCTCGGTACAAGTGACTTGTGAATCTGGGTACAAGTGACCGCTACAGCTTGTCGGCGGATGCGTCGATCCAGGCGCGCTGACGTCACTCTGGCTGCACCTGCACCCCTCCTTCTTCCCACATTCCCTTGTTCCATTCATGTTTGCCAAAGCCGATGCACCGTGCTCGCATCCATGTGGGTATCAGCTGCGATTTGACGTAAGCACCAACCCGCCCTTCTCAGCCTGATCACCGTATCCCTCGCAAAATCGTCTATCTGCTGGAAGTGCCTTCGTTGACGGCGGCCTGGCATTCTCTCCTGTTACACGTATCCTCCGGTACAAAAAGCAACTTTCTTCGATAATTCATCTGGCAGAAATAACGACACGAATATTGACCATTCTGCACGTTCCTTCCCTTATATCTTACTTCACGTGCGTCGGAGAGCTGCGCATTTCACATTATTCGGATAACTCAGTGACGTGCGTCTACTCTAAAATTTGCATAAATTTCTGACCACTCCTTCTTGGTGTTGCATTTTCAATGTCGAGCAGTGCATATATATATATGTATATATATACATACATAAGCTAAAATAGTATGGAAATGAAAGTTCTAACATTAATTTGCAATGGTCCTTTAACTCTCCATTTTAATTATTTGGTTATTTCTCCTTTCCTTCCTCATAAAAAAAGCAATTGCTTATAACGAACCTGTCTAAACTGCTTCCCATCAAGATCAATCCATACCTGATGGTTCTTCCGTAACACTGTTGACGCAGCCTTTTATACGTCATTTCAACCAATAATAATTTAAGAAATTTAAAATTAACATAAAGCTTAACTAAAACCAAATCGTTCTGAACTAAGCTTCCATCTTCAACGGACTGCATTCGCACTTTACTTCTGACTTTTGCTACTGCTTTTCTATGACAATGTCTTAAAAAGTGCACAATTCATTCGAGCATTAATTTAAGTATTGGCATGCTTAGAGCTATTTTATCAGTGATCCATGAAGATTGTTTGACAGAGAAAATACATACACATACATATTAATATATATTTATTAAATTGGCCATTACGACTAGAACTATTGTTTACACATACACAGATACACAGACACATACACACACATATAATATATATATTACTTCTATTGTATGTATATATATATATATATATATATGTATATTACGTGAAACAACATTTTATTATTTTATATAAATGCAATTCAGTATGAGATAAATGAAGGAGACATAAAAATATAACTCTCTCTCTCTCTCTCTCTCTATATATATATATATATATAAGTGTGTATACCATCTCTATACCGATGCATAGTTTGATTTCACTTGAATGACTAAAATAGGAATATTTGCAGTTTTCATATTCAGCGTTCTATAATTAGTCTAACATTAATTAACTTTCAAACTTTCTCTAATTTAAACAGAATGTCTTTAGCACAAATATCAGTGGCAGCAAATTACTGAATTCTGAGGGAAAAGATGCTGAGAGCGGAGATCTTTTAAATAAGAGAGTCATAGGATCTAACTGCAGACACAATATATTTCGTTGTGTATTTTCTCTGCCTCAAAATACATTTTGCTACATTGTAAAGTTTCTACTTTTCTCTGTCTCAAAATATATCATTTCTCAGCGTCTTTCCGCTTAAAGCCTAGTAAGCGAAAGTAAAGAGCCTTATGCTGCAGTCCTCTGATCATAATTCAGAGAAGCGGTGAAAGTTAATCGATGAAAACTAAGCATGAAGAAAATATCCTATACATAATTATTCTTTATCCTTTATATTTAAATCTAGATTGCCAAGAAACGTGTGCGTGGGAATTTTGGGAACAATATTACATA
Organism: Stegodyphus mimosarum; assembly: GCA_000611955.2. Taxonomy (NCBI): domain Eukaryota; kingdom Metazoa; phylum Arthropoda; class Arachnida; order Araneae; family Eresidae; genus Stegodyphus; species Stegodyphus mimosarum. The sequence goes on along the minus strand of KK121583.1, from coordinate 1,182,982 downwards.
GATTTGTTCTTTCATTTTTTTTTGTTCAGTAAAAAGAGAAAAATGTCAGTATTAATAACAGTGGCAGAGATTTCCGCGTAAAGTTGAGGCAAAACATGCAACATGATGGGCTGATAAGAGCTGCATTATTATAAAATCTTAAAAGCGATATCGTGGTTGCTAAAAGAAAACTATAGATATTTATTATTGGTTATAGCCATTATTATTTCTGAAACATTATAAAAGATTGCCAGATTAAGTTGCCATATATTTCTTATTATTTGAATTTAAAATTACTATTTTTATTAATTATAAATTTAATTAAATTATTTTGAATCGAATGAAATTTGAAAAGAAGTGTAAAGAAATGCTGCTCAGGTAGTAAATATTTATGATTCTCGCCATTCTAAAACTATGGCTTCTTATATTATTTTAAAACAATTTTCAGGGCAGTTGATACATTTTTCACACGGGAAAAATTATTAGCTTTATTGACAAAATTCCGAAATTCTTGGCTTACTTAAACTGTACAGTAGGTATCTATGACCAGATGTAATATTAAAAGTTACATTTGTATTATCTGGAAAGCTAAGGATTTAAAGTCGCTGCAACTACGATTAGAACAAGAAGGTTGTTACACCAAGCTCTTAAAAGTGTTCTGTTAGCATCTGATATGCAGTCATTTGATGCTATTTGTTACAATGCATGCGTTTTAATGTGGGTCTTCTCTAACGATGGAAACAAATCATCTGTGTTATTCCTTAAAGGGGTAGGATATTTTGTTACGTTTACATTATTGTCTGTAATATGTTCCAGTCGAATATCAGTCGATAATGAGGAAATAACTATTATCAATAGCTCATAGTGAACCTCATAAAAGTATATAGTATTTATTTTAGAGGTATATTATTTTTGCAGTTTATACGTTACTTTAAATTAAGGATTTCGTGTGACAGCTATAGGAACTATTTTGTGATAATTCAATTTTATCAATTTTCCTATCAATAACATGGCGTTATTAAATGCTGTGTATAGAGGCTTATTGCGACTATGTTTATATAAATATATATTTAATAATACGATTGATGGAATCAAAAGGGGCAAATGGTAGGGAAGACAGGAAGTGCATTAGATCCCCAGCAAACTAGTTTCCTTCTTTAGATACTGCATTTGTAAATTTTAGCAACAAATGTCTTTTACTAGTAAAATACAAAATACACCCATCATAAATATTTTTATATATTCTTTAGATGCTTAGAAATTTCAAAAGAATTCTATGGAATTCCGAATATGATTCTTCTTTGATTGTGTTGAATGACATACACGTGAGGCTTATCTTCATTATTTGTGCATATGTGACACGCTAATATATTTTTAAGCTAATTAATGTAATAGTTGCAAAACTAGGTATGTCATCTTCATCCTTGCGTTAACACGTCTCTATGGAATGGGGTCTCTAATACTGACGAAGATAAGACGTGACACTTGCATTATTTAACTTAAAGTCAGTATTACAATCGCAACTTAAACATGACATCTTGAAATCATAATGAATAAAATTATCTTTAGTTTTTCTCTGCAGCTGTAGAAAAGGGAAAATAAGATTTTATCTCCGAAAGTCAATGAGCGATTAATAACCTTATGGAATACCTCCAATAAATATTAACGTATATTTCAACAGTAGAGTAAGAAAATGTTCCTTTTTCATTACGTTTCGATACACCTTCACGGCAAAGTAATTGTTAATAAAATATCTGCTACCTAGAATGGCTTCCATGAAATAGCTTGATTGTTATTTCATACTCTGTAATCTTTTCTTTAGTTTTATGCCTTAGCATACATAACTAGGAATAAGAAACTAAATCCTTTTGCTGTAGCAACTAATAATAAGCAAGGAATAAATGTATTGTCAATAAATTTGCATATTTAAGGTTCAATAGAACTATTTCATTAAGTACCTTCTTTGTGCCAATTTCTAAAACTCATTGTTAGTTGCTTTAGAATTTCAAGATTCCGTGTGTTCTTTCACTTCGAATGTAACTTGAATTCAGTTTGTCAAAATTACACGAAGCGAGAATTTGAATCAAGCTTCTGTAGTGCTTAAATATATTTTATTACTAGGTAATAGTTTCTTAATGAAATAGTATTGGATAATTAACAAATTGTTAAAAGATAACTCGATATTAGTTTCGAAATATATTGACAAATAATACTTTGTTTGGTTTCCCATCGGTGATGCGGAAAATCGGTCTTTCACCTTTGAGGTGTTTCTTATCTACTGGGTGCAAAACTATTCTCAACATCTACTATAAAGATGTATACGTTTTTTTTTCAGAATATGTCTCAAAAAGGACCATTATTAAAAGAAGGCAATTTCATATAAGATTCATTGAACCATCATTCAAGTTACAGTACTTTTACTAAGACCTTGGATCAACATTTGAACGACTATTAATGGATCGATCTTTAATTTCAGCACTCTTTTCCCCATATTTTTCTTAAATTAATTTCATACTTTTAAAGTTTAAAATAGTAATTTAAGTTAAAATTATGAACTTATTATTTTAATTATAAATCAATGTTCGTGCTAAATTTCTCACTCCTAAGCCAAAGACATACGTTGCAGGCGTCTCCCAATAACAAGCAGATACGAACCTGGAGAGCACGGAGTCAATCGGAAAGGCAACTAATGACCGATCAGCTGTCTCATTCCGGACACCACGTGACAATTGGACAGCCGATTGACAAGATTGATCGGGTACAGTCTGTTTTAGTTCTCCTCCACTATTTCATCTTCTTTCTATTTTCCTCTGAGTCACGACCATCCCCAAACGACTAATATTCTCGATGGAGCACTTCTCCCCCTCTCGAAGACCCAGGAAGGTGAATGTTTTCCGATTTGTAATCACGCATCGTTTCCAGTTGAAAACATGTGATAATTAAGAACAATGTGGCATCGCTTAATCAACAGTAATGTATAATGAAAAAAAAATGTATGATATATCATTTATTACAAAAGCTTCACAATTTTTACAATACGAAGAAGGTACCACTTATTCTCTTTATGTTAGTTACCTTATCAATATATAGCAGAGAAGTAATAAAATTGCATATTCCCAGTTCTTCTAACAAAACATTAAATTATGATTATATATATATAATGGAAACCAAATGGTTCTTAAGTTTTGACCACCAATACATATGGAAACAGAACTTAAATCTTCCTGACTGCATTCTTCCTTATTAAAATATGTGCGTGAAATTTTGCTTACGAAAATTTTCTTTTGATTGTTCATGAGTCAAAATTCATAAATGAAGCGCAATTTATAATGCTTTCAACTTATATGTTAATACCATGAAATTTAGGTTGCGAACTTAAAGTTGACGGTGCATAAGAGTTTCCTTTTCGTAGGTCGATAAATCGTGTTGCGATTTTCGTACTTATGCACTTTCTTTAATCCTTTTTGTAATTCGCACACGTTTGAGTATTCTTATAATGTTTTCTTTATGGGAAATCTCATTTGTGTTATTTTAATTGAATTTTTATTGAATAGTAAAGGAAATATTTTAATTGAGAAAAATTTCGGGTATATTATTTCAACGAAATTATCCATTTTAATCGCTCTCAAATCCATTTGAACGAGTCTGTACGCCCATACGTACGAACATTTTTACGTATTTATGTACTTCGTATAGCTCAAAAACGACTAGTTATTAGATGAAGGTTGAATTTTGTGTACGAGACTGCTATAACATTTAGTTTAGCACCTCTCTTTTTCGTCTCAATCGTCAGCACGAAACGTATCTATCTATTTATATATAGATAGATAGATAGATATTTTCCCACTCTTACTCGGTTCGATGAGCTCATTTTTTTTATTCTTATATATCGGTAAATTGTGCATTTTTTGTTTTAAAGGTTATAACGTATTGCTCCCGCCTTCTTCATATGCCTTCGTGGTGTAGCGGTCAGCACGCTAGATGGGTAACCGAGAGGTCCGTGGTTCGATTCCCGAGGAAGCCGTTGCTCATTTTTCATCTTCATCTTCTTCCAAAAATCCTAATGACTCTACAACTGGCGCCCGAACTAAAAACAAAGGTGGTGGATGGTGATTCTCCACCACCAAGATTTGGCGACTGGGTCCCCTAATTCCAGGGTAACCCAAACGTCTCCGTGGTTCGATTCCCGGTGAAGGCATTGCTTATTTTTCACCTCCACCTGCTTCCAAAAATTCTAATGACTCTTGATTGGATTATGTTAGTTTTATTTTCCTGTTAAGATTTTTACACATTTAGTTGATCTGAATGCAATAGTTGCAGAATTATCAAAAATTTAAAAGTGGCGCAAGGCTTAGCAAGGCCTCCATTTTTTTGCTTTGAAATATTCTAATTGAAACTCTTCATAAAAGATGGAATTAAATCAGTGGTGCATCAACTTCAGTGTCTTTTTTTCCCAATGGGACCAAAATTTTACTTTATATTTTAGCGCACAGAAAATTTTATCTTTTTTGCCCGTTGACCGAATGCCTTGTCTTTGGGTAGAAACTCTAATTTTAACTGCAAAATTTCTTTTTTTATTTTTTTTTTTAACTGATTTTAGTGTCTTAGGTTTTTATGAATTTTCCAATTTTTAATGAAGATTTTTTGAGTTTTTATATATTTTTCCTTGACGCGAAGTAAGAACTGAATTGATTGAATGAGAAATATATCTCAAATGAAATTCGAGGAAATAAGTTTAAATGAAGTGCAGTATAAAGCGTGTATAATTTAATAGATCGTACAAGGAAGTCATGTGATGACCACATGAGATTTTATTTATTCATCTTTCTTGACTGCAAGGCAAACTGAATACACATTTTCTGCTTTACATGTATTGAAATATGCTTGAAGACGTATATTAAATTCGAATGAATTTTAGTTGAATAGTAAGATGACTGAACACTTTTATTACTTAAGTTTAGTTGAAAAACAGGCTCTTAAAGAAAACTAACTGAATTATAAGAGCGCATTAAAAAGGAGAACATACTTTGCAATTTAGAAACTTACTTTTAGTTAGAAACTAATGGAAAGTATGCTCGCATATTGCAAAATATGTAGGCACTTACTTTCTTTAGCACACTTCTTTCCACATACATCAGTATGCTTTGAGATAATTTTCTATAAAAGAAGATAATAAGATTCTATTAACGAATCCATAAAAATTCCTTTAACATTTTTTTAGCACCACTGCTATAGTTATGTTAAAATATTAGGTATTGTAAGTAGAAAAGCTGCTTTTTTTAATACAGAATAAAATTCTAACACAAGTACTTTTTGTTTATTATTATCAATTTCAGAACAATATTTAATTTGTTTTGTAAAGTAACTCACAACGAAACTTGAGTTTTTTCTCTCTTCTAGCTCATGAAGCTTTGATTCGTATTAAATGAATGCCATGTCAACCTGCCACGCATTGGTATGATTGATTTCACACGTTTACTCCATTCTGAGTCAGAACTCTCTTTCGAGGTATTAATGGACTTAACAATAGGTCATTGGGGACACTTCTCATCTTATTACGGAACAGCATGGGGTGAGAAACATAACAAACTAGAGAAGAGGGTTTTTTTCCCTTCCGTGGGGTGGAAATTGGATGAGCTATTTTAGTTCGCAAGATAATCGGTTGAGTTTGGAAGCTTTAGAGTTTTAAACGATGAATCAACTGTTTTCCTGTTACTTAATGATTAGAAACGGGAATGAACTGCCTATTCTAGAGATTTTATCAGCCTATAATTTTAAATCATCTTACACGAATGTTACGCTCAGTATGACAGTTTTGTGGTGTTACAAGACGTGTGTTGTGTTGGATTAAAATTATTCTGAAGTAGACCTGCGAGAAATATTAAAAGTACTCCATGAGAAAATTAAGATTGGAAAAATTCCCCTTTCTATATAAATAGAATTTATTTAAATAATTCTGAATGTATTAGTGCGAAAACTTATCTACTTAATTTCATACAAAAGGCAAAATTCAGTTTTTCGAAAAGGTGGCTGAAAATATATAATACGAGGCATAGTAACTAATAATCCTTCAGATTCTGATCTTAGCTACCAAACTTTAAATGAGTTTACATTAAATTAGAAAGAACTGTATTCTTGCAATAACACTCACAAAACATGCCTTGCATTGGCAAGATTCAAACAAATTTTTAACATGAACAACAAGTTTTTATATTTTAGCGGAATTTCTTTTATTATACGTAGTTACTTCTATACTTACCTTCTTTTTTGTTTCTAAGATTATTTTATAATTTTTTGAAACTTCATTCATACATTTTTAAGTATTTTTTTAAAGTTTTCTACACTTGATCTAGTAATGCTATTGAATCCTAAAACCCTAACAGATGAATTGTCGCTATATCTGAGAACAAGGACAACACTCTTTTGTGCTATAATTCCCACATCACCTGGTGATGTAAAATAAATAGAACATACTGCGTTATATCAAACTTTCAACTTTAGTAGTAGACCACATAATTAAATAATACTAGAATCTGGTTGTTTAACTCTATCGGAGCTTCAGAATTAAAATTTCCGCAGCGAGAAACCGCAAAGCCGAATAATTACAACGAATAGAGCTGGCAAAAAACTAACCTCGTAGCTCGCAAATGATACCAGAAACACTTTCTGTCCCAAATCCACAAACCTTAGTTTAAATAATCACTACTCATTTTGCATTCTGATGAGGAAAGCGTAAAGAAGAAGTTATAATAAACACTGAAATTATAACTAACTGACTAATTAACGTAATACACCCTACATTTTCCCCACCAGAATTAAGTAGTAAGGTCTTTAACGAACTTGCTAAAATTTTAAATTCTAAACCTATAACTTGAGTCAACTTTTACAATCAGTATGTTAAATGTCTAAAACCAAATTGATTTTTTACGGAAGTTTGGATTTCGTTGCCTAGAACTTCGTGTCATCTCAACTTAGCTCAATCTCATCTCCTTCCAGCCATCTGTAAGAAAAGGTACTTACCAATATTTAACATTTATATTTTTCAATTTGCCTTATACCGGTTCATTAAAACCATTTTAACATTTTGTTTCCTTTAATTCAGTTTCTTCTCCTGCTCTCCAACATTGTAATATATGCAAGTACGTGTGAAAAATCTGAAGAGTTTTCACAAAATACCTGCTAACCCAAATCGTATATATTAATAATTCAGATACGCTAAGCATCAGTAGTATCCTATTTCAAGACTACACTTAATATGCTATGCTTAATTTTCGTTACATCTTATACTACTAGCTGGAGAGCCTAATTTTAACTACTTAAATTCACTATACTTGCTTTTACTTTACTATATATCATTGCCGATAGCTAGTTTGTACTTTGAGTTTATCCTGCAGAGTATAAAAAAACTTAACTGTTACAAAACAGATAACAGAACATACTTCATTTTCAAATATCGTTAAAAAATACACATCGTTACAAAAAAATTAAATCATTTACATTCAAAAGACTATTAAGTTTCTACTTTACATCATAATGTTCGTAAGTTGCTGATATCTATTCTGTAACTGTACAAAATTTTCTCAATGGATATTCTTGAACTAAGGTCACAGCATCTTGCTGCTGCTAAAAATAAAAATCCTTTAAGATAGATTCATGATTAAATTGAAAAAGCTGATTGCTGAATTAAAATAGCATGTCCTCTCTTGAGACGAAACTCATCATGCCTCTACATACGTAGCAACTGTTGCACTAAGGCATGAAAATCATTTGAATATTCAAGGAAAATAAATTATATTTTCATTTATCTTATTTTTAAAACTTTTTCATGCTTTTTCGCAGAAATTCCTGCCAAAACAGGAAAGTGCTCGTATGATGGATACGCTTGTCTTCTTCTGGGCCGTTGATTTCCTGAACAATCATCCCGTTCACCGGGACTCGAACTCCGGTTCGACCTACCAGCGTTCAACGACTTTACCGCTCAGCCGCTAGTGAGCCACACACAAACACGCACACACACGCACGCACACACACACATGCACAAACGCACACACACACACGCGCGCGCTTCGTTTATAAAGTGTAATTGAGTGCAGTTTAATCATAAAGAGTTGTAAGACATTCTAAGGAATTATTGCGCTGCCTAGACTTTTTGTAAGAGACTCGCAATGCTGATTCCATTTCCAAGCCGTTTATGTACCTAGCATTTTTTGCCCTGAATTATATTTAGAGAATTATTTCACCTGATTATAGCTGAAAATGCAGTTTTTTAAATGAAGAATTTAAGGATAAGAAGATAATTAAGTCCTTTTCTAATTATTCTTGAAGCATTTAAATTAAAAAAAAAGTGGCACATTAATATGGATCTTTGAACTAAGGTTCTCGATAGAGGACAGATTAACTAGCTAATAAATTTTAATTTTCATTGAGTAGAAATGAATTTATCTGCATTCTATAAGAAAGCAAATACTCAAAAAATTGTTTTTCTATTCTCACAGTCGTAATATTTTCTTAAATATTCAACTAATTCAAATATTCCAATCCATTATAATTAGTAACAAATCAATATAGTAAATAAATAATTAAAATCAATTAAATGGAATTTTAATTGCCATTTTCCCACTGATAAACCTCTCTTTAGAGTTCAATAGTAGTCGATCAGCTTTTGTCGGGATTCATTTTCCTTTACGGTATACTTACGTTATATATATATTACGTATTGCTCGTACTCGTCAATTGCAACTTTTAATATCTCTTGGAAAAAAAATCAACATGGGAACCCAGAAAATGATTCTGAGGCTTAAACTATTATTACTAGACATTGTCATGCCACAATGTTTAAAAAAATCCCATTGTTTAAAGGCAGATACTATGCTCATATCCTGACCTAAAAAAATAGCTGCGAGACAAAATTAAGCGGTTGCTCTTAGGAAGCCTTAATTAAAAATAGTTACAGGAAATATTAATCAATACTTAATAACTCAAGGATTAAACACCAATAGATTACTCACGAATTGATCACGTATACGGCAAACAGATATTTCGCATTCGTAAAGAAATGAAAGGTGAGTCAAAATGAGTTATATTCTTGTTTCTCAAAAAACAAAACCATCTTAAGATACTATCAGATTTAATATTTAAATTATACTAATAATATTCAGAATAATGGGGGGCCTTCCTCCATTGTTCTTAACTAATTTACTAATGCAAATTCTATTTTGGTTTCAAATGGTTTTCATTAATTACATTAATGATGTGGATATTTTAGAAACTATTAGTAAAAATAGTTATAAATACTTTATTAGTAATATGTTTTTGTACTATTTAATTAAAAGCGTATTTAATAATTATCTCAGTTTTTGTAATGATAAGCAATAAACTATTAAAATATGAAAGAACAGAAGAAATAAAATCAATTATTTGCTGATATTTGGGAACATTTCATCAGACAATATACATGAGAAGTATCTGTAATTATTTTTAACGCTCCCAGTTGTTGAAATGAAAAACAATGCGTTGTTTTTCATTTCAGTGTGAAAGATAAATTAAATATTATAATGGGATAAATTAAATATTATAATACGTTATTAATTATGCAAAACAGTGCAATATTTAAATTAATTAATAATACAGAAAAGAGCACTTCAAAACTTTCACACCCTATATAATTTATCTCCATTCTGTTATGTAATACATACTTAGCTATACTTCAGTTGTTGAATTAAAATATCTTAATTGCAATGATTTATCTTAATTCTGTTATCAGTTTTAAAAGTTATTAATTTGTTTTTATTTTGTAGTCGTTCTTAATTTGTTTTCCTTGTTGAAAAGTAATTGTTGGCATTTAATTTTTGACAGTTTTGGTTACCTCTGAATTTAAGTTGCTTGAGTAATTATTTTTTCTTTTTTTTCCTTAAGGTAGTTTAGTTAACCATTTAATTTTTTTGTTTAGTTAATACTTAATCTTGTTTGCTTAATGTTTAATTTCTGTTTAAGTTGACCCTTAAGGTCAATTTTTTTAAAAACACTTTTAAAGTTAATTGCCTTACACAAGTTGGTTTAACGTTTAATTTGGTTTTGTTAACGTACCCCTCTTTCTGCTAAAGCTGAAATCCATATTTGCTGACTCTGGTGGTAAGGTCGTGTTTGGTGTTGTAGAAAACATAAAAACTTTTCTATGTAATTATTATATTTCCATTGAAGAAATTTTCTTCGGTCTTTTATTAATTTGGTATTTAAAAACCAATTCTTCATTCTTTTCTAAAAACTTTTACGTTGCATTTGGGAATCAAGATTTACGACTATCTCGTCAAGTGCTAAATCTGCACCCTGCTGAACTAGCTTGTTTTGTATGCAGCTACGCCACGCCAAGGTTGAGGGGTCGGAGTGAATCGCATTCTGACAGGCGTTCACCATGCTAAAATGGGACCCTGAACGAGGCTAGCTTCTGCTTGTAAGGTTAATGACCCTGGAGGGTCGTTTGTAACAATTGGAATCAGCGATTATTCGCCAACTTCTGTCTAACCGACCCCCTTGCTTTCACCTTTCAGTTGATTCCGCTCCTAGGGTTGCCATGCTCTTGGCTGGATTTGGACCGTCTCAGATCACCAAACGAGAGGCTGGCAAGGAGAAGAAAAAGGGTCTGCAGCGATCTACGGGAAAGAGAGGAGAGGGAGAGACGTTGAAGTTTTGCGCCAGATGAAAAAAGAGTAGCTCCGTCTCTAGTACTTTGTCTGCGGTATTTGGAACGATGGCGGACCTGACCGAGAGGAAACCACCGATTGTCGTCGACGCAGGACGGAAGGAGCCGAGATAGAAAGGGACGAATGGCAGTCTCTTAAAATTAATCGATAACTAACTAGTTTTTTTTATCCCACAGATGATATCATAGCTGTCTATTTTGTATATATATCCGCCCTCTTGAGGGTCCCTGTGTAATGCCCGACGAGAAACTGGACCAGCAATTGTGATTGTCAATGGGTATATGACGTCTGTTTTCTCACTTCCGACTCTTGTAACACCGCCACCATCACCATATATTGTTCTATTGTTGCTAGTTTTGTTAAACTCTAATAAATGAAAATTTAATTTAACTTAACTTGTATGTTTTCACTTATAATTTAGAACACTGGACCCAATTAAATTTAATTTAAAACTTGAACGGGTTATTGCCCAAATCTTAACACAACACTTTGTTAGTACTTTACTGATGGAGTATTATCTTGTACTATTTACTGTTATATTAGAACACTGGTTTAACTGACTAAATGTTGTTTTTCTATGTCTGTCACACAATTTTACACCTTTGCAGTAATTTTTATAGTGATATGTTTTAAAGTTGTTTTTTCATATTCTTGACTTTCATGTGTATTGAACATTGGAAACTTTAAAGTAGAAAAAATAACTCCAACAATTCTGGTACCATGCACAGCCTTGTATACATTACTGACTTACAGTGAAGAATTAAGAGGAACTCTATAGCTCCATTCAAGTTTTTATTCCTGATATACTGATGCTGAATGAGATCTAAAAATACCTTTTCTTTTACAATATCTTCCCCTATAACCCCTAAAGCAGGCTTCTATTTTCCCTTCCCCAGTTAACAACGTCAATGTCCCTTTCCTGACTGCAAATTGAACGTCACCGTTGTCAGCTATAGTTTTGAGCTATTTAATTCTTAAACAGCTCAAAAATCGAACTCAACAGAAACTGTGTTACAAACTTTTCCCAGTGTTATTTGAGATCTAAAACAAAAACGAGTGATGAGTTATTATTATTAGAAATAATGCACTCCTAGTATGCCTGTAGTTTTTGTGAAAGAGTACGCGATTAGAGAATTAGGTAGTACACTTTATAATGCTTTTAGAAACAAGGAAAATAAAATGCATTCAAAGTGAACTTGCAAAGACGACTAGTTTTGCCATTATATAAGAAGTAGAGTTGATTTTATGAGCTTCTTACTTTATTAAGCTTAAACTGAAAAATTTGACATTTTAAATTATTTATTAAGAAAATTTTATTTCAAGTTTTAAGAAGTAGCTCAGTTTGTAATTCTTACGAAATATTGTTTGTTAGCTTTCCAGTTCAAAATAACAATTCACTGGTTTTCAGTACAGAAGGTATTTCCCCCACCTCCTTCGCATGCCTTAATGGTGTAGCGGTCCGAACGCTGGGCGCATATTCCAGAGGTCGGCGGTTCGATTCCCGACGAAGGCTTCGCTCATTTTTCATATATCTTGCTTCAAAATAACCTAAAGTCTCTACACTGGCGCCCGAACTAAAAAGTTGATGGATGATTCTCCACCATAGGCATTTGGCGATTGGATCCGCTAATCCCCAGTCGCCCCTTAAAAGGGGGAGTATATAAGGTATCTCTGCCACCTTCTTCGCATGCCTTCGTTCTGTAATGGTTAGCACCCTGGGTGCGTATTCCAAAGGTCCGTAGTTCGAGTCCCGGGAAGGCGTTGCTCATTTTTCATGTCTCCTGCTTCGAAATAACCTAATGTCTGTATAAGTATTTCATGCATTCCTTTTATGTCAGTCAAAATATTATTTTGAGTTCTTTCTTGAATTTTAATAATTGCTTACGTAGTCTGGCTTAAATATGCTTCATTCATATTAAATTCTTTGCTACCCAAAAATTTGTTTAATTTCGCTCTTCTATGTAGGCACACGGTTATGTTTACAAATTACCATTAATTGTAGTGGTTGCAATTCAGATGTGATAAATACATTCTGATACTTTTACATTTTAACTAATTTTTTGTAACCTTAGGGAAGACAGATTATATAAATGGTTAAAATCATTATCTAGGACTGGAGTTTATAAAATATATATATAAGTAAATGTTTGAAATTTAAGCATAGCTTGCATCATAATGTAACTTTAATTTAATAGAAACAGATTAAGATACAGTGAGAATATTTTCAACTATGCAAGAATGAAATCGTAAAATTATGGTATATTGTTTTAAGACCTGAGTAGCTGCTTACTATATTCTGAAAAATATGCAAAAATTTCGAATAATGTGCAATTTCAGTATGTTCACATTTTTTAATGAAAACATTCAGAATAAAAAAAAAGAATGACAAACTTCGTAGGAAGTTTTGATAGAAATATCCTCTTGCAAATTACATATTTACGCTTGCAGCCCATTCAAGATGTAGATTTGGGAAACGTAAATTCCATTATTTTTGCCTATGAAATATAAATAGCATTTCCTTGCTAAAATTTTAAGAAATCAAAATTTACTTTATTCATACTCAAAGTTTGAAGTAGCTAGTCACGTTCAAGACTCCCGGTTGCTCAGGAAGTCACAACACGTGACCCATATCTTTATTTCCCAAGATATTCTCCACTTATTTTTGGTATTCACTGCTTTTGGCTTGTTCTACTCACACTTGAAAATACGGTCGCCCTTTTTTCTCCTCTTCTGTTTTCGTGCCCATAGTTTGTTCCTCTCCACTCTGTAATCACTAGGGCAAGGAACCGCCCGAAATTAAACCACATTCACAGTTCCCCCTCTTGTCTAGAACCCCTAGAGCACGGAAGCTGTCGAAATTTCGTTTAGGAACGAGACTAGAATGTGGGAGTTGACTGACTCAGACAACTCACTTCCGTTTACTTTACCTGAATATCCCATCAGTGTCCCTTGGCATTTTCGGCAAAAGGGAAAGACCTCAGTTCCCACGTAAAGTGAGGTCTACTTTGATGGCTGCTGTCCCCGTTGCCTTCTGATTACAAAGATGAGGTCATCCTATGAATACTCTTAACACTTAGAATTGAAAGGTTTCTTTACTTGAACTTTTCTGCATAACCAAGATTCCTTCGTTTAAATTCTTCCGTGTACTAAAATTTTCATTTTAAAGATGTTCTCTCTAACCAATCCGGGTAACCAAGGTTTGTTAAAAAAAGAGACACACTTATCTATGTTCAAATTTGATTATAATTCTAGTTTAAAACACTGTGCACTCAAATACTCAGGCTGATTCATGCACAAATATGCAAGCATCCTTGATATACTACTATAAATTTAATTGCAATATATATATATATATATCTTTAAATTTAATTACTATATATATATATATCTAAGTTTACTTACAACGTATATGCATATCTATATATAATAACAGCCGTAGCTTGGGAATCCCATCCATTCGTATCCGCAACTATAGAAAATTGTGTCTTATACGCTTGCCAGGAGGCTTCCCATCATATGTGGATAACTTCACGGAGGGACGAGAAGGCAAGGATAAAAATTTAAAACCATCGCTATCGCTCCTTGCCGAAGCTACGAATTTCCTTAAGGTATCAACTTCTTTAGCTACTGCAGAAACCCTGTCATCAATCTGCTGTCGAACGGCAGAAACTCTTTCTTCAGTTTCTCCAACTCTGTTTTCAACCGTGTCAATTCTGTCTTCTACAGCTTCAGATTTGTTTTTCGTTATGCATGTCATTTCTCTTTTAGTTTCCACTTGACCCACTTTCATTTCTTTTTTTAAATTCTTCTATAAATTTTTTATTTCTTCGTAGCTTCCACCTTTTCTTTAACAGATTCCTGAACAACTTTTATCTCTTCTATAAAAGTTACGTGGCCAAACTTCATTTCTTCTTCAACGGATTCTTCGCCAGCTCTCATCTCCTCTTTAACGGACTTCATCTCTTCCTTAACAGAATCTTTTATATCTTCTTTAAATTCAACGAAGGCTGTTGTAAATTGCCTTATTAGGTCTTTCGTCGCTTTTGTAACTGCCATTCAAATCCCACTTCTGACACCAAAAATTGTTGCGTGCGTACGGGTTCGTAATGGATTGAATGTACAAGTCGATAAAAAGTTGTGGGGTTTAACTCCTTAATCCTTAGTTCTAACTCCTAACCCCACGAACACTTTACAAGCGAATAATCGCTTAAGTGTGAACAGAACACGTGAGACTTGGGAAGGGTTTAAAACCCTTTATTATTCAGTATATTTACAATCAGTTCCGACTTGGAACTTTACAATAAAGCCGCCACTCGGACTTGAACTTAAATATTAATAAATTGAACTAAAACTAGCTTTACTAAAGCTCTTAAATAATATAGCCGAAGCTATCAGAATCTAACTAGTTGGCCCCTAAGTATTAATTAAATCGGCGAAGCCTAGCAAGGGCCTAAGATATGGCCGAGCGTAGTAATAGCTAAGAGAGATGTTGCCAGAAGACAAACGCGCTTGTCAGGAAATCAGACTCTCTCTCTCTAAGTCGGTTAAGTCACAACTTAAATAGTACTCATTCTCATTTGCATTACCTGCGTTTCTGAATTCACATTCTGGCAGAAAATTGTAAGCTGAAATTATAATAAGATAGGAAAGATACAAAACTTAAAATAACAGTTAGAAAACGTATAGTAAACCTTACAAAGTTAACAAAAGTTATTCTTTTCACAAGACATAAAACAAAATGCTGAAATATTTCCTCAGAGATATTCGTATAATATCACAATATCTCACAGTAGTCACTAAAACAAAGCTACTAAAACGCCGAATAGAACTCAATTCAAAATACAGAGAAACTAATTCAGTCTCATAGCGAATTCCCTGCAATCAATAACAGCACTAAGTAAACAACAGTTCGCTTAAAGCAACTACAACTGAGATGAGAAGTTTTAATCCGGCTTTTATAAGCTTTTTAATCAAGCACGAGAATATTCTCGTAAAATCTATTTTCTCGATTTTTCTGGATCATAACAGCAATTAAGAGATAACTATTTATTAAATGTTAATTGCACGTGCTCTTGCATTTTTACTTTTCCGGGGTAGCTTTCTTTTACAATTCGTCACGCGCTGCGTTGCACGGGAAAGTAAAACAATTTTAATTAAAATTCTATTAAAATACAGCTAAATAAATACAAAATCCGTAACAATATATTTATGTGATGCAAATTTTTGGAATTTAGGCACAGCTTGCATCATAAAATAATTTCTTATATATATATGTGTGTGTGAATATATATGTAAGAAATATGAAAACGAAGTTTAAAGGAATAATTATATTAATATTTTGTTTTTCCTGTGAGGTCTGTATTTCAGTGAGAGCGCCCTATCGTAAACCTGCAAAATTTATATAGCTAAGAAAACCTCAAATATTTTATTTGTGTTCATTTATCATTTAACAGCAAGAGGTGTCATACCTCTCATTATGATAAAGTTGTATGACGAAGATATATTCAAAGCTTTCACTTTCTCATTATAGCCACACATTTCGTACAACGAGGAGCACAGAGATGATAACAACTGATTAAAATGCATTAGCCTTTCATCACTATAGTGACCATTAGTTATGATGTTCCTTTTATGAATAACGGGAGGGATCCTTATAACAAGTACTAGCTTTATCTAACTGATCAGTTTTTAGATAGATTTCCCGATGTGATACAATACTATCACAGTTTCTTTTTCTAGATATTACAGCCTCTGATTTCTCCTTGCGAAAGTTTGTAAAACAGAAAATGTAGAGCCACAGACGATCAAGACTGAAGAGCTGAATTTATAGATAAGCAAAATGTGGCGGTATGATAATAAATCTTTGAGCATACTTAGAGTAAAATCAAGCTTCATTTAAAGTATTTCTAAACAAAAGATTTATAATGCTATGATAAAGAATTAGTTACTTAACAATATATATAACTCTATTTCTATTTTTTACATATTTCAGCAATTAATTTTTAAATAAATAAACGATCATCGGTGTGCTATTTTAAGCATGCCGCTTTAAAATTAAATTCTGATCACTTTTATTATATTTTATATTTGAAACTGAGCCTCAAGAAATACAACTTAATAAATAAATGTAAAGCAATTTTGTTTCTTTCCAAGATATTAAGAGAGATTAAATTTTTTTTTAATTTTCGAATTTCAAATTTATTTTAAAACTAGATTTTACTTTTGTTCTGAACAATAATTTGTGTTTGTTGTTATTTATCTGTTCTGTATACAATTGCTTTCTTCTTGCCTTTGAAACCAAACTATTTGAGTTCATTTGCGTTTATCCTAAGTACAATTAAAATAACTCATTTTTTAAGTCTTTGCATGCAGTAAAGGAAGTATTGCAATCACGAAAAATTCCAGGTACCATATTTTAACAAAAATATCGATTTAGACCACTATCGAATGCAATTTAACGATGCTTTTGTGTGACATCTGTACGTAAGGACAGGATAAAGAACTCTATTTCCCCAAAAGAATCATAAAACTGATTTAAAATGGATTCAGAAGACATATTTTTGGGGTGTCTGTACGTACGTACGAACGTACGCACATACGTACATACGTATGTATGTATGTATCTCGCATAACTCAAAAACGAGTAGCCTCGGAGCGTTCATATTTTGTATATAGGACTACTATAGCATGTAGATGTGCACCTAGCCTTTTGGTTGCAATTGGCCGCACGAAAGCATATATATATATATATATACCCCACCTTGCTACTCGGCTCAGTGAGCTCAGTTTTTTTATTCTTATATGTTGGCAAATTGCTTATTTTTTGTTTTCAAAATGATTGAATTACCTTGTTTTTATCTTCCGGCTAAGGTTTTTATGCTTTTAATAAATTTGCATACAATATTTGTAGCATTATCAACAATTTAAAAGTCGTTTAAATGCGGCTAAGCCTAATTATTTTTACCGTAGCGGCCATTTTTGTTTGCATCTGAATCTTAGCACAATAGTGGATTTGTTGCTAATCTAGAGAAACTAAACTTCGCAAAACAAAGGTAACACCTTCTTTTACTATTGTGAATTAAATCATGCTTAATCCATTCTGGAACCTATTTCAGGAAACAAGTGTTTTTTGCCTTTTTTGAACTGTCGCTATGGGAGAACTGAATTAACTGAATGAGAGATACTGAATTGTTTGTGAAAAACCGTTTCTTTCTTTCTTTTTTTTGGAGGGGGGTGTTTAATTTCTTTTATACATCGTTTTAGATTTATTATTGCATGTGGCAACGCTTAAATAATTCTTCAAATTATAAAATTTTTGTGCTTTCTGAGTTATAAAATGAATGATATGTAACGCTGTCAAGTGAACCTAACTGCAGAGTGTTGCTATGGTAAAAAAATATAGTGGATTTTAAAGAGCACATTAATTCTATTGTGGTTTTTGCGAATATTCCGTACAAGGAAGTCATATGGTGTACACATCATATGATTAAGATTCGGACGACCTATTTTACCCTAAGACAGAAATGAGCCTAATGATTTTTCTGCAACCACTCTGCACTAGCGGAAAAAACAGGTTTACAGGAAATGTAAAGCTTGGGCACAGAAAGTAAAAGTAGACTGAAATCCAAATTTAAAACTATCACATCTTTCATATTAAAATTAAAAGAAGAAATGAAACTATTGAAATTTCCTGGCAATAAAAACTGAAACATTTTTGTTAAAGGCAGAAATTTGCATCTTTGAGATTATTTTATTTAGTGAATGCAAATTGTAGGAAATTCAGATTTTTAAACAGGTTATTTGCGCTGGACTTCTTGCCAAGAAAATTACGGTTTAGATTTCTTTTGAATTCAAACATTTTTAATATTTTATTTTTCATATCTTACTTAAAATTTTATGCGTGCTTATTAATTATGTTTATTCAATCATAAAAAAAATTCAGAAAAATCTCATTCATGTCGTCAGGAAGAAAAACAGAACCTTTGCTTAGCAGTAAAAATACTATGTTTTGTTTGAAGACCTTTTATTAGTAAGTTACCTCAAAATAAGCACTTCAAAGCCATTGCCTGCTCCCAACTACCATCATCTTCTACGATTGTAACTCGTGTCGTCATCATCGCATATTTAGTTCCTCCTCATCAGTTTCGACTGTAGTTAAAGTCATACTTTATTCGTTCATTTTTCACGAAGCGAAAAACGCAAAACAGAAATTAAGTGGGAAATATTAAGTGGCTCCACTTAATTTTTCATTGGAGTTTTCCGCAGCTGTTGTTCCCATGGTTACAAGTCCAATAGAGATGCGGAAAATAACCTCTAATTTTCTATTTTAAAGTAGCAGTGCGGCAACTTTTCAATACTACATATCTATAAGCTACATTATTGGAAAATCAAGCAGAAGTAAATTTCCTGAAATGAAGTAACAGACTCTTGATCCACAATGTATGAGACTGAAACCGAATTCATTACTACTAGATATTCATTACTACATGTACTAGGTATGACTGATTAGCCCAGATGAAGCTAGCGTGTTCAAAGTAATAGTTTTAATTGTAATAATGCTATATTTGAAACGATATGGGCCATTCAGAAATTCAACCTGTATTTATTGAGAAATACCACATAGTGCTATTATTTCCCTAAAACGCTCGGCTGTTGTGTTTTATATGAAAACCTGAGATGTATTACTATAAATTACAGTTCAGAAATTAATGATATTCCTGAATGAATATGAACTCAGAATCTTCAAAGTACTTCAAAAGTCTTAACTAGGAAGAGTGCATTTGTTCTATTGTGGTTTATACGCTATTGATGAAGCAGATTTAATTCAATCCAATAAATTTAAATGAAATGCAAAATGCGTATAATTTAGTATTCCGTACAAGGAAGTCATGTGGTGTAAACATCAGATTTTTTTAACCTAAAGCAAATGTACTCTTCGTCGCAATTTCGGTACGGTTTTGTCCTGCATTCTTGTAAACATTTGGTTTTTTCCATCGCTGTTTTACGAAATATATGTTTGGATGACATTTCATATAAAACATTTACAGAATCACCGTTTATACTGCTAAAGAAAGCTTTGTGTCACAGAATGAATAACTCTCAGAATGTGCATTTAATTTTGGCAATATGAGATAAAGAGGTAAATCTCACGTGAATAACACCTGCTCTCATCTACCAAGTACTGTCAGTTTTTGTCTGAAGCGATAGTACCAGCATCAGGCTCCAAAGCTCTCAAACAGAAATTAAGTTCGAATATTTTATAAATTAGTCATTATTTTTATCTATTAGTTTCAAAACTTAAAAGTTCTCTTAAAAGCCTTACCGCTTACCATTTCCGGACTTTTAACAAAAACGCTTCTGCGATATTTTTTAACTTTTCAGGGGCAACATAATTGATTTAGGTATCAGATATATAAATTTAGTTAATTCATGCAATCATTCTACAAATTAGTTTTCAGTGCATTTTCGGAAAATTTACTTGAGGTTTAATAAATAATTTTGAATATAAATAATCGTCAATCAACGTTATTGTCACCCTATCTTAGATTTAATATAACGGAATCTTTAAACAAAAGCGTTTTATGAAAGAGAAATAAATCTGAATAACAAAAAGCGTAATACTATATATATACAGGTAGTCTATAATTAATGAACCCCCCTATTTCAAAGCTACGTTCAAGTGAAACCACTGGTCAGAAAAATATTAAATTTTGTGGCGAACTTAATAAAGAGATGGGAATGCCTTTCAGAGGAAAAAAATTAGTTATAAATATCGTCACCAAAGGGCATCATATTAATAAATTATACATTTATCCACACCTTTAGAATAGCTTAAAAATTTTATGAATTTTGTTCTAAGACAGCATTAGCAATAATTTTCAGCTGCCATCTGAAATCGTAAGATGGCATATTCCACAGTTGACCGAAGCATGTGCTGGAAAATGTTCAGTACATGGCGTAAAATGCTGGCTTTAGGATAAAGTAAAGTTCTTGGATTATGACGACTTACCAGATGTTTCAAATGTCCCCAAAGCCAAACATTGCATGGATTGAGGTCTGTTGCATGGATTGAGGTCTCATGGATTGAGCCACGCATTACGAAAGTACCGGCTGTTTGATAAAACAAATTTACTAACAAAGCTCAATGTCGTAAATTTATCATCATTGTGAGCAACAGACACATTGAAAACAAAGTCTCCGCGAATGTTTTTAAGTTTTATAGCAGCTGCTACATGACGTCCACAAAGATTTACATTTTTACCACAAGTTTTCAAAGTGAAACGCCCCCTAGTGACGCTGCTTGTAACTATTTTTTCTTCTTATTATATATATATATCATTCAGTATTATGTAATAAATCACTCGGACAAGAAAAACAGGGATTCTTGACGTTATGCAGCGGGTAACGCTGATGTGCAATTATAGGGTGGTTGCAATGGGTCGTTTCCTTGCAATGAAGTTACGTTTGTTAAAGAGTTCTGTCTCAAACGGTCTTCATTAACGAAATTCATTCTGTGATCCATCTTCACGCATTCGTCCACACCTACTCTGAGTTCAGGTTTAAGGACTTCGTTTGACTGTCTGGTCTTCCAATTCCAAATAGCTTACGCAAACTTGAAGGAAAAGTTCTTTATTCTTAGAGGCAATTTTTCTAGAAACACAGTATATGACAAACATTTTCCTGTGAATTCTAATCCGAAAAAAAACTGTTCACTTACTATAAGTCTTAGGAGATAATACGTCATGTTTAAAGCAGCATTCCATCAAACACATGTATCTTCCGACTAAAGCAAACCAGTGTTACATATCGGGCTATTGCATTGATTGTTTTTTTGTCTATTGACTTTACGAATCTGTTTCTCTGTCGTAAATACAATAAGGTCAAGACTACATTTTAAAATGAAAAGCTGTTCTAAATATTTATGGGGATATTTTAACATCTTCTCACCTTTTCATTTCATCAAACCAAATATCTGCGAATTTGAATTGAGCAAGATTTATTAAAATTGTAATGGTACTTGTTATAAAAGAGAAAAATAAGAAAGGAAATTTTCTCGTAATTCGTTTCGTAAATGCCTTGCGAATAACCAAAAAACGAGAAAATGTATTTGCAGTGTTGCCACATAGCTTTCTTCTGTATCACTCTCTTTGTCTCATCAAACAAAGAATTCTAATCCTCAAATATAATCGTTATGTAATGATATCCACTGATGTTTTCCAGTTATTAACACTTCAATAATAAGAGTTAACACAGATTATATTCTTTCTTATTAAATTGAGATATATTTGAGATGAGCTGGACTTCCTTGAGAAATGTAACTATATATTTTATTGATCAGTTTTTTGCAGAAATAATTTTAAAACAAGAATGAAATTGGGCAAAACTCATAACATTTAAAATTAATATTTTTAAAACGTTTGTGAATTCTATTATCCTCTTCAATAGCGAGCAGCTGCACTGCGTTCTGCACGTGATATTGGGATATAATTCAATAACAAGAGAAGGGCACGAATCTCATTGCACCAGGGTATCTTGAATCAGCATCCGTGTCCTATAAATCGTATCTCCCTTCAGTGTTGTGACAGCAGACGAGTGGCGGGCGTCAAACCAACTGAAATTTCGACCACCTCTGCATAAAGATCTCATTCAAATCCAAGCAAAATCACTAAAAGTCTCAATTGCCTCAATTAAGACTCCTCTTTCGTAATCAATGACATTCAGATGAAATGTTCTGTGAATCTTGTACCAATAATGTAAGGTGTTTCATGAATTTATAGAATTTCGGGCGTTAACTGAGTTTAGAAAATAAATATAAATATTTCTTAACAGCCAATTTCAGAAATCGATAAATTCGATTCAAAATGTCTAGTTATTAATTTTCCAATTAATACCAGTTTATATTTCTCAGCCAGTTTACTTTCAGCTTCAGTGTAATCACTGTGCTAATCAGTATTTTCTACTATTAAACCAGTGAAATATAAGCCATGTATCGAATTTCTATGTCTTTAAGATGATATATAGACTCTCCTGTCAGCTTGTCATACTACGAAACCTCTAAAAACACCAAGCACAAATAAATAAGCATTAGAATTAGTAATAACAACAACAATAACAATGTAACGGAAAGCTCAGATTATTGTACAAAAAGATCACGAGTTTTTAACTATGCTTTTCATTAATTAAAAGATCTGATGGTGACAGCACATAACTTGATTGTACGAAATATTAAATTATACTTATTTTTGCTGTATTTCGTTTAAACTAATTTCCTCGAGTTTCATTAAAGATAGATTTACACATACACCACATACAGTTGAAACAATTGAAAAAACAATTTACATTTAAAATTACAGTTTCTACACAAAAACAATTCGACCAGCAAACAACAAGGCAGATTTTTCGATACACAAAACTGAAAGCTTACTTTTAGTCCCACTCTGCAAAAAGTCATTGAAGGTGCAGAAATTGACTTAATTCATTATTCTGATAAGTTTCAAATGTAAAAAAAAAATATTTCTGCTATGGTGAAAAGAATTAGGCTTAGCCGGACTTAACAAATTTTTAATTGTTGATAATTCTACAACTATTGCATGCAGATTAACTAAAGGTATAAAAACCTTAACCGGAAGATAAGAATAACATAATTCAATCATTTTAAAAGCAAAAAATGCACAATTTATAAAAATAAAAAAAACTGAACTCAATGAGCAGAGTAACAGAGTGGATATATATACATATATATATATATTTATTTACATACGTTTGGTGAGGCCGATTGCAACCAAAAAGGGAGGTGCACAACTACATTTTATAGCAGTTCTATATAAAACATTTCAACATTCTGAGGCTAATCATTTTTGAATTATGCGAGATAACATACGTAGGTACGTACAAACACACATACTTACAGACGTCAGGAAAAATCTCTTCTGAGTACATTTTAAATCAATTTTATAATCCATTTGGAGACAAGGAGTCCTTTATTCCGTCCTTAGGTACAGACGTCAAGCAAAATCATGATTAAATTGCATTCGTTATCGGTCAAAATGGATGTTTTCGTTGAAATATGATACCTGGCATTTTTCATTATTACAATGCTTCCTTTACTTCGTACAAGGAAGTAAAACCATTAGGTGTCTCCATTAGACAATTCATTCATAATCTCATTGGTAGGTAATACAAGAAACGAAAATTCCTTCGTCATTTAAAAATTATTTAAAGCAATTACTGGACTTATGAAGCAGTAGCACGCATTGAAACAATTACATATTAAACAAAAAGTTACATAACTATAATGATGTACACTTCGCCAAAGAAAATGAACAGTTCTATATCGCCCGTTATACTGGGCCGATTGACGAAATTCAAATTGTGTTTTTCATGTCATCAAAGCGCGACTTAGGATATGTATTAGATTTACATGTAGCATTGTTCAAATATTGGTATTTTAACTCAAAATCAGACGTTTTCTGAAATGACATGCCATTTTTTTCCATATTTATATTCTACGATTCAAATTATACCAAGCTCCCAAGTTCTCTCAAAATTTTAGCTCCTCAATGCTAATTCAATTTTGTATGTATTTATTAATATCTCTTTTTTATGAAACATATTTGATTCCTTCCTACGCAGTTCGAAATTTAAGTTCATTCCAAATCAAATTCACCCATTGTTTTACGATTTATTTTTAAATTTGTATTTTTAAATAATTTTTATAAATTCTTCGAAAACAATTTTCACTTATAAGCTATGAAAGGTTTACAATCATCTTAAAGTAGATGTATTTCTTAGCATACTCACAAACAATTAACACTTTTTATTAAAAATTTCCGAAGGTATACGTAAATTTATACATTGGCGCGTTTTGAAATTTGGCATATTTGTTGAACTGAAAGTAGGAACGATGTGACTTTTTCCTTGCTCATCCACAATGCAAAAAGGTAGGAACAATGTGACTTTTTTTCCGCTTCTGCACAATGGAAGGGAAAGGAAAATAGATTGTCATATGTTAAGAAGTTCATCAAGTGAATTATTCTTGGCTCAAACTGAAAAAATGGGACGAGTTAAATTTTTGAATTTCTCCGTATGTTTCGCACCAAATTTTAAGAAATTTAATATTTAGGCATAATTTGAGTCGTAGAACCGAAATATGGGAAAAAATTGGTAAAGTCCCATTTTGTGTCGAAATGCCTATATTAGAGCAAAGCTATATATAAATCAAATATATGTCCTGAGTCGCGCTTTCTATATATGGAAAACGTAATTTGAATTTCGTCAATCAGCCCAATAGAACGGGAGCTATAGAACTGTCCCATTTTTATTTATTTATTTAGTTTTTCGCAGTGTACATTTAAAGTAAACTAACGTAAGCATATAGCACTCTTGTAGGCAGAGAAAGGAAATGAAAACAAATCATGAACTGATAAGATAACTTGCACCCGTATATTTTCTTTGTAAAGTATTGTGTTTCGAAAATGTTTAAATGAAACTGAAATATTTATATTAACCAATATATCTTAACCCCAAGTTTTAAACTTTAAGCTATTTATATTTACATTCTATAAAACAGGATTCTCAAAAAATACTATTTTTTTTTACATTTTAACAAAGAAATGTCTAATACTTCCTATTTCCTTTCAAAAAGTGCTAGTAACTTAAAACATCTCCAATCATTCTTTAAACCGAAATGTATGTATTCTTACATACGCAATAAATGCCTAATAAATAAGTTCATATAAATCTTTTGTCAGAGCGTTTTATGATTTTACTAATTTAAATAAATGTCTAACATTTTTAGTTAAGGTTTCTTTGCAATCACAGTGATCAATTAGTATATCGACTAAAATGAGCAAAGTTGGAAATTTTAATACTTTAATTTTTGAAATAATTAAATTTTGATAATTAAGATTTTAATATTCGGAAATTTAAAATAAGTTATTAATAAATTATTTCCGCTTTACATTTCATCTAGAGGCGTTAAAATGCCCTTTTGTTTAAATATTTTATTGAAACGGTTATGGTTAACTATATTGGTACCCTAAGATAAATTAATATGATTTGTTTCAAATAAATATATTTTTTGTTTTGAGAATTTTATGTATACTATAAATTTGATTGCATAGTGTTTAGAAATAATCGTGAACATAATATCGTGAACAGTTAAGCTTTCTGTTTGATATTATCATACAATAAATTTGAACGCATGCCTAAATATACATAAATCATACATACTTTAAAACATTTTACATAAACTTCATACATAACACTTTTTACTCACATAAACACTTACATAAACTTATAAAACGATAAACATATTAGAAAAACTCAACATTACTAAAATTCATAAACCTTTAACACAGTCTATTTAAAACGAAATAGTTTATATTTAAGGGAAAATGTATAATATATTTTTGAAGTGATTCGTAACTCAAAGATTCTTGTGTTGCAAAATGAATTAAATTCATAATAAAATGACCTATTCAGAAGATTCTTTCCCCTGTATTAAAATTTTATTTACATTGAGCTTCAATTTAAAAGAAAGTTGTGCAAACATTTCGCACTTTTTTAAAACACTTCATCAAGTTGCTTTCTGAACCATAATTATTAAATATAGGAAAGTAACATAAGAAGAAATAGCATAAATAAACATACAAGTGTGTAAGCGTGCATACGTACAATGGATATTGCGATATTTTATTGAAATCTTAAAGTACCGTGCCTCAAAATAGACAGTTAGGCGTATTTTATTATGTTGTAACTTGTTTTATTTTGCTCATGTACAGCTCCGAAGTGACTATATTATCATAATAAATACAGTTGATACACTATATAAATGAAACGAACATTCATGATGTCTGATGAAACATAAACTGCGAAGCTTGAATTATAGAATAAACATTGCAAAGAAGCAAACATTCACAATCTCAGGTGCTATATAAATAAACCAAACGTTCATGATATCCGATGAATATGAATGGAATGCAAAAAAATTGTTAATCATGGAAATAACTATTCTTAAGCCTGCTTTATAAGAAGAAACGTTTGTAACGTATATGACTAATAGGTATTGAAATATGAAAAGGATTACTGTTTTACATGAAAATTATTTAATTGAGATATGAATACTTTACAGAACAACTGTGGTTATTCATTCGGCCATTCAGGTAGCACATAAGAAATAGCAGGAAAACATAAAAAATAATAGAGTTTTCCTTTTTCTTCCTTTTCTATCTCGACTAAGAAAGAAGAATTTGAAAATGTAGCTGAAAACAACTTAGCATTAATTAGCATAATTAGTACGTTTCTGTTATAAATTAAAATCCCATGCAAGAAGATACTAGATATAGTTAAAATTTATACTTGACCAGCGAGAAATTGAATGTGATCGATTTTCTGAACAATATATTTCTTTATTGTTCATCTTAATACATTAGGTTGTGCAAATAAGGAATTAATTAGCTGCTGTAAATCTGAAAATAAGAAGGTTAAGATGAATAAGGTAGTTTTAAGTTTAAATTGTTATGCAAGTCAGCTGGGTGAGAAATAAATTTGTTTTCATAATAAAATTAATTTGTTTTTGTTAATATTTTTTTTATTATTTTATGTATAAGTAAATAAATTTAAATAGTAATTCTTTTTCTTTGTCAGCTGCAGATATACTGTTATATTGTAAGCCAAACAATGCTTTAAAATAATTAATCTTTTTGTAAAATGCTGTTATTATCTCCTTTTCTCTGAAATCCTTAAAATAAGAGGTTAGAGAACACCAAAATTAGGTTGGTTAGGTTAGAGTACACAAAAATACTGAGAAATTTTAACATCCTTTTCAAAATCACATATTTCATTAATATAAGGAAAAAGATAAATTTATTGGAAACGTTTGTATGTACTTTTATTAAAATTTTAATTAGTTTCTTTTGTAAACCTTCAGTTAATTTAAGAATACATTCATAGTTTTCTAGGTACTAAATTTTACTATTAGTTGTATACCGGATATTTCTCAATTCTATTTTTACAGGTACTTAACCGATCTTTGAAGATAAATCAGTTATAAAAGTTTATTATTAGATTATATTATTTCTTTAATTTTGTAAAGTATTTATCATTGAATACATAATTTCATGTTTATATTCGGTTGAAATCAGAGGAACAATCGCTTTCTTGCATGTAGCTGAAGTGTAGAATTCAAGGTAAGGCTAAGTATAAGTCGAACGAACAGAAGCCCTTCAGTGTAATATAGATAGATCACCCGAAAATTTACCAGGAACAATATATTGTTATTTTATGTTGTTATCTTTCACACATGTCATGAATCCAAAGGCGTAGCAAAACATTAAATAAACATTATAAACATTAACTTCTCCTAATTATATCCTTAAAATATTTTGAAAATGTCATATCCATTAAACTTTTGGATTTGATACAAGCCTGAGCATCATATGTAGAATTATCTATGAATTAAACTGGAGCCATATTTCAGCTGATAACTGGTTAGCAAACACAGTTGCTCAAAATAGGATGAAATCTCTTGATTACTCAACAATTGTCAAATTTGCAGCATTGTTGCTATATCTCTCATACCCCATCTAAACGTAAAAATAAAAATAATTCTCTCTTTACGAAAACAGGTTGTTTTTATTTTATAGCGTTCAATTTGTATAAGCTGTTATCCATAGGTGATAATGTCAGTACAAACAGTTATTCGTAAGCTATTGTGTTAGCATAAGCAATATTAGTAGTTTTCTCAAGAGCTGTGTTGCTTATATAAATTTCAGAGAAAATGCGAGTATTATTTTTGGCAAAGTTTTGACAAAAATTTCCAATGCCCTTTCTTGTTTAATCGTGCTTTTTATGTAACTTGTATGTTCAAGAAAGAAAACTATAGCGATAATAAACAGAATAATAAACTATGAATTGAAATACTCAGTTTCTAGCCGTATTTTCTTTTCACTGGCGTACAAAAATTATAATCAAAATGATGATTTTTTTTTCAAAAATATGGAGCTGGGAACAAAATCTTCAGTTTGAATAAAATATCCATAAGCATATTATCTATAGTCTATTGCTATAAAATATCCAAAAACATTAGAAAATGCACCATTATTGTAATTCTTAAGACTAAAACTTAAAAGTGGGTAGAAATTGAATGACCGTGATTTCCAGTACTTTCTAAAGAAAGAGAAGCATCCCTCCTCTTCAATCTACTCTCCCGCCTTGCTCTCTTTTCAAAATAATTCGTGTGCTTATGCCTGAAATAATTTCTGAGTCTAGCATTTAATTCATTAAAATATCATCCTCCGATACACTAAAGAAATGTACTTGCAGGAGAAAAAATAGCCAAGTCGTGCTTAAGTACCACATAAACAGACTCTCCCTTTTTTATACAGCTAGATCACAGAATAAAAGATATTCCATTAAATTCTGCCAGTCTAGTCACGTGAATCCTCTGTGAATTCAGCTATGGCGAGAGGACTCAACCAGAGTTTGCAAAGGTAGCTTCCTACAGACAAGGAAACTTTCTTGCAATAGGTTTCTTTCTTGCTTATTCCTTATCCACTCACACGAAGCGCTTCATAATGTATTTATTTATCTGTCTTAAAAAGGTATAAAAACATAGTTACATAAAGTGAAAGCTCTGAAAAATTTTTATTCGGTCTTCTAGAGGGCATCATTGACAAAGTGAGAAAACATTCAAGTTTTTAGGTTCCGAAAACCATCTTCCATCTCAAACGTTTTCCGATTTTAGATAGTTTCACAGTTGTAGGTCTGGCAGACATGATTTCGTATTTGCTTGTTCCCATATCAAACATAAATTCGAATCAATTATTCTTGAGAATTTCTCTAGGAAGTTATAAATTCCAGACAAAGGACTATAAAGTGCACTTTGAAACTTTATGTTCAATGACATTTTCTAATTTCATGACTGCGATTTTGCTCATTAAAGGAACACTTATTGTTGTTGATGAAATATTTATGTTATACAAAATACTATTATACTATGCATTTGAGGAAATGGTAGGAGTTTAGAATTTTTATATCCAAATTCTACCTATGGTGTAAAATTAAGCCATCTAAAAACAGGACACAGATTTTTCTAAATAACTGTCAATTTCAATGAACTAACATGAGTTCGTCTTCTTTAGTAGCAGAAGCAAATAGTATTGTTTACTAATATGGAGATTTAGTCTCCATAGATTAGCAGTCCAAATCGCTAGTGTTTTAACATAAAGTCTAAGCCAATATAAAGCCTTTTTTAGAATTACTTGCATCTTAAATAGTACATTTTTGTATAGGTATTGATGCTCGTATTTGAACATAATTGTAAAAACACGTTTTGAAATGAAATGTTAGAAAAAGACAAACAGAAATATTAAAACTGCAGAACAAAAATATTAAAACTGCTTTTGAGTTACAAATTACTCAAATATTCTCTCATGCATTCAATGAAGTATAATATTCAAAATATCGCATTGCAATTACACTGCAAAAGATTCAAAAGAACTAACTTTTAAATGTTTCCATATAATCACACTGCTGCATTGTCAAGTTATAACGTTTATTCATGGAGGCGGAGGAATTCTGTACTAAAGTAAAACTCCTTTCCAACATGATATTTTCGGCCTTAAAAGTCTTTAAATGCAGAAGACAAATACTGCATAATATATTAAACTCTAAAGTAAAATATTTTAACATTCAATTATTCTCTATGTGCGTTTAATTTGAGAGAATAATGTTTTAATAGCCCGTTCCATATTTATATGTAATGAGATACCTAGATAATGAGAAAAGAATGTATTCTGGTTGAAAACATAATGTGGTCTAATATATCTTTCTAAAGAAAATCATTTGTCACTAATTTCCTCGTAATGTAAAAGATAGCAGTTGAAAGTGGGATACGCCTGCAAATATGGGGTGTTGGACAGTATGTAGTGTTATTAAAATCTATAGCATCGTTATTTCAAAATTAAATGCGTTTTATCAGGCGTTATGAAGCAACCATCTAATAAATCGCGACACTGCCTTCAAATAAGAAATCCATAGAGTGACCTGAATGTCTTGTTACTCCTGCGATCTGTTAAGTACAGAGATATACATTTTAGAGATGCATATCTTTATATGTTTTCCGATGAATAACACAGTTTAACCGCTTATGTTTAAACTTTTGTATGTATCAGCGTGAGTACCAAATTTGTCATAGCAATAATATCACGTCTTTTTCTGAGTAGAGTTTTATAAAGTGAATGTGGTTTTTGTATTCTTGAGAATGCCTCTTATACAACATTTATTTCTGTAGTTGTTTTAAATTTGATTTTGGATTATTTACTTAAAATGTCTGAGACAAACTGGCTTTGAGCATGAAACATCAGTATACATGGAAAAAGGATTCAGAATTTAGTTTGCTAAATATCATTTCTTGATTTACTCTTCTTCCTTTATTCAAAAGGTAGTTTCTCAATTTAAAGTAGAGCATTCAACTAAGTTAAAAACAAAACCTTCTGCACATTCCAATTCTGAACTTGCTGATTAATTATACACTCGTGTGCAAAACTTAAAATTTTTTTCTGATTTTGACAGTAATTCCGCAAACTTCAACGGGAAGACATAAAATTCATACTACAGAAGCATAATGTATTACTTAAAGGGTAGGAGAGTATAATAGCAAAAACCTGAATAGGACGCACAGAGTACAAACAAAATTGCAAAAGGCTTTATGGACAGAATGTTTCTGGTGCAAAAATCTGTCTCGCCAAGAGGAAGAACGTCACACCAAAGAGCCTTAGTATGGTATATGACGTCCCCTAACTGCAATATCTGTTTTGCTCCATCTGTCGATACTCAAATCAAAATCAGATTATCTAACAGTTCTTGTGATAAGAGTTCTTGTTCTTCAAGGAGCATCTTTTTCAGTTATCTGGTTTTCTCCAGAAGGTTGTAAGATTTATCCTAATTTTATAACAGTTATTTTATGCATCTTTCCTATCTCTTTTAACTTCAGCTTACAATTTCCTGCCAGAATGTATTTTCAGAAACACGGTTAATGCAAATGAGTAAGAGTAGTATTTAAGTCGATGTTTCACCGACTTCGTTAGAGAGCCCGAATTCCTGACTAACGGGAGTTTGCCTTCGGCTACACCTTTCTAAGCTATTGCTACACTCGGCTGTAAGTTAGGCCGTGATTTACTTCGCCGACTTAATTGAGATTTAGAATCCAATTACTTAGAATCTTGATAGTCTCGGTTATATCTTTCAGTTAACTTTAGTTTAGCTTAGTTAAGTTTAATTTCATATTAATTTGAGTTAGAGCCCGAGTGGAGGCTTTGCTGTTCACCCCAAGTTAGGAGCTGATTCTGTCATATTTATTTAGAGAAATAAAGGGTAGTTAACCCTTCTTGAGTCTTACTTCTCTGTTCACACACTATAGCAATTATTCGCTTAAAAGTGTTTGGGATTTTCTAGGATTGAACTGTGAAATAAGAAGGTGAAAACTCTCATTTGTCACCCGACTTTGTTCTTAAAGAACCATGCCGCTATGTAGTGAAGATTTCACGTTGACCCCTCCGATCTTTCAAGTCCCTCAACCTCAACGAAACCCAATGGAGAGATTCGGATTTATCAGGGAAACGATCAGAACGACAATGAAGCCAGCAGCAACATTCGACGGCAAAGTTTCCGTGATGAATTTCCTGAAGCAGCTGGACCTACATTTCACTTTATATCCTTTGAAACAGCTGCAGAAAATTATCATCGCTACATCGAACTTAAAGGGCCAAGCTCTCAGCTGGTACAAACATATTGGTAAGAATTTGTTGGGGGATCCAGGATCCGAAACGTAAGCTTAGGGAAATATTAAAATATCGCTATTGAAAGCATTCTTTAGTTGTGAAAGACTCTGCCAAGTTGGAACCTGAATTATTTAACAAATATCAAGCCAATTTTGATGAATTAATAGACTTCATCTTAAGGAAGATCCACATTTCCATATTATTATATGGAAAAAGGCCCAACAAGGAAATTATCGAAGTCCTATTGCCGCGATTACTTCCGTCAATCCAGGACTTTCTTGAAGTCAGAAATCCGCAAACCTTGGAAAGTTTATTTGAATTAGCAGTAAAATTTCAGAGCAGGCAAAAACCCGAAAACGAGAGTAGAAACATATTTAGGCAGTATTCAAGATTTCACTCTCAGACGAAACCTCAGGTTCAACAGAATCCGCATCGGCAAGCGAGGAAGGTTGCAAAGCCAGAAAGGAAAAAGACTGGTTAGTCCAAAGCGTGCGGAAATAAAAAAAACAGCTGGATCCAAGGGGCAAATAAGAAAAATTTAAACTAATCACGGTGACCAAGATGAGGGCTAGGTCACTGTCTGGGAAGAAAAATCCCTCAGAAATCAAATTGAATACCATAGTCGTACAAAATGCTCCCTTGCCAGAGATCCATATATTATTAAACGATGTCTCTACTACCGCCCTACTGGATACCAGGGCTCAATGCAGCTTCCTGTCGCAGGATTTCTTTAAAGAGCATTTTCATCGTTTTAGATTATTTAAAACAACAGGACAACGGGGGACTGCCGCACAAAGGCAAACAGTGTGTCTGCGTGGGAAAAGTGGGGTTGCATGTTCAAATAAAGAAAGAGGTACAAAAAATACATTTTTTGGTGGTAAAGAATTTGTTAACCGCAGTTATACTGGAGGTTGATTTCTTACGCGCAGCTAGCGCAAAAACAAATTTCAAAGATTTTACCTTACAGGTCAAGATGGATAAAGTTGAATGGATAAAGTTGAAGCCGTAATGCCGGAATTTCAATTGAGCCATCTTGAAGAAGGAGAAAAGAAAAAGAGAAGATGGAGAATCTGGTAGGTCGGTTTTCCCAGTTATTCGACGACAAGCCTGGCTTTTGCCAGATCGTAAAACACAGTATTGACACTGATAGTGCGCCCCCAGTCCGGTCTAAGCCGGATAGGTATGACCGTGTGAAGGAAGATATTCCCGAGCAACACATTAAGAAAATTCTCGAGAACAAGATAATTACGCCAAGTACAAGCTCCTATGCAAGTCCAGAAGTTTTGTGTAAAAAGAAAAATGGATTGCCACCCGAAGATCCGAATTCGTGATGATTCGCCGTTGATTACCACAAATTAAATAATATCCCTCATACCCCTCCCGATAATAGATGCAATTATAAGACAGATTCGTTCTACTAAATATATGACTACATTAGACCTGACATTAGACCACATTAGACCTGACATGACACCCTATTTTCAGATTGCAGTAAAACCCGAAGATGTTGAGAAAACAGCTTTTATTACAAAGTCAGGGGTGTATGCCTCTTTCAGAATGCCGTTTGGCTTAAGCGGAACTCTGGCTAAATTTAAAAAAGTTATGGACATTGTTTTAAGGCCAGTCTTAGGCAAAAGTACAGTCATCTATCTCGATGATATTATTGTTACCAGCGAAACCCTAGAAGAACGCATTAAACATTTGGAGGAAGATTTTACATTATTGCGAATGATGCAAATGAGGCAGGCCTGAAAATAAACCCTAAGAAGTGCAAATCTACCGCCAAGGAATTGAGGTACCTTAACTATAAAATCTCGAAAAACAGTATTGAAACGGAGAATTCCAAAATATTAGAGATTAAAAGTTATCTTCCTTTTTGGGAATGTGTTCCTATTATAGAATTTTCATGAAAGATTTTTCAAAGATAGTTGAACCCTTGTTGGTTCTTAAATGAAAAAAGACTAGGTTCACATGGACAGCGGAGGCGAACACGGCGTTTGAAGAACTGAAACACGCCTTAATTAACGCCCCTGTTCTTTAATATATGGAAGGGGACTAAAACTTAAAAATTGCAGCAGACGCCTCAGACTACGCAGTTGTTATGTAATACTTTCTTAATTGTAACGCTTATCTTAATTGTAATGCTTATCTTAATTGTAATGCTTATCTTAATTCAGTTATTAGTAATTGAAGTTATAAAATTGATTTTATTAGTTTGATTTTAATCTCGCATTCTTTCCTTCCAGATAGGACCAAGACTGAATAGATTGTTCGAGAAAAGAAGCAGATGTTTGTCCTCAGTCAAATTGTAAAAATTGCGAATGTAATTTTCTTAATTTTTGTCTAGTGTTAGAAATGTCTGTAAAGTTGGCCCTAAACAGGAAAAATTTAATGATGAATTTCATTCAAGAAACACAGTTGCTGCAAATTTAAACTTTGATGTAAAAGAGTTTTGTAGAATTTGCACTCTTAAACAAGGTCGCTTTGAGACCTTATTCTTGGAGTAGTTAAATTCTGGTGAGGAAAGATGTAAGGTTTATCCTAATTTTATAACAGTTATTTTAAGTTTATGCATCTTTCCTATCCCTTCTAGTTTCAGCTTATAATTTCCTTCCAGAATGTATTTTCAGAAACACCGACTTCGTTTTCATCGACTTCATTAGAGTGCCCGAGTTCCTGAGTAGCGCGCATTTGCCTTTGGCAACGCTTCTCTCAGCTAGTGCTACGCTCGGCCGTACTTTAGGACCGTGATTTTCTTCGCCGGCTTAATTAAGACGTAGGGGCCAACTACTTAGAATCTTGATAGCTTTGGCTATATGGTTTAGTTAGCTTTAGTTAAGTTTAGTTAAGTTTAATTTCATATTAATTTGAGTTCAAGTCCGAGTGGAGGCTTTGCTGTACACTCCGAGTTAGGAGCTGATTGTGTCATATTTATTTTGAAAAATATAGGATAGTTAACCCTTCTTGTCTCTGTTCTCACAGTATAGCAATTATTCGCTTACCAGTGTTTGGGGTTTTCGAGGATTGAACGGTGAAATAAGAAGGGGAAACCCCACAAAGTAAGATGTGCCACCAAAAGTATTCCACGTATGTTCAATGGAGTTTAAATCAAGAGAACATATTGGCCAATCCACCTGTGGATATCTTTATTTTCCAGAAGCTCTGCAACAGCAGGAGTCCTGTATTGCCGTGCATAGCCATTCACAAAAATAGTCGGAACTATGGCCCTCCCCCGGAAAAGATTCACGTGCGAGGGTAACTCCAATAACGATTCCCGGTATGTGAACCTATAAGGTATGTCTCTCGCCTTCTTAGCATGCCTTCGTGGTGTAGTAGTCAGCAAGCTCGGCGCGTATTCGAGAGGTCTGTGATTCGAGTCTCGGCGAAGGCTTTGCTCATTTTTCACATTTCCTACTTTCAAAAAAAAAAAAACCTAATATATCTACAAACCTCTGTCGAAAATGTAGAGCTCCCTGTCTGTTAATTATTGTAATTCTCAATACAAATACTCGACGCTCTCTTTACCTGATGTTTATGTGATGAATACGTATCCTTGCTTCTCTTCATATCAGCTGGCTCCGAGAATCGTTTGTCAGAGTAAAACGACTTTTATGGGTAAAGAAGTGAGGACTCCATTGATAAGGTACCCATCTTTGTGCTCTCTACAACACTCTGTAATCTGTGCCGCCGATGAGACACTGTTCATTGTAGGCAGATTTAAGGCCGGCGTGCGGATGGGTTATAATTATGATGTCCTATGGCCACATTAAACAGAGAAACCTTTCGTCCTGTTGCTCTGCGCAACTGCTGGGCTATGTTACCTGTTCTCTCGTTTTGATCTCTTACCGTATGAAGAGCGATATTTCGGTCATCAGTCACCGCTGTATTCCTAGCCAACTACCCCCAAACTTTCTTATAGCTATATCTGTAGTATGAAAGGTTTACCAAGCTCATGAAACGGCACTTTTATCAGTTCCCAGCTCGCAAACGATAGACATCAAACCATGCCCATTCTCAAGCTTGCCAATCATTCTACCTTGTGCAAAAGCGCCCTGATGTTTTTTTGCAGCCATACTGCACATAAAATCTCACTTTCCCTTGCAGAAGAATGCACGAAAATGCACCTTCATTTCTTCTATTTAGGTTTCCTTGCACTGTACTCGCTCATTCCTCGCGTTATGCGTGCTCTTTACATAGCATCTGACATCATAGTGCTAATATCTGCATATGCATCCCCTTTCTACTGAGTTTGGTTTTCATCGCAAAATGCCTTTTTAAAAAATTTCATGGCGTACGTTGAAAAATGAATTTATTGCTAAGTTTTGCACTTTATAATAATTCGAAAACAAATGGTTCCATACACTAAAATTCTAAATTTGCGGAGATACCCTAGAAGTCATTTGCTATGGTAAATTGCATTTCAGTGTTTACTACAAGACAGAACTCAGTATTTTAAAAAAAATAGCACAGAATTTCTTATTTTAATTATTAACGATTTCACATTAAATAGTAATTTTAATCACATTAAAAACTAAAAGCTGTTATTAAATATATATTCGACTTCAAAAGATAACTGTGCAAATACCTCAAATTTTGTACTTAAAAATGAGTAATATGTTCTATACACTTAATTTATTAAGTATTAGAAACGTCTCATAAATCAGAATTTTTATTTTATAGGAACCTTATAAAAAGTAGATTTTAGAGACAGAGCAACATGCCATACACTCTGTTGGAAAAGTTTTCATAAAATTCTCTAGTTTAGTTTGAGAAACCTTGTAAGTGGAAATGCATGTTGAAGAATTATTTAAGGAAGCATAATATATTTAAGTGAGTAACTTTTGTAGCCATCTTCTTCAAGAATTCTATAAATGTTTGTGCTTCATAAAATCTTCACCATAAATGCAGCCTGTCAGCTCTGACGAAACCCATGCTAAGTATATTAGCACTTAATAGGCTATGGAAAATGCCAAAAGGTTTCGGTCTTAGGAAGCAAAGTTATTACTTTACAGTATCACCAAAAATTCATAATTCAGAGAACATGGTTTTCAAAGAGTTGCTTGTCAGTAAACAAAATCGTTCCGAATCTGCTTGAAATTTTCTGTCAGAATCTACATTTAGTTTATGCATTTCAACTAATTGTAAATTTTTGTGTTTGTAGAGTGCTGTCATTCAGTGAAATTCCAATTAGTCAACCAGGAATGAAACTCCTCATGTTCGTAATTAAAATGTAACTTCTTTGACAGTTCGCCATCTCATTGTAATTTAGTTTGAAATTTTAATAAGCGTTTCAAATGTATTTCAACTCTTCTCAGTGATTCCAAACCATGACACTTCATTTGGAAATTATTTGAAATTTTATCAACAATTTTACACATAGAATCGCTAGAATTCACACGAGCAGTTAAAATGTACAAATGAAAATTAATGTAATGAAGCATTTGGAATTAGCAGCTGAGTATTTCTTACTCCAGAAACAGCTTTTTATAAAATGCGCTTTTAATCTAAAATTTTGCAGAAACACATTCAGGAAGACAGGGTAATAGATGCTCCGCATGAAAATAAATTTTTTAGTAATTCAGTGTCTATGCTGAATATAGTTTTTTCTTCTCTTTTAATCATTTTTAAGGGACATCGTATTTATTACAATAACAGCCTGATTCTAACTCAAATGGTTATCATTGCTTTGCTATTAGTTTATTTAACGTTTCTTGTAACATTTCAAACATACCATTCTCGGTGTAAATACGAGTGTGTCAGGATTATTTGCAAAGGAAATAATCCTGCTTATAGCATAACTTCGTTGGAATGTCAATGAAGGTAACTAAATACTGGATGCAGAAATTTAATATTCTTTTAAAATTTCTCACATTTTTTATGTACTTAAAATGTTTTAATATGAACTAAGGTAATTTATAAATTTTAGTATAATTATTGAATTATACTAAAATTAAAATTGAATTATAAATGCTACTGATATTATTTTAGTATAATTATTAATTATTATTATTATTATTTAGTATAATTAATACTTATCACCGATACTTTGAAGAGATTTTATAAAACATATTTTCTTTACCTTTGCAGTAAAATAACATGACATAGCAGACGAATATTATTACTGAATTATTGAATTCTATAATTGAATGAATAAAGCCTGGAGAAAAAGATTCATAGGCCGCACAGGTGTGAGAATTCCTGGCTAGTTTCTCTCTGCATATAATCTCCTCAGATCCTTCTTGTTCATGTTTAAAACTCCTAAATGAGTTTAGATAATTGGAGAAATAATATTGCATATTTTTTATTTTTTAAATACTGTTCAATAGATAAAATTATATGTAGTAATTCTGCACTTTTTTTTCTGAGAACTCCAACAAAGGAAACGTTTCATGAAAAAGAAGTTCTGTTAAAAGTTCTTTTAATCTCTGTTAGAATATAAAGATATTAATAACTGACTTACTGCTTCAACTGTTATTTTAAGCGAAGACTTAAACTGATTGTGGCCTCAGCAAGATTCCTTAATCTGCCGTCGTGGCAAACGAGAATGCATGTAACACTATTCCACTACTCATACGTTTTCAGGATAATAATAATAACAGAAAAATGTACGCAGACGGCTAACATTTACTTTATATATCAAGGTAGGTAAAAGCTTTAACTGAATTCAAAATTAGTTCATTAACTATTACCATTTCCCTCTTTTCAAGTTACAGAGACTTTCCTTATTGAATTATAGCAGTATAAACAATATATAGGTTCATATGGTATTCTGATTTACAAAGCACATGTTGGAAGTTCTAGATAAACATTTAAAGCAACTTTCGCAAAGAAGTTTTCTATGGTCGGTGATAATGCGTTTTCTACTTTACACCTATACACACATCATGATAGCCTCTTATAATATCTATAACATGAATTTTGTTATAATTGCCATTGCGTTATTGTTATATTGTTAGATTCTCATATTGTGTTCATTACTTTCTGCAATACCTTTTGGTTTAGTTACTTCACCTTCAAAATTTTCAGGTTATTTTAACTATCGTTAAGATTTATTTAGAAGTTCTAAAATTTTCACCTCTGTGAAACTTCGAGACCTTAACGGCATTTATACTTATAAAGGCTACATATAGTAAATGAATTTTAACTCAGTATTAAAAGTGAAAATGCTAATAAAAATATTCACCTAAATTCCAGTGAAAATTCCTCAAAAAAACCTGAGAAGTGGAGTTAAATAGATAAAAAATAATAACTTACAGTACCAATATAAAGAAATCTTTTAATTTAAGAATATAGGAACTTTTGTGACCTAGGAAGTACTGCCACTTAAGGATGGTGAATGAATAAAGGTGAAATATCATCCCGAGTAGGGAAATAGAGTTAAAGTTTCGGAAGACATTATTTGATGAAAATTAACCCCTCGAATGTCTTTGAGGAATTGTTAAATTTACGTAATTACTGTTTGTTACTGGATTTATAATTAACTTTTTGTTTATTACAAGCAACAGAAGCATTATTTTATAATTATGTTTCTTCTTAAAATACGTTTGTAGTTCACATATAAACCTGTATTTACCAACAAGTACTTTTGCATATTATTGTTTTTATTTACACCTTCACTTACTCTCTTCGAGTTATGTTACGTGACGATAATTACTCAACCGAAACTGTTGCAATCTAGCCAGCATTGCCATGAAGCGTTTTCCGTTAAATTAGTTTTGATACTCTAAAACCTATATTTTTTACTTTCGTTTGATATCTTTATGCGTTTCTCAAATTACTATTGACGGCTAAACCTTAACTCATTGAAAATTTGGTAAATTTGTAACTAAAGAGCGTCATTAGTGATTACTTAGAGCAATATGCTTTTGAAAATTATTCTGTTGAACTAAATTACCTGAAACTATTAAAATGCTAATTTAACGCAATAATGAATAAATGTTATTCATAAAAAATTGCAAACAAAAGTAAGAGCAGTAACCAAATCAAGACAAATGAATTCAAAACAGCTGGTAAAGAGGAAGTGATTACAGACGATGCTAAATTTATATCCTTATAAACTCAAAGAAACCCATTATAGGAATGAATTTCTACACTTTCTTTATAGATATACAT
This sequence comes from Stegodyphus mimosarum, assembly GCA_000611955.2. NCBI lineage: Eukaryota > Metazoa > Arthropoda > Arachnida > Araneae > Eresidae > Stegodyphus > Stegodyphus mimosarum. The sequence goes on along the minus strand of KK121583.1, from coordinate 1,142,409 downwards.
TCTAACATTTTCGTTTCGGATAGGAAAGAAAGTCGGTATTTATTCTCTATTTACCTTCACATTTCCTATGAAAATTATTCAGAAGACGAATTTTATCTCCTTCAAACTTATTTTTTTTCTAAAGTTGAAAATGTAAGGAGGCGTTGATAAAACATGCCACAAAAGTGATCGTATACCAAAGCATTTTCGTACAATTGCATAAATAAAATTATTTAGAGAAATTTTTAGATATTATTAAAACTTCTCATTCTAAAATATTAATTTTTATTAATGAATAAAGCAATATTTCACTGCAACTCATGAGCATGCAAAAACTTTTGTGAGCCACTGTACTTGTAGAAGTAAAATAACAGATTTAGGTGTTCAACTAAACGTTTAACTTTTCGTAAAAACAAACCTCTGTGGCATAAAAGGCTAATGCTCGCTTCGGAGTGACTAAAATAAATTACAATTTAAGCAAACGTTTCGTCTGGCCAACATTTTAAAGAATTAAAAAAATTTGATAAAATTTCATCAATAGAAAAAAAGATGTTCTAAATTTATTCCGATAGCGCAGAAGTATTTTCCGAGATAAATATGGATACTTGTATAACTAATCTTACCGTAGACTCAGAAATACAATATTTCATAGCAATCGGTCTTTCCTCAAAATATCCAGATACAGTTACAATAAACAGATAATCGGTCGAAAGTTACAGTGAGTGCTTTATTGCAAATATTCAACAGGATGGGATCTTCCAAAGATATGCGGATTAATTTAAGAATATTCTTAATGAGTGAAATTATAAGTTAATTCCTGAAAACCTTTGGGATAAAGGAAACTTATAATTCACTTCATCACTGACGGAACACTCAAGGAAAAAGTTTCATTACATGCAAAAGGGAATATTGAAGGTTTTTTTTATACGGAATAGTCTTAAGACAGAAAACAACAGGTATATTCTAAATTATTTGCATAGAAGAATGTAAATTAAAAGTAGTGGCGTTTTCTCCCGATAAGTTTTCCTTATTAAAGAAATTATCAAATGAATGGATGCGACCAGATAACAGTGAAAATACAATTTCCGATAGAAATCGTATTATTATACTTCCTCGGTAATTTATCATATGAATATGTTAAAACCATTTCAGTGTAGATTACAACTCTTAAATATCCTAAATTGTAGAGAAATGGATCATGATATAGGCAGAAATTCTGTATATAAATTTTGGATCCATTTAAGTTTATTTAAGGTGATGGATTCTAAGAGAATTATTCAAAATTTAATAATAAACAAATGAATCAGCTGAAAGCACTGCTCTGGAAATATATTAACTTATTCTCAAATATTCCTGAGTTTCAAAAGGTGTTTTTATTGTCATGCGAGCATCTGAATTTACATCTGAATAAAATAATTCAGATATTGAAACTCGCTGTTAATTTAATAGAAAATGAATGAGTTGTTGTTGTACAGGCAGTAAAAAATTGCATTGCTTTGTTGTTGGATACGTTACCTTTAAAATGAAAACAATCACAATGTGCAGTCACAACGGAATACTGAAGCCTCTTTAAGACGTTCGATATGGATATTAGTTTCACAAGCTTGCAGCTATGAAGTTATTCATCGACGCGTGGGTCATCACAGAAACATTGACAATTACAGCCTAAATTCTTAGTATTGGGAAAATCATTATAAAGCAAAAGCATTTATTTAAAATAATATGAAGATTTTATAATTATATTTGTTTTAATTGTAATAGTTAACAAATTTAAGAACTTTCCGTTAATTCCTGCTCGTTAAAAGTTTTGCTTTGAATAGGGAGGACTTGCATAGTTCTAAACCTTTCAGTTACCAAATGTGTCTATTGACTTTTACATGAGCATTGTTGCTTTATTTACTTTTGTTAGTGTATACTTGTGTGAAAATTGTATTACTATTTATTTTTGTGAGTGTATACTTGTGTGTTTATACTTTTGTGAGTGTATACTTGTGTGGAAACTAGTGCACGAGCGATAAAGTATTAAAAATCTATATTAAGAAATGTTTTGAGAAAGGAAGAGTGAAGAAGTGATTTAATCTCTAATTTCAGATGTGATTTAAACTTGAAGCGTGTTGTTTGTGTTTTGTTGGTGAGTAGTAAAATAATTATTTTGAGCTAAGTGTATACTGATGATGACAGAGTGTAAATATGTTAAATGGCAGAACTTATAGCATTAGTTTTCGAACATTGGTTTGAAAATAAGACGTCGGTAGTCTGCCATGCAGTGACTCGAATTGTTTTGCAGTTTTTATCATTTATTCGACTAAAAGAGCTAACAGTAAAGTTTTTTTCAGTGGCCAATTGTTATCTAACTAAAGTTAACAAATTCAAGTCAATGCGTAAGAATTTACATTTCAGAAAATATTTTTCTTCCGAAAACTTTGTAACGTCAATCAAGTTATGTATCCCCCCTTTTCTAGAAGGATGCTTAATTTCGTACACCGTAACTCGCTCCGTGACCACCACCAAGCCCAAGAGTATCATAAATAATAACCGTACTTTGCGATGGTCTCCCCCTTTGCGATCAACACCTCATTAGGCGAGTCTTTTCCCCATCAAAATCTCTTCGGAAGCGAATTTTTCGAAAACTCCTTTCAGTATTTGCTGAGTTTTCTCCCCGCATCCCACTGAGAAGCGCTTCCTCTAAATTTAAAACTTGGCCTGGAGCGTAATTGGCTTTAAATGACTGCTGTAAGTTGACGAGATGTCTGAAGCAGATGGCAGCTTCCTGACGACCGACATGTTTGGCCAGTTCGTTGTCGAACATAAATGCCTACCCGAGAGATTTAAAACTTGGGAAATTATGGATATTTAATTGATCTCTATCCTCACTTCTTAAGTGCATTAGTAGAAAGGTAACTTAATATTCTTAATATTTCGTTATTTTGAATAAGGCATGAACTTTGCAAATCCCACTGTTTTAGTGTTGTGTTTTCCAAGAATAAAATTTAATTTTCCTTTATAGCGTTGGCTATGTATGGTAACTATCACGAAAAATGTTTCATCTTCTTTCCAGATCGACACTTTTTACACAAATTTGCCTTTGTTACGTTAGTTGCCAGACAATGTTTAATTTGGATTAAACTACATATCAGTTAGATATAAATTAGATACATATCAGTCCTGATAAAAATATAAGTTACGATATATGATATCAGTTATATAATATCATGTATGGTATGATGTATAATATCAGCCATGATAAAAATCAGTTATGATTTTTCAGTGATTAAAAATGTTAACCAAAGCCAGTATTACAACAGAAGAGCTGGCTTTTTTGTCTTTGGATAAAGCATATTAGATTAGCATTTCTTAAACTCGCTCACATGAATTTCATTGTTTTAAACACGGAAGGTTTCTTAGCTTAAGCAAATTTTCAAATATTCCTGTTCTTTTTTATGCTGTATAATTTCTGTGTTCTAACGTAAGAGAAGAAGTCTTTTCTGCATTAGTAGAAACACAGTACATTTCCGGTTCTTTCAGTCTGCAATGTATTTCCTCCTTCTTTAGAAGGTGCCTTCGCAATGCAATTGGAAATACCTCAGGCTGAGGTACGGAGTTCGAATCCCGACGAGGGCGTTTCATAATTTTTATGTTTCCCTCTTCCCCAAATCCTGTGATTTTACAAAATCTTCTCAATTTCAATTTAACGCTGTAGGAAACACTAACTATAATACTATTCTTAAATTAAGCTTCCTTTA
>KK121583.1:1108151-1138632 GCA_000611955.2 Stegodyphus mimosarum | reverse complement strand
CGTTGAACAATGGTATTTCAACTTGGGTTCGAATCGCAGCAAACCGACTGGTTGCATGTAAGTTTTCATGCTTTTCCTCATGTATAACTTTGATACAACTAAAGTCTTCCATGAAGGCAGTCCTCCCCATAGGCACACATAGTCTTCGAGTTGCTTTGCCTTAATCAATTAAAATTAATCCTCAGACACCTAAAATCAAACTTAACAGTTTTCTCTCACCTTCCACATTAGTAAATATGTCGCTTTTTATTGCAGTCTAGCAATTACAGCCATCTTTCATCTACAGATGCAACAATTTTTAAGTTTTCGTGTAATAAATATTTTTTCTTCACATAGCGGAAGGCGTCAATGAATATATTGTTTGTTTTCCAAAAATTTATAATTTATTTTTCACCGTGAAGAAAGACATTTTAAATTTAGCAATAGTTGCTCATTCACCAGGTGGATCCTCTTTTAGAATCATAGTTTTAATTTTTAAAATGCGTTTTGAAGTGCACATTTTTTAAATAAAATATTTCATATTCTATTTCCGTTAGAAAACAGTGAATATCTATACTTTCATTGTCACTTGTTATATCTATACTTCACTTGTTATATCTATACTTCACTTGTTATGATATTAATTCCTTTACTTTAAAAACATCTTTATTACAAGATTCTTAGGTCATTTTTATTATCGAAATATTTTACCATTTATTATTTAGTCTGCCTTATTGCTGGGAATTCGAGCACAAGTCAAACTGCCAGTGTCCACAATTCTTTATTTAATTAGATACTGTAGACAAAAAATCTAATATCTGTCAAATATGCTTTTAAATAAAAAAATATCTTTAGTTTCTAATATATGAAAGGAAAATTAGCTTTCATTTCTTAAGGAAGACATATTCAAAACGTCGAATTGAATATATTGTTACTTGGATGCTACATGATATTTATCAAGTTCTATCGAATATTTAATTTTTTTCCTAGTTTATTGTAAACGGTCTCAGTTCATCAATGCAAGTGAAAAATCCGCAGATCCTAACCTAATAATTCCCTCCGAACTGATTTCATTCACGAACATACTCACTGTATGAATGTTTCAATTATATACTGAAAGTATACCTTCCCTCGCTTACAAAGCCAAGGCAGCTTCCCTTCAGGAACTTTTCGCAACGCATATTCACAACAGCAGACATCTTCAGAGTGTTTTAATACAATCAATATTTAACGATAAAAGCTTCTTCTTAAATTTCTCGAAATTTTAAAGTACTTATAAGTAGTATAGAAAGTGTTAGAAAATTTATGAGATGCCTTTAAAATTTTGCTTACAAACGTGTGAGGTTTTACTTATTTAATTCCAGAGTTTTGTCTTAGAACACACACGAACACTAGTAGGCGACTAATCGTTTAAGTGTTTGAACAAAACACGTAAGACTTAAGAAGGGTTCACTACCCTTTATTTTTCAGAATATTTAGAATCAGTTCCTACTTGGAACTTTACACAAAGCCTCCACTCGGGCTTGAACTTAAATAACTATGAAATTAAACTAAACTAGCTTAACTTAAGCTATCTGAAAGGTATAGCCGAAGCTATCACAACAGTTACACAATACAATTAAATTTTTGATAAAAACTCAATTATCTAAATAACACTATATGATTAGCAGAATCAATTTTCGATTGCTAGAAACCTCTCATTCCGCATACAGTGAACTATTTTCTACCCTATTATCCTTGTAGCACACCATGGTTAGTCTTTCCAATCATGGTGTTGTTGTAAAAATATTTATATGTAGTAAAAATACTTAAATATTTTAATTTCTTATGTAATGAAAATTGTGTTAATTTCTGTAGGTTATGAGAAATATTAATTATAATTATTCTGGTGTATAAGTGATAACCAAAATTTTAAATATTAATTTTATCAGCGATGAACCGCGAATAAGAATGAAGAAATCCAACTACCCAGTATAGGATTACAACATGTGATTAAGAGTACATCACGTTGTTTCCGCAATAACCCGAATGAAAGGGATAAAATATGTGACCTACAGAGGATAGCAAAATAATGTACTTACCCCAGACGTTGTGATAGTTGAAGAAGAAACTACAAGTTAATCATCTACAATTCACTCTATTTATTTTCCCTATCAAAAATTTTACTGCTGAGCTGACACAAACAAAACAAGGAAATTAAATAATCAGATCATAACTATAGTCCTACTATAAATGCAGAACGTCTATTCGTTTAACGGTACACTTGGAGAGCACAATCTATTTGCATCGCTTTCTATAAATCACGAAAAACCTGGAATCGAAAATATATGTAGAGCAGCAATAAACTTGTCTTGAAATTTCTTCTGATTTTGAAGCTTCTACCAGTGAATTAATTTTGAGCAGTGCTTCACGGGGCGATAGGCAATGGATGAGCCTTATATTGCACAATGAGATCGTTCATGATTCTGGCTTAAAAAACATCATTCAATCCTGGATGAATTTTCAGAAACTGCATATAGAATGAATATATTCAATAAAAAACTACAGTTGGCTTTCTATAAATCAGGAACCATATCATCGGACTTTTCAGGAGAGTTAAACGTGCATCATGAAACGAGGTGGTAGGTGAAGAGACAGGCCGAAGCCCGTCCTTCACCCTTGAACTCCCAGCAGCGAAGAGGGCAGAAACCGGTCCAACAACTGCCACCAAGGGCTTGGACGAAACGATGACGATTCTTGAAGCGATAGTTTGATGATAGATGCCGGCTTGCTAGCACAGGTGTGCTACGTTTTACATCCATAACCTCTATTTGTATATAAACTTGTTGTTCCATGAATTTATTATAAGCAGTTACTCGAATTCCAGTTATAAGCAGAAAATACTATCTTCTTTTTAAATTAAAAAACAACAAAAAGAGAGAGAGAGACAACGTTCCTTTTACAATAGTTGATACTAAGAAAGTAATTTCATTTCAGCTGATTGTAGTGTATCAATAATTTACTTCCATTGCACAATAACAACAATTTGTAATTTTCTTTTTTGTTTTTCAACATTAATGAACAACTTACTATCGGAACAATTTTCATTAATTTTTTCACGATAATAAACAAATTGTTAAAATGTAAAACTTTAAAAATCTACATAAATTAATTCTTATTTTGATGCAATTTTATATTTATTTATTTATTTTATTATTGTTGTATTTATTTTTGTTTAATTAATTTATTATAATTGCAGCTGCCCACGGTGTCGGTTGAAATCCCACATTTCTGAAATATGACCTTCTAGTAAAAATGATAGCCGACCCTGGTTTAACTTTATAAAGATTTTCCTGTTAGTATTACCAATTTTAATTTTAATATCAACTACAAAATAAAACATTGAAAACGTTTGTTTTGGAATTCCGACTCTTGAACTTGTGACCAGATATGATGAAGTATCATAAATTCTTATTCACATTAATTACGAAGATTACAATTCGAATAACATTTGGAAAATTCTAGCGACTACAGACTATGGAAAATTGGGAAAGAAAATAATTCCCATCTCAACAATTCTCATTAAAACTCTCTCACTGGAGCTCGGAAAGAAACAGAAAGGAAAAAAACTGTAATCCGATTCCAAGACCTAATTCTTAAGAGAAAAGATCAATTATTCAAATTAAAGGAAAATATTCTTCGAAAACGAGATCACGGCGTTTTCAGAATAGAAAGTCTTAGACTAGAAAGTGTAGTGTACGTGTTCAAAGCAGTAGTATCTAATGTATCTTCGAAGGTGGATAATAGAGTGAATATTCCAAATGAAAAATAATAATCTCAGGTTCGATTTAAATTGCTTTCCATGATGCTTAAAGTAATTCCTCAAGTAATGTAATTATACTGATATGGATAAAAGAAAGACTAATTAAATTAAACAAAGATAAATATCCTAATTGAATTAATGTTTATTGACAAACTCTGACACTACAATATCTTGAAATTGGTTTTCGGATTACGTTTAAGGTAATAAGAATTAAATTAAATAACATCTATTTATCTACTGTTATCTAAGAAATTCTTTGTTGATATCATTTATTTTCAGAAAACTTCAGTAATTAATAATTAAACTTGCCAAAAATATTCCTTTTAAGTCATTAAACCTTACTATAGTTTTAGGCCTGCTACTTAGTCTTTCTGAGAGGTCTCTCACCTAATTTCCTGGGTTCACCGAGCTTACAGAAAAATTTTATTTTTATTACTCATCAGCTTTAATTTTTAATAATTAGCAATTTTTATAATAATACAGCATAATTCTTATGAAAATCACTGTCATAAATATTTCCATGTAGAGTTATGAGAAGCTATTAATACTAAAGTAGGAGAAAGGTCTTGAAATATCCATGAATCATCTTAAAGCCTCTTATAAATTCTAAAGAAATATATAAATTCATGTCAGTAATAATTATAAAATGCTTATATAGAGAATTACAAATTATTCATGAATTCCTCATAATTAACCTATTTGGTAAAGTTTTGTGTGTTGCTATAATGCAGTTGGTAGATGTTTATATTAGTATAAACAGTCCTGATATATCTACCTTTTGAAATTTTAAATTTTTGATGAATTTTTATACACAATCTTAAAAATGTTTCGCTGTGAAATGCAACTATAAAATGTAAAAGACCTTATTAAGTTACACTGTTTTGGCAAATGTATTGAAACTAAAAAAATATCTATTATAATGCTTTTTTTTCATACGTGACTAAAATTAAAATCGTGGGATATCATCCACATACACACCATTGTTTTTTATCACCTCTATTGTTCACTGAAATTTTGTTAATGTTCTAGTACAATTTGTAAACGGCATACAACAATTTCATTCTTAATTACATATTACCAAGAACGTTATTGTAGTTAAACTGTTTTTATTTTTAAACGTAAGTTAAAATAGTCAAACACCTGTGTTTTAATTTTATGCAGTTTTTAAAAATCTTCAGTTTAGAGCATTTTATATACTTCGTCTTACATCTATTGAGTCTAAAGACTGTAGAAAAATAATAAGGAGCTTAACTGCTTCTGAAAACGGGAAAACTATTATTTCTAATTTAGAATTACATTATTTTCAACTGATTTAAACTTTACATGATATTAGAAATCCAGTTTCATGATTACTTAATATCGTCGTTGGATTTTGTAATAACTAAAGACTTTCATTCGTAAATTAGTCATTTTTTGTAACTACAGGATCAAAAAACAATTAAACTATATTTCAATATTTGCAGACATTCGGCAAATTTTCTTAAATATTCTAAAAAAAACGTTCATTTAGGATATTGTTTTTTGATGCAGCAAAATGCAAAATCCTGTTGAAAGATTTAAACATTAGTAAGCTCTTCTGCAAAAACTTCAGTTCTAGACAAAACCAATCAATATCGAATACTGAATCGATTTCTACGGATTATTATAATGTCTTTCTATGGATTATTATAATGTCTAATGTAAATGCATAGTGTGAAAGGTTTTGTAAATATTCGATTAGTAGAAAAAAGTCAAAAGTTAATTTCAATGTTTAACACAAACAAATAAATTACTGAATTAAATAAAACTGTGTAAAACATAACTCCTACGTTTTGGATTCCAGATATGATTGTAATGATGAAATTCATTTCTACATGTCGTATAGCTTTTGATGTTTCAATTACCTCTGAGAGCTTCGGAGGAAATCAAATTTTTCAGAAATGAAAATATAATTCTTTACGGTAGAGGAACAACTTATGACATATGCTAAAAGCCGTATATAGTTGATTTTCACTAGCGGAATTTTAAATGCATTAACTTATTTGAAATGCATATTTTTAATTCTGGAAATTGAGACAAATTCCCGATGTATGAATACGTTCGAATCTTAGATATGACTATTTTGTCAAACATTTTTTCATTTTTTTTTATTCAAGAAACAATGATTTTTACACCATTATTTACTTCATTTTTTAAAAAGATTTAGGTCTCTTAAAAGCACAGAAGTCGGTTGGACACGATTTCATCTTCTGCTGTTTAACCACTACTCTTTCAGATGCAATCGATTAAGAAGTTATTTATTTTTCTACTACTAAAAAGATGCCATTAGTATCAACATGTGCTTTTAATGACAACTTTAATTGAACTTGCTACAATTTAGGAAAATATTGATTGCATTTCAGTCAATAACATATGTTACGAACATCGAATTCCTCATATTGTTGTTAAAGTATACGTTCGTGAGAGTAATATCAATATAAAATACTATTTTCTTTTGAACTTGATTAAGGTATAGTATATTGCAAAATATTAAATTCCATAAAGTAATAAACGAAAACAGGTAATATAAAAGAAAATCTCTAATAGCATCTAAGTAAAAAAGCAGGTCTTTTCTTAATTGTTCTTTTGTTAAAAGAAAATAATAATGCAGTGTAAATATTATGTTATTTATATGTTTACCTTGCAAGAAAGGATATAATATTTTAATGCACATGATTGTTTTATGTATTAAATATTGGTTACATGTCTTTATTTTCCAAGCTAAAATAGTTATCAACGTCAGAAAGTAATCTTCAGCCTGATTTTAAAGATTTTAAAACAGCTAAATTCAATATGAAGTTACATTTATATAGTATTGCTATATTTTAATCACTAAGAACTAATTCTAAAATTATTTTTCTCGATTGTAGCTAAATTTTTGTCTCAGAAGATTTTATTTATCAACGCGGCTTCATTAAATAACTAGTATATACTTCTATTTAAGAGCTTGTTTCAAAGAAATTTGCAGGTCAGCATTTGATTTATTATGCCATCTTCCTCAAACGGTTTTCAGTTAAGAGTTCACGTATGTTTATATCATCATATATCATCAACAATTATAAAATTTTATTTTATTCAATTTATTATATATTTAAAATTTTCTGATAGCATTATTGAATTTTTTATTGTTTATTCAATTTATTATGTATTTTTAATTCTCTCAAGCATTATTCAATTTATTATTATTTGTTCAATTTATTATATATTTATAATTCTCTCATAGCATTTATCCATCATAATATAATAACAATAGGATGCAGTTTAGGGCCAAATGCATACGAAACACCTGTGAAACACTGAGTTGTGACTGCATCTCTGTATGTTGAGAATTCATTTTCTATGATTACACCATTGTTTATATCTGCATGTTCTTAGCTACATGCTTCACTTGATGGAAAATGTTTTTTAATAGAGGTGAAGAAGTCTGTTTATTATTCGGCTAGAGGAAACCTTACAGAACATCGAAAGAAGCTTATGACAATAATACTTGTATCTTTTAAGAGTCTTCAGTCTGGGAGTGCTATAGAATCCATTTTTAGTTCAGAGTCCATGTCAGATTATTAAGAGATCTCCGGCAGAGCTCCGCTCTTTAGATTTGCTTTGTGTTTAACATTCTTAGTAGTCTAAAGTGGTAACTACTTATTATGCTGTGTGATATAGAAAAGAACTGAACGAGTGCTTTTGTTGAAAGTTCCAGAACTGTAAAGAGTTTCTTCTGAGAAAATAAATTTTATTAAGTTATCACCAGTTCTGTGAAAGGTTTATTACGATCACGTAAGTCTGTTACGATCACGTAAGCATGCAACAATTTTTGGTGTCAGGAGTGTGGGTGAAAGCTGGCAAAGAGAGTGATTGGGAGCTACTAAGACAACTAGTGACTGCCTTTTCTGCATTCCGAGAAATGATGGAAAGAATCGTCAACTCCCATATAGGAGAGATAAAAGTGCCTTAAAAATGGGACCGTCAAGTGAATTCAAGGAATGATTGAAAAAGGTCAAGAGGAACTGGAAAGAGAAATTACTGCCATAATGGAAAACAAATTTGAAGGTACAGAAACTACACGGCTGAAAACAAAGTTAGAAAAAGTGATTGTTCTTCGTGATTGTTCATTTGTTCTTCTGTTAAAGAACAAATCGAAGAAACAGTTTCTGCTGTCGAACATAGAATCGATTACAGAATTTCTGCTGTCGCCAAAAAAGTTGACACCATAAAGAAATTCATAGCAAGTAGATCAAGCAAGCAAGATGCAATTCTGAGAATTTTAAATTTTTACTCACGGTTTCTCGTCGCTCTCTAAAGCTATCCACATACGATGGTAAGACGTGCTCGCAGGAGTACAAGATTCAGTTATATTGGCGGACGCAAATGGATGGGATTTCATAGCTAATCCCTGCCACCTCGCCACTACTTTGACAGCAGACACAAAGCGAATATCGTTCAAACTCTGCCCAAAACACAGACGTTAAACTTCGAACACCTATCCGGAATGGGAATGTCCGTGCATAGACGAACCCGCTACTGTCTCCATTTCTTCCTGAACTGTCTCAACAGCATTACGCCTTGTGCTCGGTCGGCCACTACGGGGTCTATCTTGTAAACAACCCGTGACCTCGAACTTCGAAATTATTCTCGCCACACCTGCATTTGTCAACGGACCTTTACCCGTTCGAATTCCCTTCCTATGGCGATAGGATCGTAACGCTGAACTAGCGCATTCCCCATTCTGATAATACAGCTTCACTAAAAGCCCCTTTGCAGGTAACGTCAACATGCTGCGACTGCTGGTGCATCTGATTCTCTCTCTCTCATTACAGCTCCTTTTATACACGATTTTCATGCGCAGTCACTGACGTTTTGCTATCCAGCGCCATCTGTCGGACATTTTTTGAACTTTTTTTCGTTCTAATAAAACCTCATGTCATTCTAAGTATGTGTATCAATTTTTACCTCTCTATCTACATTATTCCGTGATTTATTAAGTTTTCAAATTTATACGGAATTTTTGATCGCCCGGTATATAACTTTTCTTGGAATTTGAAAATCAAGAGTTGCATTCTGCCTCTGAGGACATGACCCTATTTGGTTGATTAATATTCGATTATGCAAAGCATTTAATGGGCTGTCTGCCTAAGAGAAGGAGTGCCTCCGTGGAAGACTTTTTGAGGGAAATTGACTCATATATACGGTACACATGGGGAAAACCTGGAAAACGTCTATACAACCAGCCCGTTCACCGGAATTAGAAACCTTGATGGAACTACCAACGTTCAGCGACTGTACCGCTAGGCCGTTGAGAGCTAACCATATGTAGAATTAAAGGATTAAATCCGTCCAATAAATCATAGCTCAGTACGGCATCACAGTAGCACCAAGATCAGAATTTTTACTGCCTTGATCCATAACCGAAAACAGAAATTTCGAGTACCTTTAATAGAATATCCCTAGAGCTCTAACGCCCACCAGATGTACTAGTAACCTCGGCCCTCGCGGACTTACCGAGGACCGTCAACCCAATAAAAGCTGCCAACCTCGGAGATAAAGCGAAAAAACATTAGGGAAGGCGAAGTCGTCTCATCATGTACTAAACTAACCTTCGCAAAACGACCAATTTTCCGCCATTGTCGGTGTCTTCGGAGATCCTAACATCGGAGTTATTGCAGAATGCACAACGAATAGATGAAGAGAGGAATGCTGCGGAGTGTGTCATGCAAGAATTTCAAGTTGCTTTCTCCCTCTCGTCTTCTGACGTAGATCGAACCAGGTTAACACAGCATAGAATTGATGCAGGGGATCATCCACTAAAAATGCAACACTTAAACGTCTATCGATTGCTAAGCAGGAAGAGGTAGGGAAACTTCTAAAAGTCATGCAAGAAAGCGACATTATCAAGCCTTCAGCAAGTTCTTGGGCCCCTCCAATCATCCTCGTCACAAGGAAAGATGGTTCAACTAGATCTTTCGCTGACTGTCGCAGGTTGGACAAGGTTATGAAGAACGACAGCTGTCATCTTCCCAGAACTGACAGCATTCTGGCCACTCTGTCTGGAAGCAAATGATTTTCGATGCTTGATTTAAAGAGTGGATATTGGCAGGTAGAAATACACCCTGATCACGGAAAAAATAAGTCAGTTACTGTCGATCAAGGACATCGCAATTCCAAGTGATGCTGTTTGGATTATCCAATGTGTAGGGCATATTTAAACACTTCATGAAGACCGTGTTGAGAGGTCATTCTTAAGAAGTCTGTCTGAAATATCTGGATGACATCATAATCGATAGCAAGAGTTTTGAAAAGCATTTAGAAAATATTATGAAGGTACTTGAGAAACTGAAGGAAGCCGATCTAAAACTAAATCTTGTTAAATGTAAATTGTTTGGACAAAAAGTGACTTACCTTGGGTGTATCATCGCTGCCGAAGGTGTGTGTATGGAACCAGGAAAACTGTCGGCATTTAAAGATTGGAGATGCTCCGAAAATATCTATCAGCTGAAAAGTTTCCTGGGACTTTGCACCTACTCTAGATGATTTCGTAAGAACTTCTAAGACCCCTTTACAAGCTGGTCGAGTGCAAGCAAATTCCTGTTTACAGAAGAAAGTGAGGACTCATTCACACTGAAAGAAGCTTTAACATCCACGAGAATTCTGCAGTTTCTCAGCTCGACAAACCGTTTATTTTTTACCTTGGATGCAATTAATGAGAGTATTGGTTCTGTTTTGTCTAAAAAAATGGTCAAAAAGTCTCGTAGAATACTGGCGAAATTTTTATCCAAACCATAGAGGAATTATTGGAGCACCAGAAAGGTGTGGCTCGCCATAGTTAAATCCGTAACACATTTCCATCACTATCTCTACGGCAGAAAATTCCTGCTCTGCACAGATCGAGCTAGCTGAGCTCGCTATTAAATTCCAAGAATCTCGAAGTCCAAATAGCCAGAGACTCCAGGTATATAGCATAGCTATCCATTACACCGAAACGCCTACGTCCAGTCTAGAAGACTCTACCTAGAAAGCTGCCGATATTATTTCAGGGTCGAAGCGAAATACGAAATCGCACTTAAACATCGGCTAAACGAGATCCAAGGAGTGGAGAACTCAAGAAAGACCAGATGAAAGACGGCAACATTAAATACATAACTGCTCAAAAAAGGGAGTTTTCAAACTGGAAACTTAACCGGCAGGTAATTTCGATAGTCCTAAACAATCCTAAAACGCAGTCCTAATCGGGAACTGGAACTAGCTCCATATTCGGAACAGTGTTTTCTATAGGAAGTTCGAATCGAATGTTTGAAAGACATTCCGATGGCAGTTGGTATTTCCAAGATCCTGAATCCCAGATGTCCTTAAAAATCTACACAGGACCGACAGCAAGCCACATCCGTATAGTAATGTCTTTGCATAGAATTTGAGAGCTCTTCTATTGGAGTAATGCAAGGATTGAAGTGCAAAAATGGTGACAATATTGCGAAGCTTGTGAGTCGAAAAGTTCCGAAACGCAGCTCAGGGAAGCTACAACGTTACAATGTAGGAGCGGCTTTGGAACGCAATGCCTTTGACATCCTGGGACCTGTGCCTCACTGCTGTTAGCAATAAATGCATCCTCTTTGTGACTGATTAAAAGTGGCCTCAACCGTATCCTATTGCTGATAAAGAGGCTGTAACGGTAGGTGATAGGTGACGGAGGACGGGGACACCTGATGTCTAACAAAGGTAAGCAGGTATATGTCCCACGCCCTCCATTATCTTGAACCGGCAGCTATCGAGTCCCAGGAGACTTGCCTCGGGCATGCATTTGCTTCTCTGTGAAGTTGCATGAACGAACACGGACTTGGATGATGTTTCATAAATACATTAGCTGCGTGAATATAATATATAAGCTGTTAAAATATATTAGCTGTAGAATGCGTTGGTGAAACTCTTGGGCGCACGTTGACATAATTCTTAGATACATCGACATATACTAATAATAATACATATACATACAGAATAATACATATATATAAGACAAATAATAATGCTAATATTAATATTAATAATAATCATAGTGATACTAATAACAATAACAATAGTAATAATATTCTTAAGTGTATGAAATATGATCCATCAATAAAATACATTAATACATTGGATACCTGGTAAAGTTACATGAATACATTAGATATGTACTTGACAGCTTGATAACAATAGTAATACATTAGATATGCACTTGACAGCTTGATAACAATATTAATAATTATAATAGTAATACTTCTTAAGTGCATGAAATGTGATCCATCAATAAAATACATTAATACATTGGATATCTGACAGAGTTACATGAATACATTAGATATGTATTTGACAGCTTGATTACGGTAAGACATACATTAGACCTATTTACATTCATTATTTGGGGTTGCGTTATTTGAGTATATACGTGCGTTTTTATAGTAGATACATAATTATGTTATAAATGCCGTTTATACATTTAAATGCTAGTTATATACCTGAATACTTGATTGCAATAAAAACATAATAGATACATAATTATGTTATGAATACCGTTTATGCATTTAAATACTAGTTATATGCTTGAATACTTGATTACAATAAAAACATTTGATTAGTTGATTGCATTTACTATATACATTATTTATGGGTACTTGAGTAATGTTGTTGAGTAATATACAATAATTCTTGGATACATAAAGTACGTATGTATCGTAGTTACATTGAATACATAAATTCATGTAAGCTTGAATATTATTTATCTCACTGCTCTATTACTTAATTAATTAATTATTTTTTACTGCTGCAATTCTGGTATTAGTGGCACGCGTTGTCACTGTTGCTGGTGGAGTAAAACATGAAAAGCAAGTTTCAGGAGTAAAGCCCGTTTCAGGAAGAAAATTGACATAGATCTTACTTAGTTCGTGGCCACAATATCCAGTCCTGCTAACATTAGCAGGTTTATGATGTTGTAGATCCTCTGTCGTAGGGCTGGAGTTCTCAGTATAAACCGTCTGAATGGGTTGATATTGGTGGAGGGCATTCTGATATGGAATCTTTCGGTTAGTGGACATTCGGTGACATAGTGGTCAGGGTTTCCTTGTGCTCCGCAAATGCAAAGGCTCGAGTCCGTGATGGCTCGGGTGAAGAAATACTCAGGGAATGGGCCATATCCACTGATATATCTAGTAAGCTGAGCAGCAGAGCAAAGTCTATTTATGCAGACTTTTGGGAGAAAATCGTACGTGCGACGCCCTTTGTCGCTGTTGTCCCATTCCATTTGCCATTTTTGTAGAGAAATGTTCAGAATACGGTGCTTAAGGTAGAATCTTGGTGCCGGAAAGTAGCATTGGGTAGCCTCTATATTAAAAGCCGCTTCTTTGGCTAGAGAATCAGCGAGCTCATTCCCGGCATATCCCGCATGTGCCTTGGTCCAATGGAGCGTGATATTCAGATGCGTGCTGTTGCGAAGTAATTGTTGTATGGACCTTACTGGTTGTGAAAAATGTGAATGATAACGGATTGCTTGTAGCACAGATTGGCTGTCTGAGATTATTTGTATATTTCGAAGATTCCGTGTAATGGCATAGCGGACTGCTTGCTCCAATCCTAAGGCCTCCCTGGAAGACTATGATTACGGATTGCTTGTAGCACAGATTGGCTGTCTGAGATTATTTGTATATTTCGAAGATTCTGTGTAATGGCATAGCGGACTGCTTGCTCCAATGCTAAGGCCTCTGCCTGGAAGACGCTGTTATGTTCCGCGAGGTGTCCCTTCCAGTGATATATCTGTTCAGAGTTAGTGAGATGGACTAAAGCACTTCCTACACCTGCATCAGATTTTGAGCCATCTGTGAAGATGGCTGAGGTCAGCTCTGAGCCGCTGTGCTGTGTCAGTATGACTTTAATGCCTTTTCCTCTGTCTGAGGGATGGGTGTGGGATACAGTACATCGTAGCTCAAACTCTGTAGGTGCGAATGGGAAGCCATGGTAGGTAATTTCCTGTTGCAGATGGAGTAACTTTGATAGCACTGCCTCATGCTCAACGTAGATGTGGAGTGGAAGCAGGCCGGCCAAAACGTTTAGCGCATCTGTGGAAGTTGTTCGGAAGGCTCTGGTTATGGTGAGGGCAAATGGCCGTTGTACTGAGAGTAGCTGTTTAACTTTGCGTCCTCCTATTGGTGATGCCCAGATGGCGGCGGCGTAGGTAACCATTTTTTCAATTACTGTTTTGTACAGTAATTTCTGGAAGTGAGGGTTCCTTCCCCAAGTAGCACCCTGCAGTTGACGTATTTTGTTTGCAATACAGCATTGGATTTCCAGATTGGAAATGGCGCTCTTCAGTTACATTTCATTCAAAGAAGGAATTTTACCTCGGCGGTAAAGAACTCTACCAACTACTTGTCATTGAAAAAACCAAAACAACACCTTTACTTCCGCAGTAAGAGAGCACAATAGAGAGTTTTAATCGAACCATCCTTAACAATCTTAGGTAGATGGCCCTAACCTGCTTTGCTGTAATCTCAACAAACCAAACCTTAATAACCTCTCGCTGATGGTTTCCAGTAACCAGCCGGACTCAGACTTAAAGTTAACCCAAGTTCTTGTTGTCCCATCGCAGTTCTGTCCACGAAACTTCCGTCTATTCTCCATCCTAGACGATCTTCGGTCGTAAGCTTCGGCCTTGTATGCTCTCTAGATGGTCTTCATCGCCTGAGGAGTACATTCAAGATTTCTACGCACGGTCTGAAGTGATGCACAGCTTTGCACGAGTGCGAGTCGGCTTAGAGATGGAGAAGTTGAAGAGCCAGTTGAAGAACCAATGTGGCACCAGGCCTACAGGACATCAATTCAACGAAGATGACAATATGTGGTTATGGAATCTGATTTGACGGAAACAATAACCTAAACTACAGTGATCCTTGGACGGTCCTTACATAATAGTAAACAGGTTCTAGCGCTTACTATGGCCATAGTACGTAGTTCCCATAGTAAATATAATTTAAATAATATACTAAAACCATAATAATAATACCAAAATTTATAAATCAATAAATTCATAAATTTGCAAATTTATGAATTTATTGATTGATTTTGCATTTGATTTGTTTTATGTTATTCACTGAAATTATTGTTTACTCAGTTCTAAATACCCAGGCAGCACGCCTCCAAAAATATACGTATAATTTTGGTGAAATAAGGGTATGATATTTTTTGCGCGTTACTTTTACGAAATTTATACGAATAAAAAAGGCTGAAGGTATTGTTGACGCTTTATCGTTATTTTCCACACGTTATTTTTACGAAAATTATACGAATCCGAATGTACTAAAAAAAACTACCGCTTTTATGGTATATTTCATTCGTCACTTTTACGAATATTATACGAATTCTAAAAAGACTGAAAATGAAGTTTATGAATTCATAATATTTAGTGTATTTCTGGCATTTTACTTTGTTTTCCTCTTTCCATGAACATGAGAAAAAGGGTATGCAATTTTTTTTTCAACGTCATTTTAATAAGGTATCAAAATTATTTTTGCGTTTTAATCGTCTTTACGTTTAAAATTAATTTTCCTCTGATTAAAAATCTCTACGAATTGGAAAACAATCTTGATATTTCATACAAATTTAAATTACTTTAATCAGCATTCTAACATTTATATATGAGGCTAAAATTTTTCAATGAATTTTAACATGTGAGCTAAATTTTTATATACATTTGCAGAAAAATATATTTTCTTGATTTGGTGATTTGATTCTCTTCAAAATAACTTTAATTTTCTTACATCAAGCTTTTTATTGTTATTCATATCAGCACTTAAATTAATTTACACAATTTAATTTCTTTTATGAAAATCTCACTATTCATTTAACTGTAATAAGTTGTATATTAAGTTAGTGTACTTACTGCATTATTTTATTAAGTAAGTATTGTCAATTAAACTGGAACAAGACTTCAGCGAATCTTTCATCTCGAGGAATAAAATAATATAGAGCAGAAGATGCTTGAAAAAATTTAAGCTCTTGAACAATAGTTTAATGTGGACCAAAGTGATATGCATCGGATCGTTAATTATAATCAAAGTTTATGCGTATTAGGTATGCATGAACGTAATCTTTTCATTTATTTTCCTAAACTTATTTTCGAAGCTCCGTGAGAGCAATTTTTTTTCTGCCCGTAAAATTTTACTTTGCAGAAAACAAATCTCTCATTTTCGGGAATTCTAAGTTCAGCTTGCATGCGATTCCAAATGCTGGAAGTTCCCACGTATTTGTGACCTTGCTCAAAATAGCTTTAAGCAAAGATTCTGGTTCTTTGGCTTTTAGAGACATTGTGGGGGCAAAGGCGAGCCTGTGGACACTTTGTTTACGACAGAACTAATTTTCCCCAACTGTGCCCTAGGGCCATTTCTCTTTCATTGGCTTCTCGGAATCAGGAGCGTTTTCATCCACTGCTGAAAGAAAGCAGCAATCAGGTCGTCCATAGACCATCAGTTTTTCACTTCAACAACGGATTTCATCGGTGAAAGATTTCTGCTGCATTTCAGTTGATCTGAAGTAAGTGCACTTTCATACTTTTCTATAATTATACTTATATTTAAGCTCTTTATAAGTTTTATTATAACATTCGGTTTTAAAGAAAGAAAAATTTTAAACTTTATGTTCTCTTATGAAATAAAATAAGGATAAGTAAAAAATTTCTTCTGAAGAATAAACGTATTTAGCGTACACAAAAGTGACTGAAAGAATTATTTGGATTTTGTTATAGTAAGGTTGTAGTGTTAGTCAGAATGCTTGTTCCAATTTGTCCGCATATTTGGAATTCTGATTCATTTGTATGAGAAATATTACGGACTTCTCATGTATTTATTGCTGAAGCATGTATTGCTATGATGTAGAATGAATTTTTGTACACTAATTACAGTTAATGATATTTCCAAATGAGTCACATTATAAGCAATATTAAAAATATCAGTACTTAATATGAGGTTCTTTGGCTTTCAATAATGCCTGGATTCTTCTGAGCGTTCCTTTTATTACAGTGCTCCAATAGATCTTTCCCATAATCCCACAACTGAAATTTCTAGATCTTTTTCGAATCTGAAGTTTATAGATACAAAGTAATTTACCAGGATCCTAGATGTATTACTCATCAGATTTGTCTTTAAGTAGTTAGAATGAAGTCTCATTGCGGAGGGGGAATAAAAGATAAAAAATTTAATCATTAAAAATGTTTTAATGAGCTTCGATTTAAAACTTTTAAAATAATTAATGAACTAAAAGATAAAAACTAATTTAGCACATAATTTAGTAAGAGCTAGAGATTAACTAATTCTCTTCACACAATTCATCTGCAGTTTTAGAACACAAATAATAAAAGCATGGGGTGTCCTTGATCAACTTATAAAAATAATGGCTGATACGCTGAACAATTAATTAGATTAATAGATTTCGTTAAAGACGCCCGTATTTTTCAATTAATTTAATAATACAGTAGTCGCTGCATTGAGTAAGGTATGTAATGGAAGTTTACTGTATGATGGTATGAACTAAAATTTTCAAATACTGAATTGAAATTTTTAAACATGAAATACTCAGTGCATTTTATATGCATCTTATAATAAATACTTCAACTATATTTAAAAACTGAAAATATATGAAGTGTTAAATTATTACAATTTTTCCTTTTTACTGTTTAGGCGCTGTTCTCAAAACATCGAATAAGAAAGATTGCTCCTTCACAAAAATATCTCAAGACATAAAAGATTGGCTAAAATCAGCTAGATATAGAAACAAAGTCTGGAGAGTAAACAGCTCAATGAAATCTGTTGAAATTATTCATTGAAGAAAATTACGCCATTAAATCTGATTTAATGTAAACCTATAAAATATACCTAATTCTTAAATTAATTTTATGTGTATTTCTTTTGAAAGTTTACAAATATCAAATTTCAGGTTGTTAAGTATTACGTTCATAATACTTAACAACCTGAAATTTGATATTTGTAAATTAATGTGGAATATGCTCATATTAAGTTTATAATTTGAATAACTCATTGTCATCATATGAGCGTAATCCAAAATGCACGGCATTTGACAACAAATTAACTTATTAAATTAATAAAAAATAAGCCAACTTCTAACAGTTTCGTGTTATCCAATTGTGTCCTTTTAAATCATTTAATAACATAAAGCTATGAGATGTAAAAAAAATTTGGCATGTTATAGGAAAAGTCACATGAAATAAATATTTAAAAACTTCAGATTATTCCTAAACAAATTAACTTTTTAAAATTCAATGCTTATATGAAATAAAATAAAGATCATATTCAGATAATTTTGAATTTGCATAATTTTATGAAACTTTTAAATTTTTATGGATTGATTAGTCACATTGTAAAAAGGAACTTTTTTAAAATACCTCTATAAAGCATTTCTTCTGTAGAGGTGAACATTTAGCACTGATCTAATATATTTATAAGACTTAAAACTGAGAAAGATAACAGTAATAGATTATAATGCATTGCAAGATTAACTGATAAATGTTCAATTTTTACATATCATAATTATGTCTGTAACTAACTATTTGCCGAAAATATTTAAAACAGAAGTTACTCGATTAACTTGAAGGTGCTAATTAATAACATTTTCTTTCACATGTTCTTGAAAGATAAAATTTTAACAAAGGAATATATATATATATATATCGTATTATCTGAAGATATGAATGCAATATTTGGAGATATTAAAAATTCATTTCCAAGGAAAGTAAGTAAAACAAAAACAACTTCGTAACTATTGGAAAAGGCAAGTTTTTACAATATACCCTCCTGGTCTATATTAAAAATTTTTAAGATTTAGCGTATTAAAATAATCTAAATGTATGATGTTTTGTTCTGCGGTACAGTCGTTTAATGAATTCGGTAATTATCTGTATTGTAGTTTGGTAAATAACTGCATGCTGCAGTTATTTACTAAAGTCAGTTTTGCTAATTTAACACTTTAAAATAAATTATCCGTTTTTCCAAAGGGAATTTTCTTATGCCAGGTAAATGAACGGTAGCATTAATTGATTCACAACATAGAATTCAAGTTTACGAAATTTATTGCATATAAAAATATTCATATTGAAATGAAATATTTCAGCCTTTAAGTGTAACGTAATTTTTAAATAGAATTTTTTTTTCATTTATTAGTGCATTTAAATTTTCCAGCTACATATATATTCCATTTTGCCTTGCATGCCTAAAAGGCGAATATATAAAAATTTGATATAAAAATCATATTTTACTTTTAATCATAACGTGCAGAAAATGTTTGCATAGATTTATATAAAAATTATGAGATTAAAATATGTACGTTTTACGAAAAATGCATGCATAAATGCAGTAAAAATGTAATTGAAGATTTATGCAAATTTTTTACCAAGAATGTGCATTTGCACACAGTAAGGACGAGAGTTAATGGACCTAAATTTTTACCAAAATCATTCGCATACATAAAGAAAAAATAGGGAAGATTTAGGTAAATTTCTATCAAATATATACGCTTTTGTACCGTAAAATACGTGGAAGATCTACGTAAATTTCTATCAAATATATACGTTTATGTACAGTAAAAAGTCGGGAAGATTTACGTAAATTTTTACTAAATATACACGCATATGTGAAGCAAAAAAACCTGCAGAAATTTACATATATGCGATAAATATAGGTAAATTTTTAGTAAAAATATACGTAAATCCCTGAAATTTACGTATATTATAAGTAGAAGTTACGAATCAACCACAGTATTTCGCGTAAATATACCTAAATTTTGCGTAAAACTTACGTATACTTACGTAAAAATATGCGTAAATATCTACTATTTTTTCCTGGACATTTTTCATGACATTTTGAAGTTAAACGAAACGTTTTTCAGGCAAAGGCCCATTCGTAAACTGCAGGTATTTTTCTTTATGGATTGTACTACCCGGTACATGCATGCTTCGATTATGGGGTAATGTTGCGAATTTTAAATGCATATAAATAATTTTAGCGAAATTATACATAAAATTTTTATATTTATTTTATAATGTAACATGAAATGTTTGAAAGCGACGAAGCTTTACCAGAAAAATAAGAATACAGGAGCAAGTGAATTAAACATTTAAAATAAATGGCTATCTCAATAAATTGGCGAGATATTACCAAGCAGGCGATGGTTTTGGCGATTCATTTTTATCTCCAAATTTGGTGGGAAACCGTCAGTTGAAACTACAGACTTAACTGGTGATACACACACTTGTATCGTTGGCATCGTAATATTGAATTATAACTAGAATAATCAATTGGTAAAAGTGGTGCTAAACCCTACTTGAATTTCTATTCTTAAGCTCTTGTTAAAAGAATAAAATAATGACATGAGGGAAGACTCATGATCTTACGATAATGTCTTGAAAATAACACTGAAAGGGAGTTAAAACGCACGAAATCCAAACATCGCCCAGCGGGCAGAAAGCCTCTAGCAAATGATGCACTCAAAATCAGGTGCGAAAGCAGGTGCAGGCGGAAATGATGCGAAGCAATTATACTAAGCCTTATTAGGCTTACCATCACGCAGAGCAAAAACGCTAATTATTTCACCAGTTTCGCTCAAAATCAAAAATTCTAAGTCACACTAGATGAAGTGTCACTTAAATCACAATAAACACAAGTCACAATTCAAATGAACAGAAAAACAAAATAAAAGCATAAACTGAAGATATCACCGATTTCCATGCAATATCCATCGGCGGGTTTTTGATATGAGAACAGCTGTACGATCGGTCTTGTGGAATGTTCTAGAACCGTATTGCTTTCGGGAAAATAAATTTTATGAAGTTATCACCGATTCTGTGCGCATTCAATTCATTATGAACTCATACGCACGCAACAATAGCATAGTATGATAAGCATCAAATTTTAGGTTGCCTTCCTTTGTGTTTTTACAATTATAGTCTATAATTCAAAAACATAAGTATCTGATAACTGCAATTTTATTTTAATCGGTGCTACTGAAAATACTTTCGATAAATCTCTAAAACTGAAATCATTTGCTTCTTTGAAATTGGGTATGAATGATGACCTCCTAATCGTTATTTAAAATTTAAGGATTTATAAAATAAGAACTAATTAGTTGTCTGATGAAATTCCTGCAAAAATGAATCATGGACATTACAGCAAATTATTCAGACAGAACTAGAACTATCCATATAAAATCCTCCGTTAGAAGCGTCTTAACTAATGCTAACTGTTCTCGGCGAAGAGGATTACATCGTGGATTAGACGAGAGAACAAGTTTCCTGTTTCACCAGATAACAGGATACTTCCGGAAAGGATAATTGGATCTCGATCTATAAGTCTTTCCCGCCTCCGCCAAAGTATTTGCTCCAAAGTTGGGCACACATTCCGGACAATATTTACATTGAGGTACAGATCTCAGAGTTATGGCGAGCGATTTTAAATGAAAGAGGATTCTAGAGTTAGGCTCATAATCCTATTACTTTAGCTATCAATAGCTGTATCCGACTGTTCAAGCAAAATTATGTTTACAGCTATGGTTTATTGGCTTAGAAATAATGTGGAACTTCAATTAAGTGGAAACTTTCAATTTAACATATTCGTGCAATTTTTCTTTTATGTTTACAAGCAGTTTTAAACAAAAGCCAAGTGCATTTTTTTATTGCAGGTCCGCTACTTCCATCTGATTTTAAAGTGATTTTGCCCCACATACCTTGTAGCTTTTTCCCACGCAAAGAATTATTTTTCAGTCTTTAATACTGTAATTTACTTACAAATTAAGTATAAGTGATATTTTTACCTCCGAATAATATACCTAAGTTATTTTAATTTCCCGAAACTTGTTACTTGATTTTTCAATTTCAAAATTACAGCTAGCAGTTTTATTAGTTTCATATTATTTTTCTTTTCGCGATTAATTGCTAAAGAAGTATCTCGAACATTATACTGAAGGATTTAATAGACTTGTTATAAGCCACGGTGAAAGGAATTACAACATTTTTGGCATACGTGTCGTTGTGACACTGTAGATAGCACGTCCAACTTAATAGCTGGGAAATACATTCGTCGTTCGGCTTTAGGCACAGTTGATTTTTCACGTTTGTTGTTTTTTTAAAAAAAGACTAATAGTTTATATCAAAGTTCTTTTAAATTGAAATGCTTTATATAAAGCAGAAAGTGTTTACGTTTTATTCAGATAACGTTTATAAAACATCCAAATAAGTTTATTTTGCACTTAAAAAAGAGAAATCAGTTGCTAAAACCCAAAATTAAGCAAAGAATTACGTAGCAAATATCGTAATAGCGCAAATGGACTTTAAGATGCAAAGCGCTCATAAACACGCACTCGAATCTAAGTACTAATCTGAAGGAAGGAATGGCTTCGTAGAAGACTTTCTAATGAAAATTCTGTCGAATTGAGGTTCATATGAAGAAACCCTGCGAAAACACCTATATAGCTAGTTTCTTCGTTAAGATTAGTTAGTAGTAGTAGAGATTAAAGGTCTTATCTATTCGGCCACTGATAAGTACGTTTTACTATACCACTGATAAGCACGTTTTTTTGCAAACTTTATTATAATGCTACCCACTAACTAGACAAAAAGAATCAGTGAGAGAAAAATTTGCATCAGTGTCATTTTGGATTCTCTCCATTTTTACTTCCTTGTACGAAATAAAGGAAGTATTGTAATCACGAACAATTCCGGTTACCATATTTCAGCAAAACCATCAATTTTTGACAGCTATCGAATGCAATTTAACGATGTTCTTGCATGACATCTGTACGTAAGGATAGAATAAAGGACTCTTTTTCCCAAAACGTATTATAAAACTAACTTAAAATGGATTCAGAAGAGATTATTTCGTGGCGTCTGTATGTCTCTCGTATAACTGCGCACCTCTCTTTTTGATGGCAATCGGCCGCAACAAGATATATATATATATATATATATAGGTATATATATACCTACGCTGTTACTCGGCTCATTGAGCTCAGTTTATTTTTATTTTTATATGTTGGTAAACTGTGCATTTTTTGCTTTAAAAATGATTGAATTACGCTCTTCTTATCTGCCGGTTAAAGTTATTTGTGCCTTTAGTTAACTTCCACGCAATAGTTGTAGAATTATCAACAATTTAAAACTGTTTAAGTGCGATTAAGCCTAATTTTTTACCCTTGCAGCCATATTTGTTTGCATTTGAAACTTAGAAGAATAGTAGATTGTTGCCAATCTAGAGAAACTAAACTTCGCGTCAACAAAGATAACGTTTTCTTTTATTATTGCGAATTAAATCATGCTTAATCCATTCTGGAATTATCATTTAAGTTATTAAATTATCCCATGTATTGACTCAGCATAGCGTCCACAACAAATTAAGTCAGTTTCTTCGCCTTCGGTGTCTTTTTGCCGAGCGAGACCAAAAGTGAACTTTCAGTTTCGTGAACTAAAAATTCTGCGTTCTTCCCAGCTGGCCGAATTGCTTGTTTTTGCGTAAAAACTGTAATTTTAATTGTAAAAATAATATTTAAATTGTTTTAACTGTATTTGTGTTTTATATTTTTCTATAGTTTCCAATTTTTAATAAAGATATTCTGAGGTTTCATGTATTTTTGCCTTGTTGTGAAGTGAGAACTGAATTAATTGAACAAGAAATATATCCCTAATGAAATTCGAGGAAATAAGTTTAAACGAAATGCAGGAAAAATGCTTATAATTTAATATTCCTTACAAGGAAGTCATGTGGTGTACACATCAGATTTTTTTAACTGATCCGTGGGTTGTACACTATTAAATAAATAAAGGAAGATACTGCAGAAAAAATGGATTTTGTGAAATTACACATTTTTACCAATTTCATATTGCATCAGTTTCGACATAGCATTATATCTCTAGCCCGTCTGAATATTTTTTGGCTTATTTGAAGGCCAAAAAATGAACATTACAATACACACTTTTATTTACAACAGTATGAGTTATTCAGTATACATTATCGCACATATGTTTTTTCAGTGACTTTATATGACAGGAAAGATGTATCAGTTTTGTTACTATTAAAATAGGCCAAAATCTATTTTGTATTTTCGTAAGTCCAATGAATTCATGAATGTTAATAATTACTATTTCTAAATTAATAACTTGGTGTGAACCGTCGAAAAATAATAAAAAGTAGTTAAGGACAGGAAAAAATAAAATTGTTTCCTAGAATGATCTTTGCATCTCTTTCTAGATAGTTACTTTGAGAAATAACAAGAATTTTATCATTTCTTTTAAATTCAAATATCTCACCATGGAATCATTTTTATTTCATATTTACTAATGAAAGTGAATTGTTATGTGCAATAGTTTTAAAGCTGTTCAATAAAATTCTTTCGGAAATGAAAAACAAAATTCAAAGAATCAGGAACACGCAGACTCTCCGTGACTGTATAAGCATAGTTTTTTTTCCAATCTGATCGTAGGCCATGATCTGACATTGAAAGACAATCTATTTCCATCGTAAAAGGGAATGTGATGGATGGGAAACTCTGAAAGGAACTTGGTTTCCTGTTATTCAATTCTTTTCATTCTCCTCGTATTTACAGAGACTTCCATCTCTAGAGGCGCGAATGAAGATATTTCCTTTTAAAGTGGATTCTCTTCCACCTCTCGGACTTCCTGAGGAACTGCAAATGTGTTTTTCGATCTCAGAGGGAAGCATGAGTGCAGCAAGTGGAAAATCCAAGAGAAGGGTTCCTCTTTTTCCTCCTTCTTAATGCTTTTATTGAATTTTAATCTTTAATGATACTCCATCGATCTCTTTCTTTTGTTGTCAACTATAAAAGCAATATAGCAATTATTATGTTATGAAAAAGAGTCAGAAATTATGAATATATCAATAAGAGACCTTAATGATTGTTTGACCCATTACCACTAAAGATAGGTATTTATAGGCATACAAACAAAGGTTTAGTAATGAATAGGAAGCACGTCCTTGAAACAAAATGATTAAATAACTAAAGATTATAGAGAATCAGATTTCACATGAAATCTGATGAGCCTTAGCATAAGTACATTCTTGTTTTTGGTCCTAATCAAGTCAATGAGGGAAATTAAAGAGGTTCTCTGAATGGCTTATTAGTGTTATTTACTGCTTTCAAAAAAGTTTCAGTAATTTTTATGAAATATGTGCTCGTGATTTTTAAGTACTGTTTGAGATTAAGGCGGATTAAGTATTTTCAAATTTGTCAGCATTATTAGATTTTTAATTTGTGATAATTATTCACTAAGTTTTGCTAACAGTTAGACATTGAGTTAAATTATAACCTAACCTTCTTAACTTTTATTACAATTTTCACTAAGACCAGAAAGTTATGCAAATTTAAAGGCATCCGGCATGAATAGGAGTTTAGCAACTGTTTTTTATTGGAGCATTCGTTGCATTACGTAGGTGTTGGACAGCGTTAATTAGGGCTGCAACCACTGGAGTGCAAAAATAGGCTGTTGATGAGTGATTTACGAATTTAAAGCTATAATACATCAACTGCGAATTAGATCACTGTTTTGTAATAATTTAAAATAATTCATCTACAGAGCACTCACTCTCATAATTTTAATATTAGAAGTTATCGTTTTAGTTTGTGTTCTAATTTGAGCTGTAAACCTCCAGGAATAACATAAGGCATTTTATTTAAATTTTAATTTGATTGCCTTCTCTGTGTTAAACTAAGCACTTATTAAAGGGAAAATTTTGCCAATAGATTAAGGTAACACTGTATGAAAACGCATTCATTTACGTCATTTCATACCACAGAGTTATAAATTAACAAAGGAATAAAGAAGTAAGGTGCTAGTTAAATAAATCATGTAATAGTAGACATATTAACTCCTCACACAAAACGTACATTAAGATGCTTGTTACATCTAAAGATTAAACTCCCTCTCCCAGATTAAATTCCTGATAATTTAATGGCTAATGTCCATCTTGGCTTATGTTAGTACCTTCGATAAGACCAGAAATTTATGCTCTATGCTATCGTTTTCATTTTTTTCCGGTGTGCATACAAGACATTTTACTCCAGAATGTTTTTAACAAACATATGTTAAGCTGTGTTATCTGTTAACAAACATATGTGTTATAAGCTTATACATCTCAAATGCTTCGGTATGATAAAAAAATTTCAAAACTGAAATTAATGCACTAAAAACTTAACCATAAATAATGAAGTATTTATAAACACAATTAAAAATATCTGTTTAAATGAGGATCTTTAAGATTCTGTAGATTCAGTTTCAAATTAAACAGATAATTGTAACACCATTTATTAATCAAAGACGTAATGTACTTATTAACAGTAATTAGTTTTCTTCTGTACAGTCTTCAGCACCTGCGTGGTTTCAAAAGTTTCGCGAAAAGATTAGGTAGAACTATATGAGGTGACCGTTAAGTAAAAGAATGTATTAAAGCTTATTCTTCCGTTTCATCTTCTTTCATGTGGAGAAATTCGAACTGGTTTTCTGCATTCAGCGTCGAACATTTTATATCTGAAGAGCAAAGTTAAAAAAAAGTAAAGAAATGTTTTTAAATAAAAAGAATGTGCTAAATAGATTATCTCTCTCATTCTTTTAAAAAGATGTAAATTTGTGTATTATTATAAATGTATATTTTATATTTTATTATAAAGGTACATTGTCCCGTAAGAATGTTAAAAAGTGTACTAAAATTCTCCCTAAATCTTATAAATGCTTGTACATCCCAAATGGTACAAATAGTGAAATTTATGTTTTCTGGAAAAATAAACACATACGATGTTTTCATAATCCTCCTTTTGTAGAGTTTCATTATGTTAATCTGACCAGTTATCATGATTTAGATCTATACGGTCACTTATCCTTCCCATTACCAGGATGCAATTGAGTTTGAGAATATTTGAGGTGAGGTTTTGGGATCGTAAGAGAGAGTGTGTGTCTGCA
Source organism: Stegodyphus mimosarum (assembly GCA_000611955.2). Lineage (NCBI taxonomy): Eukaryota > Metazoa > Arthropoda > Arachnida > Araneae > Eresidae > Stegodyphus > Stegodyphus mimosarum. The sequence continues at coordinate 1,111,852 of KK121583.1, read as the reverse complement.
GAGGCAATATTACTAGATTTCTGTTAGCTCAGATAAGATTATATTATTTGGCTTTGCGCTATAGCTGCAGACACATGAAGACTGTTAGGATTTCAGACTTAGTTTATGCTATCAAAGAAAACAAAATTTTATGCGTTTACAAAATTTTATTAATCCTTATTTAACTTAAATGACTTTAGTATAATTGAATTAAAAGAATAACGAAATAGCTTCTTGCAAACTCTTAAAACTGACAACATTTTACATATTTATTTCAAGTAACAACAATTTAAATTTACACTTCGCCTTTCAAATCTTGATGAAAAATATTCGAAGGAAAACTGATTGTGTGGTGCAGAAACATCAAGCACAGTTCAGATAATGTTGAGGAATAATAATTTTTCTGGCGTTGGACAGGATTATGCTTTTTATATAGCTGTTTTTACATTTAATTCATTTGTTTGTTATGATTGATTTGCTTTAGTAACTTACATACTTATCTCATAAAGTGAAATCGTTAATTTGCTTTCAAATTTAAGCCATACAAATAATTTAACAACGTCTGTATATATTACAATACATCCACATTCCTTTTACGAAACTATCAGGTATCCAGCTGTTCAGAGTGGATCAAGCTAAGCTAGCAAACATTTTGGTTGAGTATTTTTTTGCTAAGATGTTCATCCCACTCTTGCACTGAAGTAAGCCAAAGCCATACATATTCAGTAGACGTGCTTGGTTTCAATTTTTCGCTGTTCTAGAGCAATGAATATTTATATTCACTAAAATTAAATATAAAGTTGCTCACTCATGCGAGGTTTTTATAATATCTGTCTCTTCTAAGAAGTACGTAATTTAAAGCATCTAGATATTGGCCATGAATTTCAGCTAATGCTCACTGATGTTATTAATATTCTGTTGCAAATATTTTAATTTAAATATTTATTCTTAAAGCTGTAAAATATCCAGTCTTAGGCCAAGTAACGGTTAGATTCTTATGGATGAAAACATACTCTCTCCTCTTTTGTAAAAAATGTTATATTGTTCATCTGGCGATAAATTTGAAATTTTGCAATAAATCAATATGAACTTAAATTTATTTGTTTAAAGAAAATTACAATTCAATTTTATGATAAAAGAAGCCTAAGAATATGTAAATTATTAGATGCAGCGTTAAGCGTTGGAACATGAAAAAGAAAAGGGAAATATAATTTATGGTGAAAATATGCAAATAATTTCAAGCAAACAATTTATGCTTAATACATAAAGTATTAAAAGCTGAAAGCATTATCTTACAAAGCACAAATTACATAGCGAATTGATTACTTTAAAGCTTCTGGTATTGCTTGTACAAGATAATTACTTGCAGGGGCCTTTTGTAGCAGTTAAGTTCCTACTGCACAAGATTCTACATGATAAAACGTTTATTGTAAATACTAAAATTCTATTACGAGAAAATCATAAAATATATCTTTGAACAAATACTTTTGAATCATTAAACTGGTACTTTCCTCAGCGTTAAGATAATAATGACTAATAATTATGCAAATGATACTCTTTTATTCAGTCAGACCAAACAAGAAAACATTGCTTTTCAAAATGTTGTAAATGCATTCATTGAATACTTCGCGAAAGGAAGATGGAGATGAACATTCTTAAATGTACTGTAATAATAATTTGCCATCATAAGACAATTAATCCAATAGTACATATTTACATTAAAAGAAAACTCTGTACTTAACTTCTGCATATGGCCCTTTACACTCCTGGATACGCCACTGGGCACGAAAAATCGAAATTGTTTAATTTCTGTTCATAGAAAATGTCTGGGTACCATACAGAAGTTACGAAAGGTGCAACAGAGAGATATTAAAAGTTCTTTGCTAAAATGGTTTCTATTCAAAGAAGCTGTAATATTCCAGTACCTGGACAAATGCTGCAGCCAATGAATTTGCCAGACTTAGAGAGATTGGAAAACAAAGAGCAACAAATTTAACAACTGGGCATAATTAAAATTGCTATTAAATTTAATAAGATTTTTTTAATTAGATTTATTATGCATTTCTTTTCGCAGATGTGACAATGTTAATCAGTTTCTTCTTTTAATACTCATTCAGGGTTTACATTTTTTCTCAGGTAATCACTTTTGCTTATCATATCGGATGTAATTTCCAGTCCTTTGAAGCTAGGTACAACAACATTCGACTAATTGCGTATCCATCAGATATACCTAATGCCTTTACAATTCAGGGAATTCATTTTTTCAGCCTCTAGCGTACCGAGTATAATCATAGATTCAATTAGCTAATACGTATAATAAAATGATTGAAAATACAATTTTCAGTAATTTCTATTTCAGTCAAAATACTTAAATCAAAACACTTTTTTATAAAACCATAATCAATAATCGTAAAAATGTAACACATATATCCTCAAAACTATCGCTAAAGTATTTTAATATCATAAGTAGAGAGGTTATGGCAACAAATGCAGTGTGAATATTTGCATAGATATTATTTGGATTAAAAACCATGAAGCAGAAGAGAACCTTTTTATATTTTGCTTTATTTTAAAGGAAGAATTAATTAACGGTTTCTCGGTCTCGGAGTACAGGCCAATTTTGCTACCTTAAGCAGCTTTTAATGTCATCAAAATATTATGAGCATATATACACTTTTCATAGGAAAAGTATATACCCATTTCCATATAAAAAACGTTAATGTATTTAAAATATTGGTAAAATTATTATTCTTCCTTATTTGAAAATTAAGAATGAAATGTGCTTCGAATCTTTTCATTAACCATCAGTTCTAATTTTTGCCTGCGAAGAAAATAATTAGATTTTTTTTTGCTTAAGACATAAATTCCAACGCAATTCGTAGTTCAGAAGCATTGAATAAAAAAACCTAACTGCGTAATAATACTACAACAAAAAAAATTGAGAATGTACTTAATGCATTTTTTATCTTAGGAGGGCGACAGGAAATGAATTCCTTTCGCTTTTTCAAAGAATAAAAAAAAATATTTTGGGGGATTCCCATTGATTTTTAACTTTTTAAAAACTAGTGATGTTAGATTTTATTGGGTTTCTTACATTTTATTTTTTACCATTGCTTTCACTAAAAGCAAAGTAACTTATACCGAGTTTTATGGGTTTTACGAACAATATTTTCTTCAATTGTTTCTAAGGCCTTTAAAACTCTTTTATAACCGAATATGTTACGTTTATGTCCTTTCCATACTTTTTTTGCATCGATGAAATTGCATAAAAAAGAAATTCGTTCATTTAAAGATTTTTTTCCCACAGGCTGTGCATAATTATGAATAAAATAAAAGGAATGATCTTCATTCAAATTGTGAATTCAATATTTATCGCCTGCATTAATATCGAGAAAAAATTTGCTTAAGTTTACCTATACTTCATTCTAGACATCCTGTTTCTTAATTTTATTCGTTTTCATATTGATTATGATTGATGCAATTGTTATGCATTTATTTTTGCCTCTAGAACTCAGATTTAGAAGACATTTTCGCAAAGTTTGGTATTTTCACATTGCTAATGGTCCAGTTTTCCGTAACAGTAATTATATATATATACACTCACGTTTGTTAAAATTGCAACACCAAGAAGGAATCGTCATAATTGAATGCAATTTAATACACAGTTGAGTGGTAGTGGTACAAATAAATGATTAAATGTTCAAAGCAAACAAGAACAAGAG
>KK121583.1:1084367-1108085 GCA_000611955.2 Stegodyphus mimosarum | reverse complement strand
ATGGAGTCAAACAAAGTTTGAATGTCTGACTGAGGAAGAGCATTCCATATCGTTTGTACGCGTACCCAAAGTTCGTCTGCAGACGCAACAGGACGAGGATCACGAGCAAGACGCCGACCAATGATATCCCACACATGTTCAATTGGCGACATATCCGGGGAACACGCAGGCCAAGGAAGAAGCTGTACCTGCTGCGCTGCAAAGAAGGATTTAACAATCCGAGCAGTATGAGGGCGGGCATTGTCCTGTTAAAATACAGCGCCTAGCAAGCTTTGAAGGAATGGAAAAGCTTCGGGCTGTAGAACTTCACGGATATACCGGTTGCTGTTCAGATTGCCCACAATTCGTAGCAATTGAGATCGTCTATGATATGCTATGGCGCCCCAGACCATAACTCCGGGTGTTCGTCCACTGTGGCGTTCGATAATGCACTCCGGAAGGTGGCGTTCACCGGCATAGCGTCTGACACGAATGCGGCCATCATGGTACCACAAATTAAAGCGGGATTCGTCAGAAAACACGACATGCTGCCAATCAGCACGCCAGTCTCTATGCTGATTGGCCCATTGTAGCCGCAGGCGGCGATGGTCGTGCGTTAGGGGGATCCTGTATAAAGGAGTCCGTGCGCGCAGTCCACACTGCAGCAGACGTCTACGAATTGATGAAGCACACAATGAAACACCTGTAGCTATTGACCACAGTGCTGCCAATTGTCTAGAGGAAGCTGTACGGTCCGTCCGCGCCATGCGGACCAGGTGTCTATCATCGCGAGCTGACGTCACATTTCGGGGTCCACTCCCGGATTTCCGAGTTGTCCGACACTCGTCCGTCCACTGCTTCCAAACGCGCATCACTGTGCTGCTGTTACGCTGCACACGAGAGGCTACTGCACGATACGACAATCCAGCTTCACGAAGGCCGATGATTCTCCCTCGTTCAAACTCTGTAAGTTGTTCAAATCTCGCTCTCTTTCGTCGACGAGGCCTAAGTACAAATTGAGTTAACGTTTACCACTAGCAGATAACCACCGATAACCATACACGCCTCGCTACAGCCGTCTATTTATTCGGATCCATCAGCCGTTCAGAGGGCGCTGCTCAGCATACGCATGCGCTACGGATTTGCAATTCTAATCATTTGCATATCATGCGCTACTTTGCATTTCCTGAAAATTTCAGCTCACTCGCGTAAGTCCTTCATGGTGTTGCAATTTTCACAAACGTGAGTGTATATATATATATATGGAAATTTTTCGATATATCTTTCTAGTTTTTATCGAAATTATTGTGTAGATTTTCTTCAGCAACTTACTCGGATATGTGAAATTTATATTAGCAGGTATGCTTTTACTCCAATGTTACTGTTAAAAGTCTAGTTTCATAAGTCTAGTTTTCATTTCTATTATTACATTTTTATAAACACTTTAAGCTTCATTTGAATTATTTATAATTAGCGTATGTACATATTTGTGATTTGGCTTAGATCCTATTTACTTCCAGAAACACATTTAAATTCACTGCAAAAATTTAGTAGTTATGCGTTAAAATTTAAAGTCAGACCAATGTTTTTGGAAATGTAAGTGCTGATTTTTTTAACTAATATTTTTATCGTTATTGTTTTATTAAAACATGTAGTGTTAAAATAAAAATGCTATTTTGTATTAAGTAAGATACCAATTTTAGTTAGCTTATTCAAAACATCATTTTCATTACAATTCTACCCAAATTAACTCAACATAGATGATCTGTTTGGGGCACTCTGTGGTATATATCATACTTACTAAAAATTTAAAAATGGTAAATTTGATTTGCAATTTTAAAATCTTGAGGAAAACCAAACACAGGTTACTACATCAATGTCTGTGAAAAATGCAACACCATAAAGGAAAAGTGGAAATGAATGAAATTTATTCCACATATTACTGATAGTGGTACAAATAAATGTTCAAATTTACAAGACAAAAAAAATTCGGAAATCAGTACTTTGTATGTCCGCCACGCTGAGCGATGAGAGCCTGTACACGTCGTGGCATTGAATCTTACAGGTTCTGAGTGTAATCCTGGCGAATGGCATTCCATATGGCTTCAACTTGACTCCGAAATTCAGTCGTAGTGAGTGCCCTACTTAGTGTGTACTTAGTGTGCTACTACGCGTAGCCGACCAACGAAATTCCAGACATGCTCAGTGGGTGACATATATGGGAAATAAGCAGCCATGGAAGACGCGAAACCTGTTGGACCCTAAAGAAGGCTTGCGGAGTCTGAGAACGTGTGCATGGGCATTATCTTGCTGCAATACAGCCCCCAGAATGCGTCGAAGAATGGGGAGGACCTCTGGCTTCCCAACTTTCCTTACATAGCGATCACTGTTAAGGTTGCCCGCAACCTTCTCTAGATGGGATCGACCGTTATACCTAATAGGTTGCCCGCAATCTGCACTAGATGGGATCAACAATTATACTCAATAGTTCCGCACATATGATGCCAGATGGTTGTGCGGTATGCGGTTGGATAACACACTGTAGAAGCAGACGTTCTCCTCTGTAACGTCTGACGCCTACTCTTTCATCATACTCCAGACTGTAGCAAGATTCACCAGAGAAAACAAATTGTTGCCACAGGGTACGTCAAGCACGGTGTTGCCGTACCCACTGAAGTCAGAGACATCCGTGCCGTTGTGCTATTGCGTACTCCGCTGCCAGGATTTCGCGCTGTTTGGTTTTCCTCGATCCATTTCTTCCAAACACGTACCACTGCTGTGGTATTACGCTGCGTGTGGGCTGCAATTGCTCGACAGAAAGTCCTCCCTCTCTCATACCGATGATGCGGTCTCGTTCGAACTCGATTAGTTGTTGGTATGGCCCCCTCCGCTGTTGACGAGATATATTGATCAATAATTAAACGTTCGCTGCAGACAGAAGACGATAAACAAACTTTTGTGCAACTTTATAGGCTTTTATATACATGTAACAAGTGGTCAATTCTCATTCCACGCGTGCGCAATCGCTTTGTTATTCTAATCATTTGCATGTTTTTATATTTTCTGTACGTTTGGTTCAGTTAGCATAATTCCTTCAAGGTGTTCCAATTATCTTAAACTGTAATTAAAATTATTGGAAATAGATATCCTTTATTTTTATCTATCATTTGGCAATTACCCATTACAATAATGTCCATTTGAAAGCTAGAAAAATGTAACTTGAATTTTAAATATTTAAATGGAGATATATAGAGATGCTGTCTTGAATACTGTAATGTTTCTGCTTTTAGTGACTATAACTGAATTATGGTTTAATGAAGGGAATTGCTTGAAATTTGTGCTTGCGCAATGCTGATTTTATCAACATTTTACTTTTGGAATTTGATTTTGCAAATACCAGTTACTTATGATTTCTAAATTAATAAAGTATTAAAAGCTAGCGAAATGAACGTAAAAGATATATTATGGGCTAGTTCAGACATTCATTATGCTTACTAAAATATTTACGAAAAGATATAAATTTGATTTTTCATGTTAAAATCTTGTGAAAAAGGCATCTGTGAGTTAAGATAAATATAATTTAAACAGTTAGAGATATATATAACTTACTCGCATGTATCATGTTTTTGAAACAGTTTAAATTTCTATAATTAAAATATTTTGAAGCTTTTGCACTTATGTAATTGCGTAAAATATTTACTTTTAAAAATTTAAATGATTCCAAATTAAGTGAAAATCCTGTGGAATTTGCCATATAATCTTCTTTCTAATTATTAAAACGTCGCAAGGCAGAGCATTTTTACAGACTAATCAAACTCATCGTCTTGTTATTTCCGCTGCGCTCTGCAATAAATCAGTTTAAATCCTTTGCGAGTAACCTGTCAGTACTTTCTTTTCAATAAGGTCATGGAAGGCACGGAAATGCCTACATACCAAAATGCCAAATACTCGCAATCAGCGCATATTTTAAGAACAATCCCTTAGGTCTTTGCCTGTTTTAATCAAGGTGCCCCTTCTTAGTCATCGGGATTTGCAGCCAGGGGAACTAATGAAAGAGCGGAATCTCTTGTTTGACCCTAAAACCCTTTGTAGTGAGCGAATGATGAAATGGCACCTGACCCTTAGCCAGAGACTGCTGTCTGATCCTGGAAAGGTCCCTTATTTGTTGCAAACGAATCTTATTGAAATATCTATATGCAGTCTGCTCGTTAATATCGATTTCCTGCTAAAATAGCTAAAATGAGCCAGTCATTGTATGTAAGGTAACAACCTTACTCAGTGGATTGCTCATTTCGACTGCTTCAAGAAAAGATCTTACGGCCTCAAAATATGTCGAGTAAACCTCAATGCATATCGAAATGCAGGTGAAGTATTTTTATAGTCTTCAACCTTAATATGATTTAAAATTGAAAGAACACTTGTTTCACTCGCTTGTTACTTTCATAAAAGCGTAAAACCTTTGTTAAGTGTTGCGATACTTTAATTTACCATTTTATTAGTTAAAAATACTCTGTGAAATTTATTCATATTAATAATGAATGTAATATTGATTAAACAATTCAAGACACATTTATTTTTAATTTCTCATTTTAAGGCAGTATTAAATCAAAACAATTTAGAGGCTCATAATTACATTTTATTTAAATCAAGAGCTGTGAAAAGGTATGTTCTTATAAGAAATGTCAGACTTTTCCAGACATTTTTTCTATGAAATGAAGTACAGGAGCGACGTTCTTCTGCACAACGTAGTTATTATTATTCAGATTAATAACTTAAATTAAATATTTTTGCTTTAGTATATCTGATTTCCCTGAGCAATTTCATTCAAAGAGATTTTAGTATTTCGAATGTCTGCTCGATATTAAGGCGTGTGTGTACATATGTTTCGAGTCTACATTCATATGGAGGAAACCATTTGGTGCCACAGATATAGCTTTTCAATAGCTGTCATATTTAAAAAATTTTTATTAAAAAACAAAAGTTAATTCTTTAACCTATTTCGATTAAAGACTTTATCAAGCAGCATACATTGAAAATATGGTAGTCAAATCTTATATGTTTTATATTTTATTACTTTAAAATAATTTCTAATAGAATCTAACTTTAGGTGATATCTTTTGTATTCAATTCTCGTTAAAATCATTTGCCTAAATTTGTAATCATCGTGTATCATTGTTATTTGAATACGCCCATCATGTTCAAGTAAGCTTAAACTGTCTTAATAGGTATGTGTACACACACACATATCATACATATATATAATTACAAAAGTTTTTTTAAACAAACTATTTCCGGCATTCAATTTTTGTCTTCGTGAAAAAATGTTTGTCTTTGTGTCATTCAATTTTCGTCTTTTGTCTTACTTCTAAATTTCTTACTTTATGTCTTTACTAATACATATTTAAATATATATATATATGATAACATAATTCAGAAATTGAAAGTACGACACACACACACACATATATATATATATATATGATAACATAATCTAATAATAGAAAATAGGACAACTGTATTTGCTTTAACTGCCACCCCTTCCTTGACAGACAGATGATTTCCTTTGCCTACTTTTACTTAACTTCTTCATTATCTTTCAATTATTTTCATTTTTCTATTTAGTTTTCTAATTACAGATAATTTAAGAATTTTTTGATTTATTCTGTATTGACCTTTGGAGATGGTGTATAATTTGCATTGTTTATCAGGTTTAACTTTTGACTTCACGGTGAAATTCTTAACTTTTTTTCTAAATATGCTTTCTTCGTGAAAAAGTTTTCGTCCTTGTGTCATTCAATTTTCGTCTTTTGTCTTACTTCTAAATTTCTTACTTTATGTCTTTACTGATATATATGTAAATATTCATCATTCATCAATCTAGTTGTACTGCATATCGATCATTCGGCTTATGCATGTTTTAGATCACGAATAACTTCAGAAAATAAATAAGATTATCAAAACAAAACCTATCAAGAAAGAGCAAACACAGAGTGACCCAAAATAATGTGTACACTATTTACAACTCAAAACAAACGTACTTTTTGTGCTTTTTTCAGGTGTAACATTCTTTTGTGCTTTTTTCAGGTGCAACATACTTTTGTGCTTTTTTCAGGTGCGAAGGCTTAAAAAAATGGTTGAAGTCAGGCTGAACTTAGAGCAAAAAAAATTTATTATGAAGTGCTACTAGAAGACTGGGAACATAAGTGAAGTGCAAAGACAGTTCAGAATAAAGTTTTAATGAGATACACCAACGCAACTTACAATTACTCGTTTCCGAGATAAGTGTGAGGAAGAAGGAATTATCCAGAATGCCCAGAAGAACCAAAAGACCACGATCATCCACCGGCCCCACAAGATTTTTTCCAAGACCCCACAAGTCATCGAAAGATTTCAGCAGTCTTCTAGAAAATGTGTTCTGCAAGTGGCTTGAAACAGAAGTTCCAAAAACGAATGTTCATCACACTTTGAAGCGTGATCAATGGAAACGCTTTATTTCTGGATTACTCCGTGCTTTGATTGAAGATGATCATGATAGGAAAATTGAATTTTGTGAGTCTTATCAAGCAAGATCAGAAGATAGGATTTCAGCAAGATAAGAATCAGGAAGCTAAGAATAAATACTTCACAGGAAGAGTGTTGACGTTGATTATCAAGGTCAAAGCTCTTCAGTGAAGTATTTATTACGGCGTCTGTTCTATCTATTATTATTATATTATCTGTTATTATTTCATCTATTATCATCTATTTTTCTTCTTATTATTATTATTATTCCATCTGTTATTATCTGTAAAGAGCAGCCAAATGAAAACGAGACAGTAACCAGCATTGCGTAGAATTTGTTAACACAAGTAGGTTTGTATATAGAAGCGCGCTCTATTGGGAAGTATAAAGGAACAGCATGAATGCTCGCCACTGTGCCATCTGTCTGTTAGACGCATAGATAAGAGGTAGAGTAACCCAGCGGGCGATGCGCGCTAAAATTTAAAAACATTGATAGTACAAGATGTCTGAAACAAATAAGGTAATATCAAACAAGATCTGATATTTTTTAAAAATTTTATGAGCATTTTCAGGCAGAGTTTTTTAAAATTATTATAAAATCACAAGGTGACCATTTATTTGATTATATGATCATTACATATTCACGTTGCAAGATGATTATTTATTGTAATACTTCATAAAATTCGGAGCATAAACTTTTCTGAGTTCTTTCAGGCGTTTTTTTAACTTTTTGTGTCTTACCTTTATTTATCAAATATCATGTTCTTTGCACGTAAATCATATAAAATTCAATTCAACAGCAATGCCACATAGCATTTCCGATGCACAATCTCGCTCTCTGGAGATAAAAATGTTTTTTTTTCGTACAGTGTTGCCATTGCTCGCTTTAAAATCGTTGAATTTGTTAATCAAAAATTCGTTAAAGTTTTATAAAATATGAAATAGATAATAAAGCGAATTCAAAATTCGGGTGTCCATATGCCCAGCCTCGGGTGGAGGATTACGCTATTCAGAATTTGATGGCTCTAGGTACTGTATTTTTTTACAATACGAGAAACACACATACATTCATGCAGATTCTTCATTATTTAATTTCTTTAAATGTAATACAGGCGACAATATTTGGTGGACACAATTTGAAAAGTGAAACGGATATTTATAAGGAAACAACGCAAAATGCCTTTTCGAAACTAATAGCCTTTCTGGGTTGCCTCTGCTTTGGACTAATAAATTAAATTCACAGTAAATAAGAAAATCCTATGAAGTAGAAGTAAATTTAAAAATATAATCACTATAAAATACTAGCGCAATTTATTATTACAATTAAATATAATTTTTAACATTAGAATAAATGCATAAAAATTATTAAAGGATTAAAAGTGTTTATCCCTATCTGTATTATGAAATATAACTCCTTTGTAGAATATTATGCTATAATATTCACCTATAATTTTGAAAAAGCAGCACAACTAAGAATTTTAAACAAAAACTTTCAAAAATTCATTTTTAGGCATTTTAGTATTTTTTACTTATTTACGCCAGTAAAAAGCATAAAAATTGTAAGAGAGAATTGTTTGTTTGAACTTTTCTATTAGTTCAAATTTAAAATATCATTTTCTAAGTAGTTACAAATTTCCTTACAGCATAGGAAAAGCTAAAAATATATCTAGGTGTGAAAGCATGCAACAGCCTTATCATTATTTGGAACGTTAATTATGCTTGATAAACACGCTAAATTTTTAAAATCAATCTCGGTTTCAAAAATAAAAATATCTAAAAATTTTAATTTGTGAAATGAGGCGCTACCACCAGCTTTCTTTTGACAATTATACCCTGCAATAGCCAGCCATTGTTAAGTTTCTGCAAGTCGTCCCTACTTCTCCGAATGTGGTCAAGGTACAGCTGAGAATGCGTCAGACGAGGGAGAAAATGCATTTGCGTTGGTTTATTTCTTATAGGTCCATGGTTAGACGGGCTCGAAGTGAGTTCAGCGAATTGTGTGCGTCTACCATCACTGTGAGGCCAGAAAACAGAACATCTTGATATAATGCGTTTTCTGATTGTGTAAGCAGTGCCAAGAAGTGAAATTCATGCCCGAATATCTGCTATGTAAGGCAAATACAGTACGTCACTTGTGAGCATTTTTTAATAGAATAAACGATAACGAGAAGGTCGTGTGTCTGTCCATCAGGACAGCAGTCGGCTAGGACAGGTTCATCGTGTCATTATCACTTCTAGTATTGCTGCGGTCGATGCTGACGTCAAAGAAGCCTGGAGGAGGACGGTGGAATACATTCGGCTCATGTTGGGCATTAGTTACAATACCACTCATGCCATCTTGACAGAACATCTTATGTTCCAGAAAATCTGTGCGCAGTGAGTTCCCCACAACCTGACGGAGGAGCAGAAGTTGAACAGAATATCGAGTCACTGCAGCACCTATAACGGTATAATGATGAAGAATATTGTTTCTTGTCCCATATTGTTGCGGTTGAAACACGAAATGTTGATGGAGTTGATGAAACTCGGTGCCATCATTTTGAGCCAGAGAGCAAGGAGCAGAGGAAAGCTCACAGATTCACCCCCCAACAAAAAAAAAAAAAAAAAAAAAAAAAAAAACAAAGCTGTGCACGCGAGCTCTGAAAAGTCATGCTGCCATTTTTCTTTGACTGCAAGGGCAGTAAAATCCAGATCCCTGACAGTCCCCATCTTTGCCCATGCAATTTCCACATTTTTGAAGCCCTGAAGAAAGGCATTAGTGGCCGTCGATTTGCTTCGGAAGAAGAGGTGCACGCCTGTCCACAAAGAGGTTCCATGGGCAACCGAAAACACATTTTCATGACGGCATTGACCATCTTGTCTCACAGTGGGATAAATGTTTTAACAGTTGGGCAATTACTTTTGAAATAATAAACAGGTTATTTACTTTTTTTTTCATCTGTCTCGTTTTCATTTGACTGACCCTTATATTATTATTATTATTCCATCTCTTATTATTCATCTATTATTATTCCATCTAATTATTTCATCTATTTTAACGGTGACTATCCATTCAATTAAGCGTCAGCTTATGTTCTTTATTAAAAAAAGTTCAAAATTTATTTTCCCTTCCAATATCAATTGAAAAAACATGACGGATTTTTGTTGCGCGATTTCCTCGTCTAATTTAGACTTCTGGATTTTGTGCTACGGATTTTAAAAATTTCATAATAAGCAAGGTTTTGGTTAGTGCAACTAGAAACATCATATAGAAATTGGTAATCATTTTATTACCTATTGAAAATTTAAATATGTAATGTTGTTTTTCTTATTATACAGAACTCTTAAAATGTTATATTGTTTTATGGATTTCATAGTGCCAAAAAATTTTATTTTTCATAATTATATTTAATAAAGTTACGTAACGAACTTAAACATATGTAAATGTTTTAGTTAGGGAAGATAATTAACATGATTAACATATTTTTGCTTATTTTTTAAATACATTTGAATTAATATTTTGATATTTTGAATTATTTTAATAATAAGATTATTGCTTAAAAATTTCAATTGTAAGAATTTTAAAATTATTTTAAGAATGAAGTGACTGTAAAAGGTCTTACATTATCAAAAAATACAATTTTTTTACAGCATTATTTTTATTTCTAATTTTTTTATGTAACAGAATGTTTTAGCGCAGTTTAGAAAGGCTAATTGTCTTTAAACAAGGAACGGAGCCCTTTTAAAAGAAACTGATGAGCAACTCATTAATGATTTTGAACATCAGTTTGTTAACGTGGATTTGCCCATAGAACATGACATTTAGAGAAAACTGTAAGGTCTTCCAGTTTCATACAAAAATAAGTCAATTAGAAAGGTCTTCATAATAATAAATAGCATAATTAGTAAATTAGTAAAACTCTTTCAAATGAAGTTAATTAGCAAGACTCTTTACTAATTCATAATTAGCAAAATTCTTTCAAATGATGTTAAACAGAAGAAAAAATGGCTATAAAATTTTGAAATTTGTTGATAATATGTACAATAAATTAATGAATGTATTCAAAATTTTTATATTTGTAATACTGTGTGAAAATTTTAAAAGGCCTTCTCTAAACACGTGATTCCGAAGATTCTAAATTTAATTATGACTATCGACTTCCAAATTTGATTTTTTCTCTCAGTTTGCTTTTTTTATCTCAAAATTATTTCTTTAAATTTTTATTATAGGGTGTTGTAAACTTCTGTTTACTAAATCTATCTTACTTGAGTATGTAAGCTGCTCTTCTTAATTTTCATTTTATATATTATTTTCTCAAGTATACAATATCAGTATTTCTATGATCGTAAAACTAAACCAAAACTTTGATATTTTGTTTCATAGAATACTAAAAATCAGTTACCTTGTATAAGGAAAGTAGATTTTTATGTATATTTGTATCTGAGCATCCCACAGCCATCAGGAAGTAGTTAAGCTCATTCGTTTTGTGAGGACCTGCCAATTTTGATCAAAGTTTTTATCGCATTTTGTTAATTTCTCTGTAGTAATTAACACATTGCTCTACAATAAGAAAATCTGATTTTGTTTTACAACAAGTAAATAAGTATTTTAATAGATTAAGATGTCTAATACATAAATTTTGATTTTATCCTGAGTTTCTAATTAAGTTCTTAAAGAGATTTTCAACTTTAATATTTATTATGCGATTTCAAGAATTTCCCACGTTTTCAACTATTTATTTATTTTGCGAAAAAATTAATACTTCAAATTCAGGACAATTTTTATGCTGCATTGCCAAAATGTTTCAAGAACGTTACTTTAGAGACTTTTAACTGGACTGTAAATTTAATTTACAGATTACATCTTGTATTGATGTAATATTTCCAAATTACATCGTGATGCAATTTATTGGCTTTCATTAGAATTACATATAATCTACAAAATTTCTCTTCCTGTTCTTCCACTTTAAAGCATTTTTCCATAAGGCTTTTCTATCGTCAAATCTTTTGCTCCTTGAAGAAAGGATACGTAAAATAAAAAACATGTATTTATAAATTAGCAATAGCTCCTTAAGTCTTCTTTTTAATTTGGATACTTGGGAATAAATAAGCCATTTACACCACCGAACCCATTAACTGTGTGTGGGTATATATCTATGTATTTATATGTGAGTGTGTGTATATATAAATTTTGTATTTTTTGGGTCTTATGTAGATTTTAGACGCAATGCATAGCAATGATTATCCTTCTAGTAAAACGAGTTCGTTTCAGATGAGATTATAGCATATACATTAAATTAATTTTGTGCTTAGCGTACACATACCCATTTGTTGCGTATTATTTTATTATACTCCTTATATTTCCATTTATTATGTTCATAACTTCTCCCTGAAAGACATATCTTATGCCGAGTGTTATTCCTTAAAATGTGTCAAGAATATATAATATCTAACGTATATTTCATGTAACATAATATCCATGGAAATTCGGAACAGTATACAACATGATACTTCATGTGTAAGGTTTTAGTTAAACTAACCAAGTTTTATTTTAATTTAAATCTGTCTATCTCCTCTCTGCTTCAACTTCCCGTCAGAAGAAGCGCGCGGTTTTAGCTTATGCTAATTTTGAAGTACAGCGAAGTACTATTTAAGCCAGAGGTAGAAACCTCTCGGTGTGTGAGAGCTTAGTCTCAGATCACGGTCACGCCGCTCAACGTTCGTCTGACCAGCTAGCAGTTTAAATTATAAGCCATAGTGCTTACTACGTGATTGCATTGTAAAACAATTTGAAGTGCGCTAGTATTAGTATATCTTGCTACGCACCATTTAGTGAGAGGCCAACTTCCGCGAATTGCTCTGCGAAGCAAAGTTTGATTTAAGTTCTATTTTAGGTTTAGTTTTAAATTGATTTGATTGTTAAGTTCGACCCAAGTGCGGGCTTTTACTTTCTGTATCTCTCCCGAATTGGGAAGTTTGTAAATTAATAGTTATTTAATAAAAGAGGATTTTAAATCCCTTCACGTGCAGTTATTATCCAGCCCAGCAGTTACATCAGAACATAGCGTACCTTCCGCTCCCTGTTCCAGTTCAGGACTGAAAACTTTAGGTTAAGAACCCTTTACAGAATTTACCATGTTCCACAGAACACTCAGTCCTCATACATGTATAAGGTAATTATTTACGAAACATGCGAACTCTGGTAAAAGTGACATAATAATATCTTTATTATACTGGCGCAGAGTATTGCAGTGCATTTTTTCCAGTATTCTGCATTTGTTATTTCCACATATCTATGATACATTAATAGATTATAGCCGCCCTGACGGAAACGTGGTTAGTGACTCTGACTGCCGTACCGAAGGGTTCGAATCCCAGAGAAGGCATGGATATAGTTGTCTTTATTAGGTGCCTCCATAGTAAAATGACCGCCACTTCTGGCCTTAATAGTTGCCAAAGCCTAAAATGTCCAATGTCCGCAATAAAAAACGTTAATTCATTATAGTATTATTTAACCTTTCTGAACGTATCGGGCAGTAGTAATGTGAGGCAACGTAACCTTCAGTATAGAAATTTGTATATCAGTCTGATGATATAGTGTACGTGAAATGTGTTTCGTACTTTGGTTAAGGCATTAATAAATTGGTCATGTAATAAGTGGTGCCAATGTAGTTCACCTTTTTTTTTATTTTACCGTAATATGTTCATTCACTATGTTTACTTACGTGCATGCTTGAATTTATCTTGCATATGTATTTTGTATTATTTCATTTTTATATTGTGAATGACAGTTTGTCTCTGTAATCTCAATGATTGCAATTTCTTCAAATGCCTTCTTTGTACATGTAAATATTTTTTTCGAATTCAATAAACGCCTTCTTTTACCAGGGAGCCCCTTGGCTGCAGACTGGCAGTTAGTGGTTAACACCTGTTGGGTTGATAGAAATTCTTTCTGGATGGATATTGCATGTATACCCGCGTCGGAAATTAACTCAATGGTTTTTTGTCACTAATCATTACACCAGCTCGGCGTTCAGTAGCTTTTACAAGTATAACTGTTAATTTTAATTTAGGACATATCTAAATTTACTTTACTACAACATAGCAGGTACCTACCTGTTGGTTATAAATCGTCCTCAATTTGCAGATGACTAAATTTGGACGATTGGCCCATGTCAAGGACTTATGGGTTGACCCTAAACTATAAATCTATGGTGATCAGCAGCATTGATGGGTACGGTGTTTCGATATAATTTTAATTTTATCGCACCGCCATCCTACATAGATAAGCAACATGCTGATTCCAAGTAAACTTCAGCTTTTAATTCACTGGTAACTAATAACCTTAAATAGCTCCGTGCATTTCGGTTTAATTTTAGTTTGTCCACATTTATCGTACGACTCCAGTCCAGTAATCTGAAACAGTAATTCTAGGAGTTGTAGTAATAAAATCTAGAATTAAAAATTAAAACGCACTAAGGGAGATAAAAAATCTTTAAAGTACTTGGTCAAAATCAAAAGCAATTCAAAATGGTCGATAATGCTTGAATTATCGATAATGCTTGAATTATTTCCTAAGACAGCAAAATGTTTTCTGCTAAAGATAAGTAGTTTTCGATGTGTTTTGCGTCCATAACTTTGGAGTTACACGCCGCACATTTACGACCAGGGAGGTATCCAAATCTATTTAAATATCATACTAAACCGTTCCGTTTTGAAATGAAATGTTGTAGTAGCATATCTTATTGGGAAATTAGGAATTTTATCAAGTGTTATTTTATCAGGTGACTTTCTCAATTTTGTTTTGGTTTTATAATTTTTATTCGTACTATTTTTTGCAAGTCTCACTATAGTTAAAGCAGATATCGTACTTAAAGCTTAGGTTTATCATAAATGACTGCATGGATTAATCATAAATTACTATCAACGTGCATTATGTCAACTATAACTAAAGAGTCATGACGATTATCTAGGTTCTTTGCTTTAATTTCAATTTTAAAATCTGATTAAATTTACATAATTGTCTCACACCAATGATCTTCAACCCCTAATCCACAGCTGTTCAACAGATTTGATGGCCACGAATATCCTATGGTCTAATTTTAATTTTAGATACTTTTCAAATTTATCTTATTAGCTAATGCCTTATTTAACAACAAATGACTATTAAACAATAGGCAACCGATGATGAAATTGCTTAATGATTATATTCAGTTAAATTTCGTTTAATAATCTACTTAAATAGCCTAATTTCAAATATATGGGATTTATTATATATACAGTTGTTAACTTTTATTAACATCAGCAAGATTACTATAATTAATAAAAGATATACTTGATTTCATGTATACTACACTTGGTGCAGAAATTAGTTATACATTACACGGTATTAAGGAATTTTTTTCCAAACCTTAGTATGCCCAAAATCAAAATCCCTGTTCTTTAAATTATTCGCAAGTTCAGTAATGTTAAGTATTAGAAGCTGTTTGGATGCGGCTCCTCCTATGAGTTAATTCCGTTTATAATCTAGATTTTCATACCTTTCATCTCTCCTCGAATATCCAGTGACCTTTCGGGAAGGGAGTTGAGGTAGGGTTGATCGCCAGAGGACAGAATTGAAACGGATGCATATTTTCAGCTTCCTTCTTCCAAATTCCAGGAGAGGGCTTTTAATCAAAGTTTTCCGCTTACTCATCAGAATGAGGAAGGAGCTAATGAAGGATTTAACCCTCTCCCATATAGGGATGTGTATTTTGTGGGGGAAGGAGGATGGTGTCCTGGACGATGGCCGGTGCTTCAGTGGGGCGAAAATTAATTTTCCTAATTACTTCTACCGCTTGAGGAATCCTCTCAGCAAATTGAATGAGGCCATCGCACGTGTAAACAAACCTACTTCTGAAACCTGGGCTTGCACATATGCATACTATGCCAAAAGTAAATACAGAGCTTAATGTTTGGAACAATTTTGTAAATTTTCATTGCTTTGGGTAAACAGCAGAAAATTATGCATAGAAAGAGATATTTGATACTTCATAGCTATATTTTGCATTGTAAACTTATGAAACTAATGATTTTTATACTAAATGTATAAAGACAACACAGTTTTCGCCAGTGTTCTAAAATGTAAAGAATAATTTATACGTAATTATAATATTCGTGGTTACACGAGAGTAAAAATAAAAATAGCAAATTTTAGAATAAACTTCTCGAAGGAAACATAAAGCAAATTGAATGCAATCAAGCAAATGATATATGTCGATTTTATACCATCAATTACTTCTACTGTTTCTTGAAATTCTAATGATGTTTCAAAGCATTTCTTAAATGGCCACCTCCCGAATTTTTATTAGAAGTATATACCTAAGCTGTTATAACAGTTAAAAGTAATTTTTATTTTTAGTATATAAGATAAATGTCATTTTTTATTTTTTTAATGATATTTAATTTTAAACATTTTAGGCTACTGAGTGGAAAAAAAATAATAAGGAAGGAAACCACTGCCTCTCACATAGGAAAATTATTTCTTCTAATCAGCGTAGAAATATAATAGCATAAGTTTACTTTTTAATACGTGTAATTTTTTTAAATTTTTGTTTGAGCTTATTTAACCATGAGTTTAAGATCATGGAGGTGTTAGTAATATAAGTTTAAATACTATGACACAAAAAGGAGTCAGGATTACCAATCGCACAGATAAGTAAAAAATAGTTATTGTTTTTTTATTCCGAGTGTAACAAATTACATTAAAAAATTCGAAAGCAACCATCTTGAATAATCTTTTGATTAGAATTTAAGTATCATTAGTAACCATGTGATACTTGAAAAAAAATTAAACGATTTTTAAAAACCGCCAAAATTCTGAAAATTGTAATAAAAATTACGAGAAACTTTTACTTTGGAAGATAAGTCTCATTTTTAATTTATTTTATGAAATTATAGCAAGTCATTCGTGAGTTTGATCTTTCAGCACGAATACATGGGAAAAATTCAAATTTAAATAAAAATAGTTTATAGCGAAATCTGAAAACTTTTGTGTAGATATTTTATTTTCATCACAAATACCTATTTGTGAAACATTTCTCGAAAATCGGCTTTTATCAAAGAGGATCAAAAACTAATTTCGGGATCGGACTCCAACAAACTAACAGAAAAGTCATTCTAAATAAAACTGTAAAATGATTAGAAAAATAAGTTGGAAGAAAAAGTAAGAAAAACTGATTAATCATGGAAAGTATCTTGCAGAATTACAGAGGCAGCTGTTAGCAGGAAACGATGAATTTTTATATATTTTATCAATGAATATATTTGTATTTTTAACCACATGATTTCATGAAAAGGCTTTCATGAAAGGTCTTAGTCAAAAGGCTTCATGAAAAGGCCATTCAGCGCAAACTGTTTCTTTAATCAAAATGTTAACAAAGCTCCTGAACAGGAACTCAGAAGAAATTGAGAATTAATACGGTTTGCCTTCTTTTATGTGTACATTGAAACTTTGAGTTAAACAAATTGGTTACAAATTAATAAAAGAATGATTAATTCTTCATTCGTCTTTTGATCTCTACTTTAAAAACTTAAAATTTGTGCATTCTGTTTACTAACTGAGAAATAAATAGGTAAATCCAGGATTAATAGATGGGATGGTATGAATATAAAGCTTATATTTACTCAAAGTATGCCGGTATTACATTAGTATCCAGTTATATCTATTATTGTTTTTAATTGGTGGTCTAAAGGACATTCGATAAATCGGAATTAAAGAGCGCTGATTGTATTGATTTCCAAATACAGGTAACAGGTAATGGAAGTTAGGGACGCTAACACTTTGCCGTCATATTTGACTGTTAGACTGATGTAGTCCCAACTTCTCTCTATGCTAGAATCCGCTTAGCGTTGTGGTTTGACAAGGAAAATGCAAAGGAGTAAGAAGAGCGAGAGTGACGTTTAAACTGTCTAATTGTGCTACGGCGCAAAATGAGAAATTAAGTGATATCTCACAAATCTAACCCGCGTGCTGTCAAGATATCCAGGATAGCCTTAATTTTTGTGTTGAGCGCCTGTTGTTCAATGATATAGCATTGATACGGGATTTTTTCATTTGTATTGTCTGGAAATCCTAGATTGTGGCTGGATGTCAGTAGACAGCTCGTCAAGTAATACTCGAGAGGTCCCGCACTACTGCAGATGCATTTGTTCGTATTGATTAGACATCGTTTATAAAAAATAGGCTGGAAATGGGCCATATGCGTAATATCGCGTGTTAGCTGAGCTATGGGACTGCATATTTTGTTGCTGACTTTGAAAAAGAACAGAAAAGTCCGACGTCCTTCTCGTTCATAGTCCCATTCGTCCTGCCAGTTTGTGTTAACCAAATTATTGACCACTCTTTTGAGTTAAAAGTATAGTGGTGGCAAGTATTGTGAATTTGTTCCGATGCTACGAGCTTCCTCCTATGCCAGTGAATCTGCTTGCTCGTTTCCTTGATTTTCGACATCTGCGTTTATCTAGCGGAAGTGAAAGCTAAGGTGCCTGAAACGCCGTAAGTTCCTTTGCTTATTTCTGATGATATGAGAACTGTGGAGGGGGCTTAGGATGGCATGTAGCATTGAGAGGCACTTGCTGTAGAAGTTGGCGTTGTAGCGATATTTTTTATTTACTACCTGAGTTACTGCCATTACTAGCGAATGCGCTTCTGCCTGGAAAATGATCTTCTTGGATGAAGGTTTTGCCATCCATTTGTGGAATTTTTTTTCATTAGTGAATAAAGGCATAGCCAATTCTATTATCTTGCCCCCTAAATTTTGTATTGGAAGGGGCAGACTGTTGTTGCAAATGCATACTGCATTTGTTTTCATAATTGGAGATCAATTTGTAGTACAACTGTTATTTCTGTCTGTATATGCATCTGCGTGAATCATGCTAAAATATTTGCTGCAGCTGTAGAAGTTATACGATAAGCACTGGTAATGCTAATGGCAAGCCGTATTTGGATGCTTAGAAGACGCTTTACTTTGCTATATGCAAAGTTATTAATTTTTTAATAGAAATGAAAATATAATGTACTTCAATTAATTAAAACAAGAAGTATTTATGGTACTGCATGGCTCTTACAGACAAACACAAGAATGCGCCTGCTTCACTGAAGACTTGAATTTAAAATATCCGTAGGTAAAAGATACAGGATGAATCCAGAAAAGAAAGCAAAATATTATTGTAAACAGAAGAAGCAGAAGGAAATACTGTATTTCGAAGAAAAAGAATCATAAATCCATAACGAAGCAATAATTAAAAAGATGAAAAAGAAAATGCTGAAAGGATTAAAATTTAACAATCGCCCAAAAAGGTTTGATAACGTTTCTTTTACGCTCCTACTCAGCTCGCAGTCTACCAATCTGCTGTTGCACTCACTCTTGTTAACACATTTCTTTTCGTCTGTTTAGCTTTATTATTAAGCATAAGAAGCCTTTTATTAGTAAAAATAACTTTTTAGTCTTATTATTAGGCATAATTTTCATTTTACATCATTTCCCGCCGAATACAGTTAAGCAAAATTACAAAAATTTTAAAAGCAGAATAGCGGTATTCGTTCAGAATTCTCGATGCAGCGTTGAGTGTTGGAATACACATTTATTTTTTTCAGTCTTTTCTTAGTTCATTATATCAATGTTCAGTTTTCTTTCTGAGATGGCTCTAAAAGTTTTCGTGTCTTGTTAGTATTACCGATTTCTCTGTTTATTTTATTAATTATAGGGCCGCATATAATACTACAGATACTTGAATAATATTAAAATATTCTTGATTGTCACGGTTTCTTAGGAATGCTTTATGTTTGTAACTCACCGGTTCTTAACCTGTGGAAGGCTTACCCCTGGGGTTGGATGATTCCACAGTCACGATTATGCGAAAGAACTATCAGTAATGGCGGAAAGTGTCCCAATGAAATGTGTACACTCTTTGGCAGTTCATAACAACTACATATTTTGTTCTTTTTTCAGGTGTGATTTCTTAAAATGATGGCTGTAATCAGATTAAAGTTTGAGGGAAGAAAATTTATTCTAAAGTGCTACTGGAAGACAGAGAACACAAGTAAAGTGCAAAGACGCTTTACAATGGAATTTCAACCAGATGCACCAACAAGACACACAACTACTCGTTTCCTTGATAAGTTGAGGAAGAAGGAACTGTTAAGAGCACCGTAAGAACCATTCCGGATTCCGGAAGACTACGATCATCCACCAGCCCTACAAGAGAAAGAGATGTCATAGAAAGATTTCAGCATTCGCCAAGAAAATCTGTTTAGCAAGCGGCTCATGAGACAAGAGTTTCAAAATCGAGCGCCCATCGCATTTTGAAATCTGCCCAATGTAGTAGTATTATTCCTAGATTAGTACACGCTCTCAGTGAAGATGATTTTGACATAAGATTTCAATTTTGTGAGTGATACCAAACAAAATGTGCAGAGGACAATCAATTCCCGTACAACATTGTTTGGAGTGATGAGGCTACGTTTAAATTGAATGGTTTAGTTAATCGTAACAATTGCACTTACTGGGCACCTAACAATCCTCATGTGACAGTGGAACATCTTGTCAACTTACCAAGGATTACAGTGTGGTGAGGTTTGTTAGCATTTTGTTTAATTGGACGTTTCTTTTTTGATGTTATAGTGAATGGTGCAAATTACCTCAACTTGCTGCGAAAATCCTTCTATACCACGCATCCGTGAGATGTTTAGAAATGAGTAATGGTACTTCCAGCAGGATGGAGCACTTCCTCACTATCATCGTGACGTACGGGCCTATCTCGACGGTCACCTGCCAAAAGACGAAGAGGAAGTATCGAGTGCCCACCGCGCTCGCCGGATTTGACCCCCATGGATTTTTTTTTTCTGTGAAAGAATGTTAAACACAACGTTTACACCGAAAGACCAGTTACAATAAATGAGTTGAAAGCAGTCGTTGAAAGGGAATGTGCCAAAATATCAATTGAAATGATTAGGAACTTTTTGGATTCAATCAGCGAGCGTTATCAGCTGTGCATGGACCACAATGGTTCAACAGTTTGAACACTTTCGATAACTGCCTGCTTTCGATATTTGTTCGCATTATTTTCATTTTTTGAACTCTTTTGTATTATAATAATTGTTAGTGTTATTGTCATTTAAAGAGTGTATACGTTTTATTGGGACGCTCTGTATATCACACTGTTCGCACTTAAGCCACATAAAATTCAACCGAGCAGTAAAATCACGAAATATTTAATAATAGCACAAATTTAGAATTTCCAATAGACAGTTTCAAGCGCTGGAGATAAAGTGTTTGTTAAAATTTGTTTGTTTGTAAAATTAAAATTTTACCAACAAAATAAATAGTAAAACAAATCCGAGATTCAAAATTCGGTGTTGGAGGTGCACATGTTCGGTTATGCAAATTTTGATGGCCCCTGGTACGACCGTTTTTTCCCTGTGCACGGAGCACACACACATACATGCACGCTCATTATTTAATTTTTTAAATAATACAGTACGATAATATTTGGTGCCAACAATTTGAAAAGTGATACAGCCGTTTATTGTGGACGACGCAAAATTTCGGTTCGGAGAATAATAGCCTTCTCTTCGCGCTGACTCCCTTTTTGGATTTAAAAAGAAAAAAAAAGGAAGAAAGTCTCAAAGGATTCATGCTTTCACGTCGCACCATAGGATTTATTAATGTTTCCATGCTCTCGCTGAGTCCCCAAAGTACTAGTAACCCATTAATTTTTCCTGAAAGCATGAAGCATTTAATGCTAAAAGCTAATGTAAAATGCTTAATGCATTAACTATAAGCATTTTACTGAGGACAAGAACCAAAACATCCTAACAGCTATTTTCCTGGATATTTTCGAAATTAAATGAGCAACCTTTGAAATATTTTACAACTGTGGTGCCCAAGACTACAAAAAGCACTTTTTCTCTTTTTTCGATCAATAAATAAAAGCAGCTTAATTTTTTTTTGTAAAATAAGAATTCCCACTATTAGATTGCAAATCACACTAGATACTTTAATCTAGAAGAAATAATAACACACAGATAGCAATTTGGATAACTATTACAATATTGAAAAACAAAAAGCAGAGGAATTACTTACTTTAATACAAAACAGACGCTGCTCAAAGAAAGGAGAGAAACTTATTTGAGGGCATTTTTGAGAAACACTGCTGTTTAACCCGATTTAGTGGATTGAAAGTGACGGAAGGTAAACACCTGTAATCCATTTCTCCCGCCTTCCTTCCCTCTTATTCAGCTTTAGTAAAAAGAAACAAAAATAGAACACAAGCAGTAACATCTAAAATTGATAACGGAGATATTTCTTTGGCAGTAGATGCTGCTTTCGAAGTAGAAAAGATTGCTATAATGTTAAAAATAACTTCGAATAAGATTGCTTTTTAATACTAGAGTTTCCTGGGGATAAGCTTACAATAATCTGACTTTTATCTTAGTTCAATAAAATAAAATTTTGATAATTTAATTGACAGTGTGATGTAATTTTCTCTGCGAAAGTAACAAAATGTTAAAGATAAGTCATTGCAAATTGTCAGACTTAGAATAGCTGTTTATGGAAATATACAGCGACAACTGTAGATTTCAAATGGAAATATTGATATTATTCTCCAAAAATGTAATGACATTTCTATGAAATCCAAGAATAATAGTCCAATGTTGCGTATTCTTATGTCCTTTTCATCCTCGTGCTTTGTCGATTATTAATTATTTTATCAAGCCATAACAAAAACAAATTACAAATATTAAATTTATATTACTATATGAAAGTGAATCTTGTATTTCTGTTACTTTATTTTTCACTTTTGTCCTTTGTTTTACAGTTGTTTTAAGGGAAGCATGCAGAGTATCTAAAACAATTGTAAAAATTTACAGAATAGAAGAATAATGTCAAATAATAGAAATATAAGAGTCAAATAATAATTTCGTTTCGTACTTGTTTTAAAATAAACTCACTGTATTTTGCTCTGACTTGAGCAAAGTACTTGCAAAAATAAAGCAGATGACTGAGAATAGGCTGTAATTAGCATTAACATGTCAAACAATATTAATATGAGTAAATTTTATAAATTGGCATTAAACTCTGTTATGCAACCACAGTTATTTGAATTACTAAAAATGCACGGATCTGTTTAATCATTTAAGAACATAATCCATTTGAAGCGCTAGATTGGTAGATTTTACGTAAATCAAATTCAAGTAAATATGCCAAATATAATAAAATTCGATTTATATTTTAAAATGAAACGAAAGTTTACATCTATGCGTCTCTTCTTCAGCAAGAACTCATCATTGTATACTTTCTGTTATTATTTCTGTTATTATTTCGCTGTTATCGGTATCTTTTTTATCAACTTTCAGGAGAAACAAAGGTTATTCTTTTCCCGTATTTTATAAAATCGTAGTTTCTTTACTTTTCATATTTTTGACTAATACGATACACATCACAATTTTTCTCATCAAGTATACAATATCCAATATGCATATGAAAGTCGAAAATACACAGATAACATTCACAAAAAGATACCGACCAATAAATATTCGAATATGATTTTGAAAGGAAAAAAAATCTATAAAACTCGAAGCAAACAACTTCAACTTCTTTTGTTTCCTGCGCTTCGTGGTAACTTTATTGCATTTCAAGCTCTTTCTCTCTTTGCTCATCCACTACCAGTGTTTGTTATTCGGGAGAGGAATTTTCTTCTTGTTGTCCCCACCTGATAAAAGGAATGAGGACATAAAGAACTACTACGGCGCTTGTGTCAATAAACCTGCTTAAAATAGCTGCACGCAATTTCCCCGAATATTGGATACGTCAGGCCGATAGTATGCCGGGAACGCCATATTGGAATCATTGGATTCAGCATCTTCTGGCTTGATTTTTTTTCGAGTAAAAATACTTTCTAAAGAAAGCCAATACTTGTTGTTTTTGGGTTTCACATGCTATGGCTAGAAATGCATCATAATTATTTTGCTGAAGACGTGATTTTTCACTTTTCTTTACTAAGCGGTATAGGAATTCTTTCACGTTTAGAAATATATTGCATTTATTTTATTACTTGAATGATGCTTTAACAATTTTGAAATGATTTTGTAATATATAAACTAGAAATAATAAACCAAAACACGCATGGAAAAATATACTGAAATACAATTGGGACGGATAAATATAAATGGCAGAGATTTATTTGCAAGAATTTACTTTTTCCTACAAATTCCCC
>KK121583.1:1000495-1076808 GCA_000611955.2 Stegodyphus mimosarum | reverse complement strand
CATGTTTCAACAATTAAATCTATATAGTTTAGATAAATTATTTTTGCAATTTTGTAAGTTTTGCAAATCAGAATTTTTTTTTCTTTTGAACGGAAAATGACACTTGAGTGGAAAGCATTAAAAAGAAAATCTGTACAAAAATTTTCAAAACTGCAGCAATTCACGGCGACAGTTTTGCATAAGAACTTCAATGATGGTTTTATTATTTTTTATGATTCAGAAGTTGTATTTACCTTTATCGGCAATGCAAAAGATGAAATCGCAGTTTTTTTTCCATAATGTTATCAATCGAAGAATGTATGATATTATTCGCTGATAATATATCTGAACTTAACTAGAATTTTATGCAATTTGGGAAGTGCAATATAGTGCATAATTAGTGCAATAAACAAATTGTTTAAGGTTAAAAACCCTAAAATCTTTCAACTACCATAATGTAAAATTTCCCTTCATCTATTCTTCCTCCGAAAAATTTATTAGGATAGTAGAATTTTATCATTATAAACAATCTGCATGTGCATTCACGGACATCATGAAAAATTAAATAATTCAACCATACATCTATAGGATAGATAAATACATAATTGTTATTTTTCTAATAATTGAAGCAAAAAGCAGCTTCAATGGATCCTTAGTTGACCTTTAGTTTTGTATTAAAGAAATGCTAATTCTATACTTTGTCTACAAGACAAAAGACAACAATAAAGTTTAGATACATGTCGGATAAGAGTAAATATTAGATTATGAAAACACATTTCGTACAAATACACCAGTAAATATCTTCTTTCAGACGAGGCAAAAACAACTAAATAAATGGAAATTGGTAGACTATTTTAAGGTTGTCTTTCTTTCATTTTCTACATCTGTTTCATTTTGGAGTACAGTAATGCAATTTTTTCCAAAGACTGAAAATACATCATGAAATATTTCTCTTTAGGAAGCTTAAATTTTGATGGGTTCTCTACATACTGTGTAGATAAAAGAAATAGGTATAAAATGAGAAAAGGGAAAGAAGTAGTTGAGACAAAAATTGTGCCTGTTGGCTGCTGATAATACTCTTTCCTTTTGGAGATTATAGAAAACACAATATTTTTCCACATACCCCTCACAGTTCTTCATCTGCACTGTGATACAGCCTATAAAGAGAGGGGGAGAAGACACCCGAGTGATTCACAGCCAGTTTCCTCAACCTATAACTTCTTTCACCTACTCGCCTAATCTGCAAGGGATTATTTCTGATAGAGTGGGGGAATTTCCCTATATATGCCACCGGTGAATACAGAGAGGGGCACTTTCCTAGGACGTATTTCACGGCTTATGAATTATTCCGTATATACTTTTTCAGACTTTTCTCATATGAATGCATCATATTAGACCATTCATGTCTCAGTGGGAAAAATTATAGCTGCAGTAATGCAAAAGATTTTACAGAAGTTTCATGATGGAGTCACAAAACTTTCTTAGCTATTAATGAAAACTTATCATCCTTGATCAAAATAATAATTTATGAGCTGAAAATATGTTATGTATACGCTAAGTAATAAATACGCTTTGTGAGTTTTCCGCTAGGTAAGCTGAAGCTGAGCAAGTTATTTATGTCAAGTTGTTCAAGTTAAGTAAGTTTCGGAGTTAAAGTATGTAAATTTGGTGATGCAATTCTGAAATGTCGCATTATAGCAGTATCAGTGAAAGGTCAGTTATGGTTTTCGATAATTATATGTTTTGGTGTTAAAATATATTATGACTATAAATTAATTATAAAAAAAGTAATTTTAATTATAAATATCAGTTCGCAGTATGAGCTCTTTAATTTATTTTCACGGAAGATAGTTCCTTTCAAAAATGAAAGACCAACCAGTTTGGGAGTTTAACTACATATAAAGGGTTCAAAATGTAAAATTGAATGCAACTCTAAGTTTTACCTGTCCAGGCTACAAGTTCAAGGTCGAACAATTAACTCAAGCTTTCATTTTCCACCTAACTTAACGTCTGGCAATTCTGATTTTCTAGAGCAGCGGTAGTCGCTAACTAGCAGGCAAGAGCGACAGGTACTTTATTACAGTCAAACATTATTTTGTTACAACTTACACAGTTACGAAGTCTTCCTCTCACTTCTAACTAAACTTCTTGTCAATCAAATTTGTATAATTCTCTGGAATGGACGAATATGTGATGAAATAGGCATGAAGGAAAGATTCCAATTAAAACTTAAACTAGTTTTAAAATCAACTAAAATGCCGCAATCATACTATATACATGTATATTTTTTCCCCGATGGCGGGCACTTGCTTATAACGGCATTAGCTACTACTAATGCCAGAAGTGGTGGCCATTTTATTGTGGAGGCGCCTAATAGGCGGTCACCGTGAATCTCCTTCGAAGGAACAGACAATTTACATGCATGCCTTCTCAGGAATTCGAACCCGGCCTTTTTGGTATAGCAATGTAGGCTTTCTTAACCACTACACCGTCTGGGCGGCGC
The DNA here is from genome assembly GCA_000611955.2 of Stegodyphus mimosarum. NCBI lineage: Eukaryota > Metazoa > Arthropoda > Arachnida > Araneae > Eresidae > Stegodyphus > Stegodyphus mimosarum. The sequence goes on along the minus strand of KK121583.1, from coordinate 1,074,326 downwards.
TTTTTTACGTTCATGGAACCTTTCGAGCTGAAAGCAACTCCAATTCACCATTTCATAGCAAACACTTTAGAAATGCTTGGAATGCCCTCTTTACATGAATATAAGTAGCGTAATTTCGTCATACTCTTTCTACTAACAACGAACGAAATGCAACCCTAAGATAATAAGATCCACTGTAGATTACCTTCATGGGAGGAGTCAAGGTAAGTTATGCTAAGATAAGAAACGTTCAACAAATCTGCATACGATAGTAAAGGCGAGAAGAGAACAATGCTTTAAAATGAGAAGTAGCAGTAGAACTTTAGTATTTCAAAATTACAAATTACAAATATATTTTTTTTAATTTCAAGTCAGTCTTTTTGGACATCATCTGCGATTCTCCACGCATACTATTTCTGATGTCGTTAATGTTAAACCTGAACTGCGGATGATTTCAAATCCAGTTACTACAATGTCGGATCTTTTTTGCCCTTAAGTACCTTAATGCAACCCTGACGAGGTGCAATGTCTATATGAAATGTAAACTTTATAGCCTTGAAAGGAAAGAAAAGAAAAAAAATGTGCACCTAATATTTAAATTTGCTTATCAGAAATCGGAAAACGTAACGTTAAGCACTGTTGCAAAATAATAAAAAAATTGGGGGTAAAGAAATAAAAAATTCTGCCTCTGCTGTGAGAATGTCACTGCCCCTGGTGGTGAGACAGTGTGTAACAACTGGTCTCCCCGCTCCAAAAACCAGATTAGTGTACTTCCACCCCTGGCTCTCTGATCCAGTGAGGTTTTGTCCTAGCTTAGCAAAGGGGGAAGTTGGAGAACAGCGGAAGGTAAGAGGAGTATCATAATCGAATGTAATGCCGGTGACGTCATCAAAGGGTGCTGAGGGGGTGATGATTAAACAAGACTGCTGAACACAAAAGGAGGCTGTTAAATCCCCATAATGGAGTTGTTGGGGTTCACAGAGCCGAAGAGGGGACTTAAGACTCTCGAAGCAGCACTCAGGGACAAAATATACATTGCAAGTGTTAACCATGTGAAATAGAATTTTATGGGCTTTTATTACGCATAAAGTAAAACTTTTGTCAAGCAGAGTTATTAAAAGTCGTCAGTGCCTAGTATTTTTCTTGTGAGAAATTTAAGCGAGCTTTTCAATAAGTTTGTAGTCACTAAATAAAGATGACTGAGAAAAACTAAATAACTGTAACTGTCAATACTAATTTAACAGCTTTATTAAACATTTATAACTATTTACACTTTCCAAAGACCTTTAACATATTTTAAGTTCACCCATCACACTAGTATTCTGATAAAGATTTTTCAAGTGTTACCATAGAAAACGTTTGAAATAAAAATAGCGAAAAAAAAAACAAAATCTCGAAGCTATCAGATTTTATATTACGCACAAAATGGCGTTTTTTAACGCTTTATATGTAAACTTTATTCTTTAAATATCATGTTCTTCACATTTAAACCACGTAAAGTTCAATTCAACAGCAAAATCGCAAAATATTTAAAAACAGCATATCTTTAGAATTTCCGATACACATTCTCGCGCGCTAAGAATGTGTTTTTTCCATATAGTGTTACCATTGCTCACTTAGAAATCGTTTAGTCTGTTAATCAAAAGTTCGTTAAAATTTTACAAAATTTTAAATAGATAATAAAACAAATTTGAAATTCAAAATTCTGGCTTCCAAGTGCCCATGTTCGGTAGGAGAACTACGTTATTAAAAATTTGATGGCTCTAGGTACTGTTGTTTTTTCACAGTACGAGAAATATTCATGCATTCATGCAGATTCTTCATATTTTAGTTTCTTCAAACATAATACATGGCGATAATATTTGGCGGCAACAATTTGATAAGTGAACCTCTTTGGATGAAAAGATTAATATTTGAATATTTTTAGCCCAAAATGCCGTTAGCCCGAATGGGCTATTAGTCTCGAAACGGGATTTAGCGGCGCATCGTTTTAAATGCCTGAATCACTTTTCAAATTGTTGCCACGAAATAGTATCACATTTAAAAATTAAATACTGAAGAACCTGGCATGAATGTATGTATGTTTCTAGCACTGGGAAAAAACGACGATACCTAGGACCTTCAAATTTTGAACAGCGTGTCCAGAGCGTGTCAACCAGAGCATGTACACCTGGAAACCCTAATTTTGAATTTTATATTTCATATTTTTATCCCAAAGGGACAATTTGCTCAGAAGGGCATCATTTTCGTTTTGGCATTTCACATTGGTTTACTATTAATGGCGTTTCAGTTTTCAAATTGTTGCCACCATATATTATCGCTCTGTATTATTTTTAAATAAATTAAATAGAAGAGATTGTGCATGAATGTAGGTATGTTTCTCGCATTGTGAAAGTATGACGGTACTTAGAGCTATCAAATTTTGATTAACGTAATCTTCCACCCGACATGGGCACCTGGCAGACCGAATTTTGAACTTCGAATTAGTTTTATTATCTATTTCACATTTTATAAGACTTTAACGAATTTTTGAATAACAAAATGTATCTAATATATGGGTTCTTATTAAAATTAACAATAGGATTTTAATAATCTATAGTATTTTAGTAAGAATCTATATACTAGATATTATAGGACTTGTATTTTAAAAGGCTTACATTTGAAGTTAACCTCAAAAACTCACAAGCAGTTAACGTGTTACCCAGGATTCCGATTTATGTTGAACTATTAGTATTCAACAATCTTGCACACACGACCATTCGAAAAAGCCAAAGAACGTGTAAGACCCTAAAACGTGCGCTGATGAATTTTACTGAGAATTGTCAATTTCACAGCACTCTACGTATTACGCAGCACAGCTAAACATTTTGTTCAATAACTTCCCAATTAAAAGGATATTAAATTGCCTTATAGTATAACAATAAATTAAAGTGAGCAGTGTATCAAATAGTACTCTCAACCAACATAAGTACATAAGTACCAGCATAATTCTTCACCTTATTTTCTTTATTTTTTCCTTAACCTATGGCTGGATTCTTAAAAAAAATTAACCTGCAAGTGAAGAAAGTCGTAATATATGCCCTCATTCAGTGAATATATATCCAATTCTTCAAAAACTCGTTTTAAATATGCAACAGTTTTATAAATCAAGTTAAATTAAAACATAAGAAGAATAATCACAAGTAATGTAAAATTGTACAAAAAAATTACGTTAGCATAAAATTACATTTTTCATTGGCATAGTTCTCGTTCACAAGCAAGCTATCATCACTTCTAATCGAATTCATATTTACGTACCATACATAGCCAAATTTCTAAAAATCATAATCAGATCACTTCGCTTAGAACTTGCATTCCTACAGCTGGAAATTAATATTCTAAATTTTCAATTAACATTTCTGACTGATCAGGAGACTGGCAACTCCAGTGTCATCTGCAAGAGATCCGAATCTAGAATCCTCGTCATCTTCCAGTCGCATCTTTCCGCATCCCCAGTGCAAAGCCAACTAATTCCGTAATTGAAAGATCATCTCCGGACTCATAATAAAGCGACATTTGAGCCACGCAGATGATTCTTATTTTCCGGAATCGCAGGAAACGTTAGCGCGAACAGGAATTCTGCAACTCCCGCCACCCGTCTCCAGCAACCCACACCTGCGTGACATAACGGAGTCTGACTGCAAATTTAATTAGTTCCGCTTCGTTAGCTTGTCGCTGCTCCCTGAAGACGAGCCCCGGGAATTCTCAGTCTGGGTTGCGAAGTGGGTCTGTTTTCTTCTCGACGAATGTTACGCCCGTTAATTGGATTCTTAAAAGTGACTACGCGTGATACGTTTTTACTCTTTTCCTCCGGCAATGCACAGCAAAAAGTATAACAACATGTTAAAACGTATTGACTGTACCTCCTCGAATGTAGGGCATTATTCGCAGCCAGGAGTAAAATTTAGGAAATTTCTAGTATTGCGAACAGTTAACTCGTTTCGAATTCTTATTGGAGTGAATACTTAGCGAGTGTGTTATAAAAATCGATGTCATATTATATACCCAGAGCAGAATTGACATCAACTACTGAAACTTGGAATAATCTTATCGAGTACTATCAAATGTTACAAAGCTAAAAATAATAAATTGAAGAACAAGAAATCCAAAACTGAAATATTAAAAAATAAATGGATCTACAAGGGCTCCATTAGAAACACAATTTTGCTATTTATATATTAATTTTTTGCATGGGAAAGTTGATGAGATATATTTCGCTATGAGATATCATTCGGCTTCTTCTCAAGATCAAATTCTCGCCTTGTTCTAGTTGCCATATCCTTGAAATATATTTATAAACAAATGGAGAAAAAGGAGTGCACTTTTGCAAAGAGAATGGCAAACCAAGTGCCCGCAATACATTAGATTTTATGCTGCGTGCTGCTGCTGTAATTTTTATTTGGAAAATGGCCTGTTTCCATCAAGAGAGTAGAAACAACAGGTTTATCAATGAAACGCAATAATATTGCATTATTGTGCAAATATTAAGAGTTTCTGACTATCTAATATGTCAATGTAACTGTTTAATGCTGTTGTCTATCTTTCTAGAAAAGAAATATTTATGACGTTAAGTATAACATTATATATGACGTTAAATAAATATTTACGTATGATAAATTAATGATAAAATTGATATGATAAAATTACGTAAATAAATATTACGTATGTAAATGAATAAATGAAAAAAAATTGAAGCGATACATTTAATTTTCTACAATATTTAATAAATATATTCTATCTCTCCAAGATTATACGTATGTATTTTACACAGATGATTATAATGGTCAAAGTTTCTTAAAAAACGGTTCATGAAGAATAATGCAACGTGTGTTCTGAACAAAACGAAAACTGAAGCATATTCTTTGCATTTACCGATTATATGCTTCTGTCGTTTTTTATATGATAATCGAAATCTTCAGTCATGAAAAAGCAATTTGTTCTTCTTATCTCAGTCCTTGCAGCCTACCAGAGAGATGCATGCTACTTATTACTCTTTACTTACTTATTAGCATTTTCATGTGATACACACCTGTAATTACAGCTTCATCATTAGTTTCTCTTAAATAATTATATTTCAACAGGTTTAGCATTTTAAACTGGTAAGAGTTATTGCGCCAGTTAGATTAATGGCGGGAATAAACTTTGCATTTTGTAACCATCAAAACCTTTTCTATAGAAAGTCTAATTTTAATCCATCTGGCGTTAAAACAAACTAATGAAATACAAAACTGATCCAGGTTTAAGATGATGTTTCTTCCTTTAAAATTCTGATTTAAAACCCATACCTATTTTATATGTACAACTTAATTCTTAAACGCATATTATTGAACACGAGAAATGTCAAACTCGCTAATGGATTGCCTACTAGAGGCCGGGTAGTAAAGACAGAAAAATGCTCGTAATATGACACGATCACAAATCCCTGCCAACGCTTTGGCTGCATGAAGGTTTCTGTGTTTTTCCTTACGTATGGCTTGAATGCAAATCAATTTGTCTTAAAATATCCTTCATAAAAGCATCTTTCTCCTTAGAGAGGTTGCCTTTGCGTCCTTTGTCATAATCCAATCCGATCTCATACAGTCCAAGCTCATACAGGTGAGACCGTTTCATATACACGTATTTATTTTTCTTCCTAAAGCCTTGGAACGCAGGCTCATTTTATTTCTTAGATTTTTATATTATTTCTTAAATTGTTTAAGATTTTTCTTAATGTTTATACTTTAATTAAGTTTTTGAATGACTGTATTTTTTATCAATTTTAATAAAAATCACTGTTTCCTGGTCTCATTTGATTTTCTTCTCAAATTAGAGGGGGTGAAAAAAATGTAAAAACACTTGCTTTTATTACTATTTTTATATCTTTCTGTCCTATTTTTAAGTCTTTTATACCCTTTTCTTATTAAAATTAAAGAAAATTTGGTCTCAAATTTTTGGGCATCTCAAAAATGATAAAAAATGTGTGAAATTGCTGTTTCACTAATCATGGAGAAACATCATGTTTCTGTGAAAATATAGGTCATTTGTTGCATTTTGATATAAAAAAATACTAGAGATGTCCACAAAACATGTGTCCTATAGTTCCATACATATGCTGCTGCACGAAAAATCTTTTTGCATTCTAAACCTTTATTCTAACTTCTGAGCTAAATATCGAGAATGTTTCTTGAAAGCCTGATTCTGTATACAATAATCGAAAAATCATCATTATAACAGCATTTTGATTCATGTCAAATCATGAAGGTCGTTGTATCAAAACATTATACATAGTTTAGTGCATCATACATTATACGCACCTCGAATAATAAAATTTAAAGCTGAGTGAATAGATGCCATTATGCCAAAGAAAGTCTTCGCTTTTAGGGTAGAAAGGTTTTATAAGATAAAAAATTAGGTTCAAATGCCTTGCTGCCCGCTTAATTAAGCTATAACAATTTGCAAATGATTATTAATTAATAATTATTAAATACTTCTGCACTTGCTTCAAATTTCTAACAAAAATTCATTTCCTGTAAGAAAAGAAATCCACTTTCGATTAATTTCCATCAAATTTAAATATTTTGCTGTGAAATTGACATTTTACCCTGGTAATATCTTTTTAATTTGTTGTTTTAATATTATTAATTTTGAACTTCAAAAACAATTTTACCTCAGGGTTATTTAAATTCTTTCTTAAAATATTAATTACTTTCTTCCGTTATTAAAAACGTCAGTTAACGCATGTCAACGCATTTAATTAATAATGAAACAAATTCAACCCTTGTATTTCCCAGCAGTAACTGCTATTAATTGACTTTATACAAGGGTGTTAAGTGAATGTCAAAAATTTTCATTCTTTCCAAAAAAAGAAAAGAAAAAAAAAGGAAAGACAATTTACTGAGCTGCGTCATCTATACATAATTTATGGAACTTCCGCTAATTAAAATCTTATTAATGAAATCTAAAGCAAATCAAAAAATCTTGTTTTCATTCTCAGGTAGCAGCACTTAAAAATGCTCTCTTTAGTTATGTCTTTCAATTCAATTTCTTTAAAAAATTTTTTTTATTCTTGGCATATTTCCCTTAGTAAGTTAATTGGCATCTGTTTACTTTAGTCTACCTAAGAATATTATCATTTAATATATTTCAGTGTCAGCTGCAAATGTTTAAAATTATTCTATAATTTATGTCTTCGGTTTTCTCTATTCTAAGTTCTTTTCGTCCTTTTGTTCTCCGTTTTGAAGATCTAAATATATAATAATATTAAATGCAGGAACGTATATACATATATCATATAATATTCGCAAAATGTGAGGATTTGGAAATGTAGAAAACAGTTCTTCCGGTTACTAATGCTGTTTTCGCAGCACGTGATGATATGATAAAAAGGGATCACAAAGGTAAAATCTTAATCTGCAGCGGATACAAAAATAGGTAGTGTGCCAAAATGATTCCTTTTAATTATGAGTAGAAACTGACGAGGTCATACGATCACCTATTCGCACAATGCCACATTGCAATAATGTTTAAATTAAAATGCTCATAGTCATTTCCAGAATAATATTTAATGTCTGTCGCTTTCTGGTATGTGATATTTGTAAAACTGATAACCACTATACCAATGCCTTTTCAATGTAAAGCTTTATCCTCTGTAAATGATACTTATTTTTTGTAAAGCGATCAGTCATGAGATGTAGATGTGTACACGAGTTATTTTATGCCCTTTAATTTTAGAAAAGAATAAAGGCATTGTGTTAATGTGGTTCCCAAAATGTAAATGATCTTTCGAACTTATGTCAAAATATTTCAAATAAATGAAATTTCCTTTCCAAGAACATAACAGTTATATTATAGGTCTAATCATAAATATATTAGAATATTTTATCAAATGAAGTAATGAACAGTAAGTAACTGGATAGTCAAGACGGCAAACTGAAGAACCACGCACAACAACACCAAAAAAAGTAATTTTACTGCCTTTGAAATTACTCGCCACTCTAAAGTTTCTACAATCCTCAATAACACTACTTTATCTGCATTATTACAAAATTTTCTCGGAATTTGATTACCATCATAAAATATGCAAATTCGGGAATATAAATTAAATGAAAAATTCTCCTATTCCCTGTACATTATACACTAGCATACGCAAGTGATCTCGAAGTCACATTGCATGTGGGCCGAATGCTCGATCTGAAAGCAGTTGAAGGGCTCGAAAATTTTTTTAAATAAAATTTTTAATTATTTTTAACAAAGTAGAAAAAAATTAAACTGAATTTAAAATTTCACTTATTTATGAAAACTTATATAAACAATAATAGCGATAATACAAGGCGAAGAATTCAAATTAGTACTTATTTTTTTTAATCTTAAGTTTGAAGGTTAAAATCTGTGCCTGCAAAAAGATTCTCTTAACTGTACATTGAAATTCAAACGTATTAACAGCTAAATATTACATTTTAGACAGGGATTTATTTCAGGTGATTCCAGTATGTTGAATGAACCATTAAATAACTTATTTTAACCTCAATCGGAAAACTGAGGATTTTACAATACTGAAGTGATGCTAACTTTCGGCTAGCAAACTAAATTTACTGTCTCTGGAAATTCTCCTACTTTAATTAAATCACGTGACCTTGCAAGAATGTAGGGACAACGGCTCGACGAATTCATTCCTTCCATTGCAGTCCATATCTTTATTTAATATATCCACTAAAACTATAAACACTTCATTTGCAATAAATACGTAATTTGAATATGTTTGCGGGCCACATTGCTTTGGAGGCATATGCGTCTCACTTAGCCTCGATTTGGAGTGTTGGAGTGTTGGAGTCTACTGTTATACAACATTTACTTCTTTCGTCCTGTTTCTTATTCATTCTATGCAAATGAACAGAATCTTCTATGCGCAATATTTCTATTTATTTGATTCTAGAATTGTTCAAAAACAATAAATTTTTCTGTTATACACACGTGTGTGTGTATGTGAAAATTCGCTACTAAGCAAATAACTTTACTTTTAATAATTAATTTAAAATCCAACATTGTTTTGTTGAAAACATAGTATTTGTGATTTAATCTTGCAATAAACTATGTCCTTAGATATTTTGCTCTTTATAATCACACATGAGGCAATAAATATTTACCATAAATTATTATTGCTATTATTGCAGCTAGAAAATTCGAAGTATTTTGTAAATATTTTGTACTTAGATAACTAGTTTTAGTAGCTTGATCAGTAAAATTGCTGTATTTTTCTGCGTAATTAACTCGAAAAAATTTTAATTTGTGCCAGAAAAGTAATAATACACGGGCAAGTCCATTCAACATCGACAAAATGGCTATCTGGATAATGTGGCGAAATATCGCCAAGCTAACAACCAAAATATCGCCAAGCTATCGGTTTGGGCGACTTATTTTGTCATCAAACTTGGCTAGAAACCGCCAAAAGTCACTAAATTTGGCGATCGTTTGGCGACATTTTGGTCTGATTCCTATATCACCGTAATATGTATTTAAAATTAATAAATGCAATTAACCACTATGTTAGCTATAACCGTAATTCTACCCTTACATTGCTTTTCAGTAATTTTGAGAAGCGTAAAGTATCAGAAATATCTCGGCGGCCTGATTAAAACTATTTAAGGCCGAAGAAAGAGCATCTGCTCTCAGTTTCTTAGTTATTGTTGCTGGGAGTTGTAGTTTAGCGTAAACTGAGATAAATCCGAGATTTTACTAACCTGTTATCGGGGATGTGCATTCAATCTATCACGAACCCTTACGCAAGTAACAATATTTTATTTTCACATAACTTTAGCACATTTAATAAATTCTTTGGTGCGTTTTAAGTACTCACGTATCAGAAGCGATTCTCAAGACATTCATAAGAGTAACTTGACCAAAATTTTATACACTCAAAGTAGGCAGATATTAACCAGAAGTTACGACTGCATTACTGGAGGTGTCACTGTTCTTCTTCATGAAATTTGTGTGCTAACTTTCAATTAGGACTCTTTAGCAAGGTAGAGATGCTCATTATGCATAATGAGCTAAAAATAGATGACTAAATGGCTGCACAGTCAGACAAAAGCGATTTTTCTTCTCAGAATCTAATTTCACGCATCTGTATTTAACTGTTGAATCGCTGAAGCGTGCGTTCGCATGTGGGTATTGGACAAAACGTTTGTTTGCTTGTGGCATTATCTCCTCCGGAAAAGCGGGGATTTGTGTTTCGAGGGACGTCCGCTCGAATTCCAAAAATTCATTGGAAGTCCTTTCCAAAAATTCATTGAAAAATCATTTCGATCATTCTTTGTGTAATATATCCCCCAAAAATACAAGCTGATTAAAGTCATCTTCTTAAGACTTTAATTAGTAATCAGCCGAGATATTAATTAAAAATTCCGGAAATGCTAATTTTTGCTATCTTTTTCCCGAGTGGCAAACGTCGCGCACTCTGGAGATAAAAAGCTGCTTTATTTCGAAGTGTTGCCATTGATCACTTTCAAATCGTAGAGTTTGTTAATAAACAAATTGTAAATTTTACAAAATATAAAATTTTAAATAATCTGAAAGCTTTCAGATTTTACATTATGTCCAAAGCTGCGTTTTTTAACTTTTTTTATATTACCTTTATTCATTAAATATCAGGTTCTTCGCATTTCAATCGTAAAATTCAATTCAATAGCAATATCGCAAAATAATTTTAAAACAAGAATGTCTTTAGAATTAACGATACACAGTCTTGCGCGCTTGATAAAATTTTTTTCCGTACAACGTTGCTATTGCTAGCTTTGAGTTTGTAATCACATATTCGTTAAAGTTTTACAAAATAGGAAATCGATAATAAAACAAATTCCAAATTTCATATTTGGGTTTCCAGATGCCCAAATTCGGGTAGAAACGTTCAATATCCAAAATTTTATGGCTCTAGGTACCGTTGTTTTATCACAATGCTAGAAACATAGGTACATTTATTCAATTTCTTCATTATTTAATTTCTTTAAATATAATAAAAGGCGATAATATTTGGTGGGAACAATTTGAAAGTGAAACAGCGCTTTTAGTGAATCGATGCAAAATGGCAATACGAAATTAATAGTCCTTCTGGGCAAATTTCCCCTTTGGACTAAAAACAATATTGCCAAACATCAAATAATTTCTTATTATTATATCAGGACATTTTCTGACGTTGAAGAAAGCATGTGACTGCATATGGCTTCATTGTACGTAAAACAATTTTAGTTAATGACTAGCTGCTTTTGCTGCATTTTAAATAACTAGCTGCTTTTGTCAACATTTTCGTTTCAGGTTACAATAATTGACCCTGTATGCTATTGCTACGTTATTTCTTTTATTGATATTCAGAAAGAGCTCTTTTACATTAAATTTAAATTATGGCATTGTACGTGATATCAAATGCTTTTATTTCCTGTTCGGTAACAAAACAAATTATTTACGAATTGGTTATTGCTTGGAAAAGATGAATTGATTTCATTCATACTGAAATGTTTTTATGCGTTTTGTTTACAGGTGTACATAGATCTTATAAATTTTGCTTTGGCCATAGCTAGCAAATTTCTGTACAGTACAATATAATAATTAATAGTTCATTTTATTTTCAGATTTTTAGTACACAGAACTTATAAATATTGCTTTGGCATGAACCCCTTTATCTGGCGGGCTTGCCCGCTGGTTACACTTAAAAAAAGTATTTATAATTCATTTTTACATATACTATTAACAGAAAGTATTAAATTTACATTTAGTGCTTTTATGAAGCATCTGGAAAAAAAATAAGATTCGCTGATGTCCCAAAGCGAGTGTCTTAAATTTCAATATTTAGATTCTGGAAACTCAGAGTTTATAATTAACAGCAAATGAAAAAATTTACTAAAATTAAAAGGAGCTTTATCTAATAATTTTAATTATTAGAGTGAAAATAAAATTTTCAAAACATGTCCCAAACAGATAACATTTTTTCTCTCAGCTTTTGTCTCCTTCCATGAAACATTTTTCATTTAAAATTGATTTAATTGCAAAGCAAAAACAATAGAGTATTTAGAAAAATCTCATGATTTTTAATATTTTTAAATATTTATTATTTTAAAAATCTTATAATAAAACTCTGAAACTAAAGAATATTGTAACGCTTATCTGAGGCTCAAACTAAACTCAACAAGTTCGAATTATATTATTTAGGTGGTAAGTTAATTGAGTGGATAAAATCTCACTGCGAACATAGTTAAACAGTTAAAGCAAACAGACATACATGCTTACTTTGACGTTAAAATTTATTTCTCCTCGTGATTTGAGACTTAACTATAATATAACACAAAATTACAGTCGGCTGGACCTGGTATAAACGCCAAGTTTTGCCTTAAACCGCTGCTCATCACAATCCAGTTTAATTTCTAGCAGTGACTACAAATTTCACTGTTGAGGACTAATAGCAACTCAAACTTCCGAACTTTTCAAGCTGGCACGAAGCAGCAGTTAATTCCCAAATGACAAACTAAAAGGTAGTTTTAAACAAGATAATTACTTCAGCTGCAGAAGTGCAAAGGACGAATGAAAAGCCTGTGCCCAGGCCAATAACGAGGGGAATACCGTCGATCTACTGATGCCATCTATTCATGAAACTTGAAAACAGCTATGAAGTAATCTCCTTAAAAATCTGAGAGTAAAGATAGATTGTAATTAGGATCGTTAACTAGAATTGAAAAATTGTTATGAACATGAAACACTTCTAAAAAATCTAATTCGCCAAAGGAAGATAATTGTTAAAGTATTTTAGCTGCTGAAAGATTGAAAATGGGACTTTCTGACCAACAGTGTTGGGCAAAAGCAGATTTATATGTTTCGTTTTTTCTAATATATGAATCATGTTCCTTAGCGTGAGATTTTAAAGCTGTTTTTGTTTGACAATGGAAATTAGACTTCACTGGCAAGAAATCCTGTATATACCACAGGAGTTCATATCCAGAATGGGATCTTCAAGTATGGAGCTGCGAACTTCATTGACAGAAGAGAAAACGAATTTAAAGTTGAATTTCTGTAAAATACGTGCAATTTCACAGGAAATCGAAGGAATGATAACGTATTCTTTTATCTCCTAAAACGAGAGTGTGTTTTTTGATGTGTAGAAATGAGAATTTTTTAACAGCTTAGTTAATAATATTACGTGAAATGTAACTGTGATAGCGCAACTGATTTTAAGTAATTTAATCCTTCGTCCAGACCCAATTTGGAGGATGAGTTCATAAAAGGAAATAATAAAATGAAGCTAACTTCCGTTTTGTCGAATGATATAATTTGAAGTGTAGTGGAAAGCCAGCATACCAAGATTAACGGTACACAGTAGTAGTGAAGTCGGATATGTTGCTTGAGACCAAGATGTTGACGACGGAAGGGCATCGGATGTTTCAGTTTCAAAAGTGGACTAAAAAGCATCGTTATTGAAAACAATTATTTAAATTATCTTTATTATCATAAAAAAGTGTGTAGCTATCATCAACGTTGCAGAAACACGCAGAGAAATTTAAAATTTTAAATAATTTGGACTCATAATAATGCATTTACATATTAGCAAACATGGGACTAAGAAGGCTTCCCATGGCTAATCTCTCAGTCAGGTTGCAGTACTTACAGAAAACCAAAATGCGTTTGCTTCAGGCAAAACTGAGTAAGAGAAATTATTGCGTCGATTTCGATGCATGAGAAATGAAATTTTCCAAACCTGTTTTCAAGCCATTTAAGTGCACTTTGCACTGGAACATCGGCAAAAAATGATTTTACGTTGAAATAAACCATTATGAAATTTCTAGGAGAAATATTTTTTCAATTTATTTGCAAATTCCATTGAATTTATATGACAATGTTATTAACTAACTAAATCGAAAATCTAGAAACTGAATATTTAGCTAACGGGTAAGAGGTAGTTCATGAATTTGATGCTATACTATGGAATCCGCTTTCATAAATTTTGGATAGTGAATGTAATCTGCCACAATTGGCAACCGATTTTTTTTAACTGGATCGGAAGTATTTGTGAAGATTTAATCGCAGTTTTGTATTTTTGAGAGGTCCGAAGTGAAGAGTTTTTAAGGATCACATTATATGGGCTTTCCCTCAAGAGGTTAGCGACATCATCAGCGTACATGGTTATGTATGGGTTAGAATGTATGGGTTAGAATGAATTTCGCGAAACTTAGCCTTTTCTCTCTCATTCAGATTAGGCTTCAAACATTTGCTGCTAAATTTCATATTATAGGTTGTAGGGTTTATATTTATTTTAACTAACATTTATTTTAAATTCATATTCCTTTCCTGTTTAGCCTTCATTTTTCCCCTAGAAATGCCCGTGCCAGAGTATGTAAATTGCAGTAGCACGCGCAGTTTATTCAAATTTAGCGGAAGCTAGTTGAGTTAAATAGTAGACGAAACGAGCGTGAAAAAGGCTTGCTTTGAACCTACGCTGGAGATATTCCTTGGTAGAATTTAAATCGGCGCGTATCGGCCTGTGTGCCTAGCCTTGCAGAAGTGCTAGATTTCAACTGTTAAATCAGTAATCTTGCTGAATATCAGTGATAATTAAAAACGCGGTTAGTTAAGATCTCAGAGCCTCGTCGGTAGTGTTTGACATTTGTTCATCTAGTTTCTTATTTTCAGTTTTACCTTACTTTTAGTTCAACCGCCGAGTTGGCGCAGTTTGTGAGCGTCGAGTAGACGCAGTTGTAATTCTAAAAGTACAATAAAAGGGTTTCAACCCCTTCGCACGTTTTTGTGACTCACTATCCCAGTGACTGACAAGTTGGGCCAGAGAGATCTTACAAGGTGATTAAATGCTTAATCATTTCTTTCTGCATTTAAAATTTCCTTAAATTTGAAAGCTTTTTCAATGGCAGCTAAAATGACTGGAATGGAAAACTTTGAGGTCTGTGAGAAATTTAAATTTCATTTCAGAATTCGTTTTTACTCCTGTGATAAACTAACATCAGAAATATTAACTATTGGATTGATGTTTACATTGGAACATTTTTTTTAAATACTTACATTAGAAGACTGTGAAAGGAGGTTTAGACACAAGGAACATTTTATGCCGCTTAAGTTCTTAATGAAGCTTTACACCAGGACTTTTGTTCAATGGCATGGAATTTTGAACAGGAATTTGCAACTTGCAAATGAAGATAATGTAGTTCAAATTAAATTTTGGATAGCATTCGATGGGCGCCTCTTATGATGAACCAAAGCCAGGTAAATTTGTAATTAAGAAGAAGTTTTTAAACACTATTTTAGCGTATTTGATTACATTTCATCTGAAAGAATTTGAGATCAATATTTTACATTTATACTTTAGTAAAAAGTGAAAGAGCAGTGTGGAAATTTCTATCATTTCCGCCATCATAATTTTGTAAAAGAATTAATGGTTAAAGGTTTTGGTATAAGCTTAATCCTTGCATTTAAATTCCAAAACCTCTTCTCCCAGTGTTTTAATCTAAATCAGTGTTTTGAAAACATCATCCCAATAGTTAATATTTCTAATGTTAGTTTATCAGACGAGCAAAACAGAATTCTGAGATATAATTTTAACTTCTCACAAACTCAAAAACTTTCCATTCTAAAGATTTTAGCCTCCACTAAAAAAGCTTTCAAATTCATACAAGGTAATAAACGATAAGGTTTATAACGTAAAATTAAGCTGTAAAACTTCAATAAAGAATTTAGAATCCTAATTTAAATGCGACAGAAATAGCTACGTTGTTCGAAATTCATTCTAACCTATATATTATCATTTTCTCATTATATTATTATTTTTCACCCATATATTATCATAATAGGAGCCGTGACGAATTATCCTGCAATGAATTGACGTGAATTCTATGTTCTGAAAATCTGTTACATGACAATATTTTTGAACTGCAAAAAGGAAAAAATTGTCATTATGGAATTGCTTTTGCCTTATATATTCTTGAGTTCATAGACTAAGAAGAATTAAATCAAACGGAATTTGTTATTTCAGTCCAAAACACTTAATATCATCCCAATTGATTGATGCAATAAATATTTTGCTGATAATGCAAATCATTCTTATAATTACAAGTATTACCATTATTCTTTTAGAATAATCCATTAAATTGGTAAACATGTTAAGATTTAAAATTATTTTTAGAATTCTGAATCTTGAGAGAGAGAGCTATTTTTCTCCAATGAAAGTCTTTTTTTCCCATGCAGTTTCTCTTTTCAAAGCACTCGATTTCGGGCAGCAAATATTGGCCTAATATTAACATTGAAGTCTAAACCTTTGAAAGTTAAGCAGCAAAGAAGCAGATCAGAGCAGGAGAAGATAAATGCAATCTATTGGTTAATTCCCAAGGCTACCTTAGTAAAGGAATATCAAACAGAATATATTGCATTGCAAGAACTAAACGAGGTAAATAACTGAAAGGCTCAGGCCGTTATTTCATATCTCCATTCGACCGTGGAATCCAATTTATTCCAAAGAGTTTCTTGTGAGAAAGTGTGTCTTTCATTTCTTAAGAAAATGGGTTTTTTAGCAGTGCTCCAAGTCAAGGGAGTAGATGCTCTTAATAAGAGTTTTTGATAATTCTTCGAAGAGGAAACCTCGATGAAATTAATTACAGTCTCATTCAGCAGAAGAAAATTATTTTTGTTTTAAAACCTTAGTTGCTGGATTTAATCACTGCGTGCTTTTAAAAAAAATTATCAAACAGAATGCTTAATGGCATCGGTTCCTTTCCATTTCAATGATTAGAATTTGTTTCAAAGTATCAAGCAACGGTTTTAATTGATCTGAAAATCAAGCATTGATCATATTTAAACAGTTAATGCCAGGAAAATATTATCTTTATCTAAGTCTAAGATAATGTCTGCTTTTATGATTTCTTTGAAAACATAATGTTTACAAAAACTTTTAAGAAATAAAATACGTTTGAAGCCTTTCAATATTATAAACTGTGACTAAACCTTTGACAAACGTAAAGCGACTTATCGCTATCTCTGGAAATACAGCAGAAACGTGGGAAGGGTGAGTAAGATCCTTTATTTGAAACTAACATAGATGTATAGAAGGCACAGCTGGTGCTTACAAATCTTCCAGAATTTATGGCAATAATTCAAAGTAGAATTTCAGATGTAAGTCTAAAATTACTTAGCTAATAGCCAAAGGGTACAGATAGTAATTTATCTCGAAGTGGGGTCAGACTTAACCGGCATGTGAACTACCGGCAAGTATAATGCAAGGTCGAAAATAGGAACTCTTATCTTAGAATAGCAAATCCAGTAACGGGGCCTTCAAGAACACCCACTGAATCAACAGTCTCAAACTCTTACTTAAGCCCACGCGAGCTAATTTGCATTCTGGTGAGAAAACAGAAAAAGAGAACCGACAGAAAAGATTCAAAACATAAAATACGTAGTTAACCAAATTAAATAAAACTCACAAATTAACTAATAGGATCTCAAAATACTAGCGTATCTGGACAGGTGACATATTGACTGGCGAAATGCAATTATTTCGAGACAAAAGTTATTAGGGTATAACTTTTCTCAAACAAACGTATACTCTAAATCCTTTTTTCATTTAAAAGAGACAAATTGTAAACACTATATAAACGGTATTTTATATTTTACTTTAAAAGACAAAAGGTAAAAAAATAAATTAGTAAAATGTTTTAAAATCATAGAAAAATAGTATTCAATATTTAATATATCCAAACTAATGATCATAAATTTTACATCCTTCAGAGTTTCAAAGAAATAGTTAAGATAAGCAACTGCAGAAAATTTAAATCTTCTAGGCTGAATAGTTTTCAGGAAAAGTGTACCGAAAGTTAAAAAACAAATTTGAGAAAAACTGAAAAAACATTTAAACGCTTATAACTTACAAAAACATTTTTTAATACTCTCCTGCATTATAATCATCTTGAATTGGCATTTCTGCATCTAGCTGTTTTTGTTTTATTAACTTATGTTTCTTTATGGCCATTTTCGAAAGCTTTTGGTAAGTAAGTAAAATGTGCCTCACGAAATCTATCGCGATCAAAACTTTTAGTGCATAAAATCCTGATTGCATTCCTAAAAATTTCATTACTTTTATGCGGCTTTGTACACCATCATTAAAACATATTACTGCATCTAATAAACATAATTTTAATGTGATGACACTCACGAAAACAGTTTTTGGTATGAGTGTCCGGATGCAATTATTAAAACTTTCATTCGGGTTTTGAGTTGTTGTTGTTCACTCGTCTGACGTATAGCAGCTTTAGGAGCACCTGCTGTTGGCAACAGCCTTGAGCACCTTACTGGTGACAGTACGATTTAGCTCAGTTCTACCTCTCCCATGCTTTTGATGGAGAGCATTCCGGGGGGAAGAGTTTGATGGTCTGCCACTCCTCTTCCCCTACCAGAACATCTCGAGAGGACTTTCGGCTGGCCGCATATTTAGAGTGCCCTCACGTCGCACGGACGCTATGAATTTACAAACGTCAGTGCTTTTTCCAGGATTCGAACCCGGGCCCTTCGGCACGGCAGTCAGCGACGCTAACAGCTATACCAATTGGGGGAAGGGTTTGAGTTGTTCCATGGATGCAATTTGACAGTAGTTTTTTTGTCAGAGTGGCTTCTAAATACATAACTAATAAAACAGGTTCCGGCAAAGAATGTTTATGAACATGCATTTTACCAGCTCATATGGCTTGCCGCATCAGACATCTGTCCCTTCTAAGCTAGTGGATTTGCTAGTGCTAGTTTACGTTTTGTAATGAAAGACTTGAGTCTTAAAATTTCGAAACATGCATAAATTATATGTTTTTGGAAGCGTCTAAAGCTACTTTATTTTTTAGCCCAAAATTGAAAATTTGAGAATTACCCCCTTAAACGTTATGTTTTTTGAAGAAATCAAGCACAGAAAGTGGACTTTGGAATGCAAGTTAAGAATGCCAGCCGGGAAAATTCCTCGAATGACAATGATGTAGGCATCCGGTGAGAAGATATAGAGTGCACTAATGAGATTTGGAGACGAATAGTCGAAAAGATTTAATTGATTAATTGAATATAGCTCGCACGGGTCAAAGCTATCTCCAGAGGAAAGATTACTTTATGTAATTCTTCGGAAAATAAATGAGCTCATATGAACATTACGCGCTGAAAAAACTAGTAAACTCCATAGAGATATTCCTGTAATAGAACTCTGTTTTTGATTACGTTCCTACTATCATTAATCATCCAGCTTTATATGGGACGAGGTTATAACTTTCTAACTCTCTAATCTACTATTAGTTGCATAAATTTTTTATTTATTATTATGTTTCCATTACGTAAGAAGCGGTTTTAAGTTTTTTTTCGTTTTATATTCGTTTTATATTCGAAGTGCAGGCAAACTTTTAATTGATTTTACGACTCTTCCCCTGTAAGGTTTTAGTTTAAACTAACAAAGTTTTATGTTAATTTCTCTTTCCTGTGAACTCTTATTTCAACTTCCCGTTAGAATGAGCACGCGATTCAGCTTTATACTAATTTGAAGTGGAGCCAAGTTTTGTATTTAAAGGTTAGCAAGGAACATCTCAGAGTGAGAGAGCTTTTAGTCTCAGATCGCTTCGGCTCTGTTCGACGTCCTCCTGACTAGCTAGTATTTAAGTTCTAAGCCTTAGCGCTGTTACTCTAATACTTATTGAAGTAATCTAAGTGCGTTAGTATTAGCTAAATCTTGCTACGCACCGTTGAAAGTTTAGAATAGAGGCCAACCTCGCGTTTAAATCTCTGACAACAGCGACTTCTTAATTTTCTACTTAACTTTATTTGAAATTATTTTATTGTTCAGTTTAGACCCAAGTGCGGTCATTATTTTCTGTTATCCCTTCCGAGTTGGGAAGTGGCTGTAAATAGTAGTTTAATAAAAGGGTAATTTTAAACCCTCCTTATGTGCACTTATTCTACCACTTAACCACAGTTATTTTACCACAGAACATAGCTGCATTCAGCTCCCTGTTCGAGATCAGAACTTTGACACCTGTACGACAAAGTTCACCAAAAGCATGCACAGACCACTCAATCCTGACACCCCTACCACCAACACGTACGACCCATACAAGTCGACTTTACGACTCTTAGTACTCTTGGGTTTCAGCTTAAAAGCGGGATGATAACTTGTCTGCAGTTCTGGTCCGTTAAAGAGGTGTATGCTTTATATGCAGATAGTTATACCTTGTAACTATCTGGCATATAAAATGTGACAAACTCCCAATTACTTTTATGCAAATATTTCTGGCATCAAGTTCCAAGTGACAGGCTTTGTATCATTAAAGACTATTTGCAACAATAGCTTCATTTCTAAATAAATATTTATTTATCTCAGATTAATCTTGTAATAAATGCGGAAAAAGTTATTTTTATTCTCACGTTTCTCCGAATTTCTAGTTCTTCGAATTTTATTATTATTTGCTAAATTATTCGATTATAGGATATGAGCACAATCAGCTCTCTTGTAATTTATTCAAATTATAGCACAAGTGTGGAGTCCCATCTCATGGTGTGTAACCTAAGGTATAAAAGTGCTTAAGTTGCAACCTAATTTTAAGAACCAGAAGTGAGCAAAATGAATCGACACGTTGCAGTGTAATACATATATTACAGTTTACCCTCAGACATTTTAAATATTTCTGTAAAATTTGTAAATACGCATAACTGCAGACTAGAAAATATTGTGTCAATTTTCTCTTTCCATTCGCTTTTTTAAGATAATAGGATTAATTTTTCCAATTATAAGATTTCATTTATTTTCAATTACATTAATAATGCTTTAAAAGATGTTTGGCTTAATAAATCACCTAAATTCCCTGCAGGGAAAATAATTTTTGCCTTTAATGCCTTTATATATTGTTTACCTTTAGGCTATGTTACCATGGCAAAAGATGAAGTAATAACAAGAAAATTCCCTTCCTGCGAATCACTCTCAACGGGAGTCCTCTAACTCTCTTTGTTACTCCTGCACTCCAAACAGGGAAATCGGAAAACATTATTTTCATCGCTGTCATCAAAACGATGAAGATGACGATGATGATAAAGAGAGCGGAATTTTTCCTTTCATCCGCCATCTTGACGGCACAGCTGAAACCCAGGCTTGGAGTAATCATATTACATTTCTGTCTCTACTTTGGGCTCGATTACCTTTGTCTGTCGGAGGAGGAGAGGTAGGAGAGGATATATTAATTAATTGGGTGCCCCGAGGCAATCTTTTTGGAACAAAACTCTAGGAAGGAGTTTTGTTCTGTCTCAAGAAATGAGAGAGGGACTTTGCAAAAATTGCAGTCATTATCAACAAATGAATTTCCAGAGATTCCTTATGAAGAAACAACATTTGCAGAGCAGAGATTTGTTTTTTTAACATTTGAAACAGTAGTGGTGCAATTTGTTTTATTAAAGGTTTTTTATGACACGATCTGTTGGAAGAACTGTCGCCTTTACTGAGTTACAGGTGCTATTTAATTTATGTTTTACATTATCAAAATGCATTGCTTATCAGTAGAATAAATTCAAACATTTCAGAAAAATGTTCTTTTTGTGATATTTTGGCATTCGTAACTACATCATATTAAATAGTTGTGGGATATTTTGATACTTATTAGCATACTGCAAACTCCTGCTCTGCAAGTGTCCGATAGTATATTGAAATGCCGCTTAATTAGAGATATGTGATTATTAACGATTTACTGCTTCTTTCTACCACACAAGGGTTTCCATTTAACAAGTCTACCGAAATATTCCTTAGAAATAGGCTACCAAACATATTCCAGATTTCCCCTGAAATCAGTAAAGACGCAGATCTACCTATAGAGTGGTCATAAAAATCTCCTCCGATATCGAAGAAATACAGATATATGAATCCCTAGCAAGCTATCCTCTCACCCAATCGAAATGAAATTTAAGATATTGTTATTTGAATTTATGCGCTAGAGATGATGATTTAAAACTATAGAGATTTCACAGTTACGGTGACAATAAAAACATTTAAAATCCTTCAAATGGCAAAACCCATTTTTTCCCTGCGCAAATTATCAGCACATTGAAAAGCCGTAAATGGCTGTGCACACTGAAGATCATAAATGGCAATATAACAAACAATACACGTATGATGAAAATCACAAGACTAAATTTTTGCAAAGAATAGCATTGTAAAGGACCATTGAGAACACAAGAGAGAAGAGGGGAAAATGATTGTAATTACAATTTTTTAAAATGCCCACTTTTGCAGACGTTAAACCATGATGAACGTGGTGTCTCAGAAGCATCTGCATAACTTCATATTTTATGACCTCTTTCAATTCTGACAAATCTTGTGGAGTTGATATGTATGCCTTAGATTTCAGAAACCCCAAAACCTGAAATTCATCGGAGTGAAGTCGGGGATTGCGGTGGCCACCAAACTGCTAAGTTATCTGTCTCTAAAGTACTGTTGCAATCTCGAACACATGTGGCGAAGTATGGAAGAGCACCATCTTGCATCCTTATAGTATCATTAACGATATTTCGCTGCTGCAATTCTGGAATTATGTAATTTTGCAACATTGTTATATACCGAGCATTTTTGATGAAGCATGTTCTCATACCCGTGGAAGTGATCTCTTCAAAGATTACGGACCGAGGACGGATGTGCTTGCGATGCCACATCACGAGTCACTTTAGCTGCGTGTAAAGGCGCTGATATCACATCATATCTATTTCAGTCAGCTCAGTGAACACGGTTTCTGGAGTTTACGTTCTCAGTTAAGGAGAAATGCGCCTCATCCGTCCATAATCACCGCAGCGATTCTCTGCGATCTTCACCACATATGGCGAGGAAAACATTCGCTAAGTCGACACGCTGTTGCTCGCCTCCAGGTTGCAACGTCGGATGCGTTGGAATTGAGAAGGAAACATCCGCCGAACAGAACTCAGAAGCTTGAAGTCTGTGTATTTCGGTACATCCAAACCAGAGGAACACTTCTTGCAGTATGCATTGCACTTTCAGTAATTGTATTTTTTCACTTCCGCAACAACTTCAACAGCAACAAATGGTTGTCCGAATCGCGGTCTGTCACATATGCATCCAGTTTCATCAATTTGTTTTTACCATATCACGTAAAATTTTCACGGAACAAAGGCGTAGTTTTATTATTTCGCCGATAAATTCGCGTTGCTTCAGAAACATTCTCCCTGTTCTAATAAAATAGCTTTATCAATTTACCTCATTCTTTCCCTCTAAATGCCATCATTTCAGCATGTTAGAACATCTGATTGAAGAAATAATGTTCCCACATTTCTTGAGAGATATTAAAAATCTAGTGAACGAATTTTTTCCCATGTCGATGACTTTGGATAACAGATTAAATTCTTAAATGTTGCAGAAACATTTTATTTTTGAACAGCTAGTCACAGAGAACCAAAATTAAAAGAATTGCAAAAGTTCCCATTTACGGCAAAATTATATGTTAAAATTAATTAAAGAAAACCATTTTGCAGCCATTTCGGTATCCTGTAGAACAGTTTAAAAAGGATCAGCGATATGGTAGTTTTACCTGTTCACAAGAAATATCTGCAGCATTAGGCTTGTATTCAGTCTATTCAGTATTCAGTTATTTAAAAGAAATTTTCCGTTTTTTTTTTCCTTTGAAAACCAGACCGATAGCGTCTTTACAGAAATTTGTGGATAAAATATTTTTACTCTTGTAAAAGACTTACATTATTCGCCGTTAAAATCAAAAACTTTTTAATTAAAATCTATTTCAGTCTTTTTTAAAAGTCTATTTTACTTTATTCCTTAATTTTATTTTTCCTTATTTTTTCATATAAATAAAAATAAAAGATTATTTCCAGGACTAATTTTAATTTTTCGTGCTTCTTATTTAGAGGATGAAACAGGAACATTAAAAATCATTGTTTATAATTTGCTTTAAGTTAAATCCTTCACTACGTTTCTTAGTTCTACGAAAAAAAATTATTTCCTGTTTCCTAAAAGCTATAGTTGATTTTTGTTTTAATAATAGCAAACAACAGTAATGTTATCAAGTAGATGACTAAGGTCCCCTGACTAACTGGATGCTTCATTCGAAGTAACATGTTACAAGTTCATAACCATGTTAGTTTAATAGAAGTAGCTTAAAAGCTACTCCTTGTATTCTCTTTTTATGTCTTATTAGATGATTCATCCACATTCCGGCCATATGCTACATT
This sequence comes from Stegodyphus mimosarum, assembly GCA_000611955.2. Lineage (NCBI taxonomy): Eukaryota > Metazoa > Arthropoda > Arachnida > Araneae > Eresidae > Stegodyphus > Stegodyphus mimosarum. The sequence goes on along the minus strand of KK121583.1, from coordinate 1,050,101 downwards.
TGTCATCGTAAAGTTCGGAAGTTCCAGTCTTGTTCCTATCTTAAATTAAGCACTAAAAGACAACTATTTAGCCAACTGGTTTTACCTTAACAAGCTTTCCAGCTGAAATTGTAGAGTCATCAGGATTTTTTTGAAAGCAGAAGAGATGAGAAATGAGCAACGCTTTCGCCGGGACTCGAACTACGGACCTCTGGAACACGCGCCTAGCGTGCTGACCACTACACCACGAAGGCATGCGAAGAAGGTGGGAGAAATACCTTATGTATTCCCCCCTTTTAAAGGGCATTTGGGGATTAGGGGTCCCAATTGCCAAATCCTGGTGGTGGAGAATCATCATCCACAAACTTTGAGTTCGGACGCCATTGTACAGTCATTAGGATTTTTTAAAAGCAGGAAAGATGAAAAATGAGCACCGCCTTCGCCGGAAGTCGAACCACGGACCTCTGGAGAACTCTTCCACCGGGCTGACCACTACACCACGAAGGCATGAGAAGAAAGTGTGAGAAATATCTTATAAATTCTGGCCGAAGATGAAATTATTCCACTACAAAAGCATGAATTTGATACTCTTTTCAGTCTTTCGAACAACATTCCGGATATCTGCTTACATTTGAGCTTCGAAAGCATTATAATAACATTTCTGCTGAATTTCAAAAATTAATTAAAGCACTTTAATAAAACATAAAAAATACGTCTGTAAAATACGTCTCTTGTCGAAACACATGTGTTTAAAATGTGCCTCGTGGTTTTACTTTTGACAAAACAAAATACAATTAGTACTTTTGAGCAATTATTCCCCTATATTTATGTCATAATTAATTCACCTGTCGCTTTTAGGGCAGCATAAAACATCCAAACATAATGTAGCAGGCAATGCATGTAAACTTAAGCAGTTAAAAGGGCGAATTCATATTTTGGGGTAATGACAATGAAGTACGAGCTATTATAATTTCAAATAATGATTAGCATGCCAAGCTTAATTCTAGCTATTAATCTTGCTCAGTAACTTTATCATGCTTTCTTATGCTTATAAATGCTCTAAGTGTTTAAATGAATCGATATGCACTTTAAAATCTATCATTGTATGCGTTCAAATTGCTATATTCCTAAGCTAATAAACCAAGATACTGATAGAAATATTATTAGAGCTCATTAATCACCCAAAGATACGGAAGGAAGTCATACATCTGTGAATTCATGAGGAAGGATAAATGCATAATTTTATTGTTTATCTAGAAATATTAATTTAAGATTATTAAGAACATTAATTAATCTTCAAACTTGAAAATTCTTGAACTTTTATCTATATCATGATTAGAAATATACAGTTAATTCAGCAATCAGCATCATTTTAATGAGTCCTAATAAATTACATAAATGTTTACATTTGGAACACGTAATCTGTGACTCAAACCACGTCTTTCAGTTTAAGTGCATTGCCGTAAGTTAGAATTTTACAATGGTTTGCTGCTCTGATACCAACAGTATAAGCAATATAAGCAAATATATAATGAATACATATATCAACTCAATTTCAACGAGTAAGAGTTGTTATTAAATGTACAGATGCGTAGATGTTTCAAGCCATAGAGATTTATATATTGCAATAATGAACAGTGTTTAGCTGCAAAAATAAATTATCATTTTATTTAAAAATTCTAATAATGATCTATTCTAATTAAAAAAAATGTAGATTTTCGAAATTCCAGTACTAATCCACTGATGTTTACCGTATATTATTCTTATGTATGAAAAATTCACATAAAAGTTAAAATTTTAAATTTGTTTTACTTATGAAACTTTTTATTTTCATACCAATGACATCGTCAAAACGCTTGCATGGATTACGACCATATACAAACCCTGAGCGGTTTTCCTTTTGTTTTATCTTTTAAATTCAAACTGGATGGGTTATAAAATGAATTAAAATGTGTGTCACTATCAAGAGTGAAATATTTTATGGTCAACAGGCATTGTTAATTAGAAGAGCCAAATTTTGATTCTTGAATTTCACGGAGTAAGTAACAAAGACCTGAGAAAATTATTTTTACCTGTATACCAAATTTTTTTATGACGTTAATTTGATTATTTTAACGGAGACCAATTTTGTCTCTTGTAAAGCAATACACATTTATATTTAATGTTAACCATGTGGCAAGCATTAGTCACAATTAGAAGTCTATCACATATGATTGTTTGGTTATGCTTATTTTATAAGAAACCTTTTAGCTGTCATTAATTTGTTTTTGACACTGAAAGCTAGCAAAACGATGGTGGGAAAATATTAGTTATAATTAATATTATCTTAATTAACCGCTTTTTATGGTTTGGATCTTTACTATGATTTTTCCTTTCCGTTAGGATGAAAATGAGTTAAATAGTATTTAGGCGAGGGATTTTAATGTTTTGGATATAGAGCTTTTGGCAATAATGATTGCAGCTTTGTTTCCTACCGCCCAGCTCTGAGAGTCAATATTCCGGTATTTGCCTTTTGCTAACCGACGTCGACGAGATTGATCCAGCCTTAGTCTCCGGCTATAGTACTTTTAATTTGTAAATTCAACTTCACGTTATTTTGTCACGCACAAGGAGTGGAAGCTTGATTGTGCGCCCAAGTGGTGCCTTCTGTTTAATAAAAAGTTTTATTTAAAACTTGCACAGGACACTGTCGTATTTACATAGACGGAATAATAACTCGCTTATCAATCTAACAGGGTCTTAAGAACTTATTATTGCAAAAACGGACCACATAAAATATACTAGTAGTTACACATACTACTTAAGAAGGATTAAAAAGTCTTCATTTATGATAGGGAAAGTTTGAAAAAGGATCAATACAATGAATACTAAATTTACATCTGTGTCTTGCAAAGTTATGCAGTCAATTTCAAAGCACTAAATTCCAAAATTTACGGTTATTTAATTCATAACCTTGTTTAGGAGTCAGACGTAGACCTCAAATTACGAGCAATACAGCAAAGAAATTTTGGAAATGAGGACTTCATTTAACTTTTAAGGTCCTTTAGGGATCGCAGAATGTAGTCACTCATGTAATGTAAACTAATCATATTTAACTTCTTGCCCAACATTTCGAACTTGTTAAGCGTGATCACAAGATTAATCGATACTGGAAGTATTTGCAGCGAAGCTTTTAAATGCCTCATCCGAGGCATTATAATGTCATTTTCTGTGGATATGTTACAAATTAAAAACATAGTGATTTGAAAATGAAAACTGCTATAGTTCGTATTTAAACCTATTACTAGTGCTGTTTAGCTAAACGTTTTACATTTCTCGCGCTTTTCATGCATATCTTTTAAAATAATTTTTCTGAAGGTAAATTTCAAGAAAAACTTATCCCTTTTTTTATCTCAGCTTAGCAACTTTTACGAATACAGGTTTCTTAAAGAATATATTATAACGAAATAATGCCTTACTTATGTTATTTTTTAAATTAATTCGTGGAGCGTAGCAAAATATTCTAAGATTTGTACAAAAGCATGTACAAACTTTCTCATGCATTATTCAAGGCAATAGATTTTTATGTTGCTAATATTTATCACTGAGTTAATAAGAATCAGGAAATGTTTATCTTTTCCCCGAGATGTTGGAACAATACCTTTAAAGAGAACCTGAACTTTATCGTCCTTATTGAGAATATCCGTAAGAATCTTGGAGCGAGGGGAAAAAGCAATAATTTGCCAGACGAAAATCTAGAAATTAATAATGATGATCGAAAGCTTCGTCACTAGAACAATCCGCCCAACTTTCATTCTGAAAATTTCTTCCCCATTCTCTGTTTCTTAATTGTTATCGCGAAAGAGAAAAGTCCTTCGGTAAAATTATTTTCCCAGCTATTATAATTTTCAGCATTTCTCGGGAACTGAAGTGAAGCGCTTCTCACTAAACAATAAAAGCGCGTTAATTGCACGATGGGGTGGAAACGTGCGGGACACTGAAAAAGAAAAAATTCTGAAATTTGAATCCGTATATAGCATGGATTCTGCTCGAGATCCAAACAATAAGAATTAATTTAATTAAAGAATTATTACCACTGATTGATTCTTTTGTGTAATTTTTTGTGTACTTCATACAAATTGCTTTGTACACTTTGTTATTTATAAAAATGTGGCGTATAGAAGCTCTCTTTTCTCTCTCACATTAATGGACATCACGGAATGTACGTAAATAGAATAAAATTTAAAATATAGTATTATATCGCTGTTTTTAATAACTCGCTTAGTTAATGCATGCAACTAAACGTGCAGAACGGTTCACCACTTTAAACAGGGCCTGGACATCTTGGATGTATTCCAAAGGGGATGAAGGCGCATCTCCAAGGCCGCCAAACAAGAGATCACAAGGCAGACGAAGATTACGACCGATAAGCATCTGGGATGGAGAATTTCTGGTGTTCTTGGGTTTCTCTTCGATCCTCGTATGATTTCGGCAGCTTTCTGAGCAGGGTCTTTCAGACGAGACGTCGGCGTTTCCAGCTGAGGATCCTTTCTGATGATCGATAGTCATGTCCTGAGATGCTGAAAGCAGTTTGTTGTTTTTGAACTCTAAGGAAAAATTGTATATCCTTAAAAAGTCCAATCCGAGTATGCAAGGATCTTCAATATCCGCTACAGTATGATAGTAGGTGGCACTTCCAAAGGTAATGTTCACGTTTAACTTTCCATCCATGTCAATTTTCTCGCTGGACACAGTCTGGAGAGTAATACACGATGGCGTGCAAATTAGTTTGTCCTTAAATTGTTGAGCTAAATCCTTCCGAATGATGGTAACATTAGCTTCTGTATCAATGATCACTGCAAGGAACTCCATCGATACGCCCATTAATGGATAGTCCATTACTGTTGCCACTCACTGCAAAAATTTTGAGCGTTTCAAAAAAAGGGTTTTTCTCTATTCTGTATTCTCCGCTCCACGTTATTGTGCTCCACGTTGATCATTAAATTGCTTCCTGCGTCGTTGCTGGTAAATGATCTTAATTTCCTTACCTCAGGGTGTTCTGCAGTTCCTTCGTATGTTGCCTTCAGCTCCGCAGTTCCAGCACTTTTGTTTATTGTCACTCCTTTTCCATCTCATGGCATTTAATTGTCTGTTTATATTGCCCGTCTTATTTTCTGTACTCCGGAGTGTTCGGCAGTTCCTTCGCATGAGCCTTAAAGCATCGCAGATCCAGCACTTTAAGGTCGATTTCTTATCGCTAATATACAGTTGCAAGGCATTCAAAAGTCTTGTTAAATAATGATCGCGAGCAGCCATTTGATCCACTGGTTCTTGTATGTGAGCAGCTCTGATTGGGTGGCGGTCTCTACAAGTGGCTTGCTGTACTGCCTCGAATTTCATGGCCTACACCAGAGCGCTTTTCAAGTCCTTGACATCAGCCATTCCCAGTGCTTTCTGTATTTCAGGATCCAGGATGCCGTCATGTTGCAGGGACAAGATTTCACTTGTTTCTCTCGGACACTCTGTAAAGGCGAGATGGGACAGCCTTTCAACATCCGTAGCGAGCTCTTGGAGTGTTTCGGTGGGCTTCTGTTGACGGGATTTTAATTGAAGCCTACTGTAGTCTTTCAAACATTTTTCCCCGAAGCGCATCTATAATGCGCCGGATAGAGCTTCGAAGTCTAGTCCCTGTTTTTCTAGAAGAGTCTGTAGAATATCTGCGTCTGCTCTCAGTGAAGCAACGACATGGCAGGCCTTAACTTGGGAATCCCATCCATTCACATCCGCAAATATAGAAAATTGTGCCTTATACACTTGCCAGGAGGTCTTACCATCGTATGTCGATAGCTTCAGAGAGAGGGGCGAGCAGACATGGGTAAAAATTTAAAACCATCTGAATTGTTTCCTGCTGTCGCTATACTCTTCTTTAAGGCATCAACTTCTTTCGCTACGGCAGCAGAAACCCTGTCATCAATTTGTTGTTGGACGGCAGAAACTCTTCCTTCGATTCGTTGCTCCACAACAGAAACTTGTTCTTCGATTAGTTCTTTCACTGAATAAACTCTTCCTTCAATATGTCCAACTTTATTTTCTGCCTTGGATAGTTACGAATTTGTTTTCTATTACGTAGGTAATTTTCCTTTTCGTTTCCTCTTGCTCTGCTTCAATCTTTTCTTGAACAGCTTTAATTTCATCTTTAACAGATTCTTGACCAGCTTTCATCTCCTCTTAACTGATTCTTGAACAGCTTTTATCTCCTCTTTCACGGAATCTTGGCCAGCTTTAATTTCTTCTTTAAATATAGCAACGGCTGCCGTAAATTGCTTTAATTGTTCTTCCATTGCTCGTGTAATTGGCATTCAAATATCCCACTCCTGATACTGAAAACTGATGCGGGCGTACGGGTTCGTTATTGATTGAATGCACAAGTCGTCAAAAAAATAACAAAAGTTTATTATTTCCACAAGAAATAAATCAAAATGATGAAATATTTCTTCAGAGATATTCGTACAATATCACAATATCTCAAACGTTAAGCAAAGCTCAATTCAAAAACAGAGAAACTAGATCTATCTCACAGCGAAATCACTACAATCAATAACAGCATAAAGTAAGCAAACAGTTCGCTTAAAACAGCTACAGCTACAACTGAGATGAGGTGTTTTAATTCAGCTTTTATAAGCTTTCTGATTATTTACTAGAATATTCTAGTAAAACCTCGATTTTTTTCGATACTTGTGAATGGCAACAGTAATTACGAGATATTTATTTATTAAATAGTAAATGCATGCGCTCTTGTACTTTTACTTTTCCGAGGTAGCTAAATCGTCTGCGTTGAGTCGGAAGAACTTCAATTACAATTCCAAGTAAATACGAAATCCGTAACAACATTATTACAAATGAATGGCATGTTTCGAGGTACAATCACACAGATGGTCGGTTTCAGAAACGCTGATTTACTAAAATATAATTTGTAACAAACTGAGTTATTCACTAGCCACTCAATATTCACATTTCATGATGTTCTAATGACAAAAACTAAATTGCAGTTCACTTTTAAGTCATTTCTATTTGCAAAAGCTTTAAATGACTTTTTAAATTTACATAAAATGAACTTTATTTTATTAATCTGCTATTTTAGCAATGCATACAATGTTTGTTTCGAAATACTACTATTTTTAGTAATATTTTTAAATAACTAGTCATTTTTTACTCTGAAAAGGTACTAATATTTCGATTAATTTCTAATGACAGGAAAATTTTCTTCGTTTCAAAGTAATAACAATCCTTTGTTATCAGCCCATAAAATGCACACTTTTAATGCTGATGCACCATCAGACACTCAACATCATCTAAACTGCATTTTATTCCTAATTACATTCCGCTTGCTTTTGTAATTACAAAACACAAGTAAACTGAAGAAGTTCTTAGGCTAACTGCTTTAGTAAATATTTTATCCAGTTTCGAATTCTTAATAAGGATGTTAGCAATTTGTATGTCAGAACTACAGGATTTTGAAGTTTATGCTCACTATAAATGAATCTTTTATATTTGCGTCTAATCACTTTCTAAACTTAAGTTTTCTTCAATTAGAGTATGCATTTAAATACCTTTTACCCCAAAGGGGGTGTTAGACCCAAAGGACTAGTAGTCTCAAAATGGCATTTTTCTCCTTTTCACTTTCTGCCTTGGTTCACTTTCAGATTGTTGCCACCAAACATTATTGCCATATATCATATTTAAAGAAACTAAATAATGAAGAATCTGTATGAATGCTTCTCGCATTGTGAAAAAGCACCGGCACCTAGAGCCATTAAATTTTGAATAACGTAGTCCTCCAACCGAACATGAGAACTTGGAAGCCCGAATTTTGAATTTTGTAATTGTTGTATTATGTAGTTCAAATTTTGTAAAGGTTTAACGAACTTTTGATTAACAAACTCAGCGATTTCAAAGCGAGCAGTGATAACACTATACAAAAAAATTATCTTCAGCGTGCGAGACTGTGTATCGGAAATTCAAAAAATATGCTGTTTTGCTGTGTTTAAATATTTTGCGATATTGTTGTTGAATTGAATTTTGTGGTTGAAGTGCGAAGAACATGATTTTTAATAAATAAAGGTTACACACAAAACGTTACAAAAACGTCCTTTTGGGCGTAATATAAAATTTGAAAGATTTCAGATTTTTTTTATTAGTATTGATTTTTTTAAACAATGCATTTTTCAGTCCTTTCTACTCACATTTGTCTGTTTAACATAGTTGCAAGTGATATTTTTTCAACCAACAACATAATATAGGGCGATTACAAACTGCTGACAAACTAAAAGAATATTTGATAAATGTAATCAGATAACTTGTTTCATTAATCAAGATTTCTTCACTAAAAGCTTAGATGTGAAATCAGTTTAGGTAGTAAGAATGTTAATGTAAGATTTGGGTTGCACAAAACATTATGCAATATGTCCTATTCCACTAGCCTGACACTCAAATTGTTTGCTGTATTTCATTATCAATCAGAAATCAGATAAGATTGTTTTCACTGGCATTTTTCAGCTAGCTTACTTGTCAGTTAATAATTGGAGTATTTTACCAAGTTTAAAGAAATGCAATATTTAGTAACAATATAATTTGTCCACTGTAGTTGTACTTGATGGAAGAAGCTGTTAACAAATTAGAGAGCGCTTAAGTCATCAGACAATCAGGTAAAATATTTGCTTTGGATTAGGGCCTTCTGAAATAAAATTTATTTTTATTTCTCATTGGCATTAATTGTTTGACTTAATGTACGTAAATGTGAAATGCGCAGATTATGATTACGTTGACATAAATACTTTACCTTTGTCATAAATTCGCGTTAGAGTAGCAGTAATTCATTATTTGGTTCGACTTCATCGTCCCAAGTGCACGTTTGTTTACTCGTGAAGATAGATCAACTCAACTGTCCATATTGGTGATAATGAACAAAGAAGCTTAAACTTCAGACAGCCGACAGAGGTAACGTTAGTATATATATTGTAAAACACATGTGCACAAAATTGTGGGGGATCGCAACAATACAAAGTAACTCTGAAGCGACAGTAGTGTTAACGCACAGCTGGAAGGAAATCTTCTTTTACAGCCAATTGTGTTTCAACAATTAATAGTTGCAGTTGATAGAGACTATGGCCAATCTTCAGGAATTATCTTCTTTGAAACGCATAAATACTTTGCGACACATTCGCTAGCAATACCTTCGCTGGTCGGGATTTTAACGCGACGATAAGATTTGGCAAAACTGAAAACGTGCTATAGATGTCATGAACAAAGTTCATTCAAAGAGTTGATACTTGAAAGGTGCTACTTTTTGTTGCATCATACCCTGCCTATACACAGTCAAAAGCAAAAATAACTTTTCTAGTAAACAATTTTTTGCAAATTCTGCAATGATCACCTTCCGTTGTGTTATCTATTTCCGATGAATTACCAACTTCTAACTTCTATTGCAGGCAGAGATAACCGCTGTGAACCTTATTTACGATGTCAACGCCAATATTGCAACTTCTTTTTAAGTGAGCTGTCTGTGAATTTAAAAATGCTCTTTAAAACGTATGTATAAGAGCCATATTCTTTTTAAAAATTTAATTAAATAAATATAAGTTTAAGAAAGAGTAACTAAAAAAAAGTCATTATATTGTTCATTATCAGACTGTAACTATTCCTTCAAATTAATTAATGCAAAATATTTCCTTACTTATTTAGAAATATGTACATGTAAATATATTTTTGCGTGTGTAAATATGTGTTTGCATAAGAAATGTATATATTAAAACGAAAAACTAATTAATAAACAAATTATGAAAATTAATTTAGAAAATTAATTCAAATGAATTTTAAGTAAGCAAAATGCTGCAATAACTAAAGGGTTTAAATTTTAAAACTTTGAATATTTCCTCCTTCCAAAATTATTAGCTCGCCAGCGGCCAAGCGATAAAGTCGAGGACGCTGGTAGTTCTTTCTGGTGCTCGAATCCCGGCGAACAGGCTCGCTGTATGGTTTCTCTCCTTGAATAATGTGTATATGAACCATTTTTCTTAGATAGTCTTCCATGAAGGCATCCTCCTTCTTTAGGTAGATAATCCTCGAATGCTTTGTTATAATTAAATCAACCAAACCAAATCCAAAGTTGTAGAGACATTAGGTATTTTTTGAAAGCAGTAGAGATGAAAAATGAGCAATGCCAACGCCGGGACTCGAAACACAGACCTCTCGAATACACGCCGAGCGTGCTGACTAATACACCACGAAGGTACTTTATAGTGTTACCAAAGTACAAGGAACAAAAAAAATTCAAATAGTAATTAATTTAAATATACATAATTATATACATATGTATATATAGCACAATTTAATTTTGAGTTACTAAGAAACTCAATTTTAATATCAAATTCCTTTCCCTGGTGTCACGTGGATAAATCGCTTTAGAAGTTCTCTTCAAACTTCGCTCAACTCAACCGACCAATCACCAAGCTGGACGCCATTCCCTGTTATACATCCCGAATCAACCCACGCGCACCTGCTTCACCCCACGCCCCTTCTTTACATTGCGCACGATTCCCCAGTCCTCATTTCGTCATTTTCCTCGTGACTAGCACAGTAGTCAGACGATCACAAAACAAGCTCTTTAAGTACAGCAGCGACATCCGTGTATTTTTCTACAGACTGGTAAATGTTTGCGATATAAAGCGAGCTGTGGTGACAGTTTTGTAGTCTCTAAAAAACAGTTTTTATAACATTTTGTGGAACCTTTCGAAAATCCTATATTGTAGAAATGGCATCTTCGTATATGATTTATCATTTATATAGCGTAACACTCCGTTCTTTGAATATGATTCTTTAAATATTATTGATTCCGTTTTACAGCAGACTCTGATTCTAAAATCGCATTAGAGAATAAATATTGCTTATCAGCAAAATATTTAATATGAAGACTATAAAGAGTGGTGATTTTTAATAAGACGAAATTAGACAGAAACCGAAAACTCTTCTTAATTATTTTCCTCAAAAGAATTTCTTGAATATATAACAAATATTGTTCTACTTCTTATGGATTGTACAATGACTGAATATCTTCAATTTTCTAGCATAATATCCTTGAGTTGTTAGCTGCTTTTTTAAAATACTAACTTAAAAATAATTATTGCTTTATAAATTAATCAAATATGGCATAACATAAATGATATAACACAATAATTGGATTTCCATCTTTAAATTACAACTTGAAATTTAAATACCGGATAAGTATTGAACTAAATGGCAAACATTTAATTAGAATTTTAAAAAAATATTTTTGTGGAAAGTTCATTATAATGACTGAGTCAGCCTTCTTTTATAAACTAATTATATAAATTGCATAACGTCTAATTTTAGCGTGATGTTGCAAATGCTTTTTCACTTTTGCATTCTGGCAAGCTTTGTCACATACATAAGCTGAATATTTTCTTCCGAATTCGGGCCAATGTTCCCCATTACGCAGTCAAACTTCCGACCAGAAGAAATCTTTCTGGAAAATGCTGCTAAACTGAACTTTCGAAAAACAAGTTTCTGATTGAGTCGAACGGGAGCAGTTAATCTTTTTCACATTGCTGTGCCTGAGATTGGGTTTTAAGAATGGCCCACATAACCAAAAGAGGACTTGAATCGTATTCAAATCGTGGCTGCAGGATTTTTCTGTGTTTCCTCATCTTTGCTGAAATTCTCCATGTGGGAAATGGATTCTTCAACCTCTATATCCAAAGGCATGAAGTCCTCAGATTATTAGGTAAGACTGATTATTCAACTTTTTTTCTAAATATTTTTAAGCAAATTAAACTTTGCAAAGATAAAATTAGTTTCTCCCTATAAATAATGTAACTTATTTAAATGAGGATAAAACTGAGTCACATGAAAAAGTATTTCAACATTCGATTTTATGCAAGATTAAAAGCAATTGATTGCAAAGGATGTCTCCCTCGTCTTTTCTGCAAATGCAAAGATAGACTTATTGTTATCGCGAGAGAAGAGAAAGTATTATTTAAAAGCAAGTTTTACTTACTTTATGAGCAAATACGTATATTATAATTATTAATGTCTGAAAACTTATGTGCAATTTATTTCAGCAATAGGAATTTAACTTAACTTTTCGCTACGGCTAAGGTAGATTACTAACTTTGCTTTGCTATTTTAGATTTTAACATGTTGTTTTCTATTGCATTTAATTCCTTGAAATCATTTTCCGTATATACAAAATCTGTTTAAAGGGACTCGCATATTTTCCAAATCCCCTTAGATTAAAACAAAAAAAAACTACGCTGTGCAAGCTATGCTAAAATTCCTCATGAAAGTTTTGAACTTTTATTAAACAAACCTTTAAACATACTTCTACAATTTTATGTATTTTTTTTCGTTTTTAGATTCTTCAGTTTGAACGCTGATATAGTAAAGTCTAAATCTTGATTGATATTTAAAAACGAATATTGTATTAATAACGTTTGTTTCGTTTACTTTTCCATTTTATAGCTTCCGTTCTTAATTACTGAAGTATTATAGTATTTACAAGCTCAAAGCTGAAATTTTGGTCTGAAATCAGGACAACAAGATAGCTCAAAATCCAATGCAGAGGTTTCAAAAATTAACCATTAACTGATGAACATCTGCAGTAACTTAGTTTCTAATTTCTAATAATCTTCATTAAATTATACAAGTGTTTTTCGGAAATAAGTGATTCAGAAAATGTTTTCTAGCCCGTACACATGAAGCGATGCGGTTATGATACAAAGCAATGATAGGTATGAGACATTTTGTATTTTATTCATTGTATTTATTATTTTTATTACTCCTTCTTTTAGACTACCTAGTATTTTGCACTAAAGCTTATTTAAAATATGGTACATATATCACAAGTGCCGTTATTTTTGTCGGTATAATTTTTAACATAAGATCCAAATGACTGTTCGAAAAAGATAAATTACGGAGTTTGGGGTTAAAAAAAGAGATGAATATATGCATGTTTCTGACAAAACGATGATTTTTCATATATTTCAGAGCATCGTATCTTTGTGAAACTATATTTTAAGCCAGGGTTTTAATTAAAACAAAGTATAGCACACGGTTTCAATTTGACCAGACTTATACCTGAAATTGATGAAGATAAAAACCTGACATATCGAAATTGGTTTCCATGAAACAAGTCAATTTTTCGTAGTAATCATTCTAATTAATATTAAGATCTCGTTATCTGCTTTTTGAATTATTGCCTACAATTTACTATTAGAAAATCTAATTTTGGTATAATGTAAAATTTTCACTTATGAATATAATCTAATAACGCAAATGAAAACTTTTCCAGTTATTATAAAAATTTTATCCGGGATTTAATCTGAAAATTCTTATATGATGGTACATAGATTTTTCTTCATGTGGCACAAAGTTTAAAAATCTGAGAATCCCTGTACTAAAAGACACCGCTGAATTTTTACTTTTATCTATGAAAACTGAATAAGTAACACTTTATCTAATTACATTTCCTATTATTTGCCGTTATACGATTTCTAGGTTTGATCTAGTTTCATATAAATTTACAAAGTATCCAGAATAAAAATGTGAGATAAAAATCTGGGAATATTCCTTTACTTGAACGTTCTTTGCTGTTGGGAAAGGAAATGACCCTATAGTATTGCTTTTTCTGAATTATTAATATCATCTAAATATAAATGGTTTTTATATGATTTTAGGTATAAGCTTGTTTCATGTAAATTTAGAAAGTTCCACAATATGAGGTACAAATCTGAGAATACTCCATTACTTCAACGTTCTTTGCGGTTGGGGAAGGAAATGATCCTGTAATACAGCTTTTTCTGCGTTATTGATAACTTCTAAATATAAATGGTTTCACAGGCGTTGGTTTGCTTACAAATATCGGCCCGTTTCTGATAACGCGATTAATTTTTACTTAAATACCTAAAAAACCGAAAGTTATAAAAATCGTAAGATTAAAAATAGATTGCAATATTATTTTGATGTACAGATTTAATAACTCGAAAATTTTATTGTCAAGGGGTATTCATTATTGCTATTAATTAATTAGTTATTTAGTATTATCTAAGGCCAATTTGTCTAGCAATAAATTTTTCGAAAATTAAAGATACAGAACTGACTGTCGTGTCCAAGCAACAGGGCCACTTGTACGGTGTCATATCCGAACGACATGGCAGTAGGAAACTGAACGTTAGAATTCAGCGCCGCTCTGATCGGTATAATGATTAGCGACGCTGGTTGCCGCACGGAGGGGCCTGGGTTCGAATCCCAGAAAAAGTGTGGAGTTTTGCATGCGTAGAGTAGTGCCTCCACGGAATGTGCGCCCTTATACCGGCTAGCCGAAAGTCTTTTCGAGTCTTTTGGTGTCAAAGGAAGAGGGTTGAGAGATACTCGGACTATTCTTCGAGGTGCTTCCTTCAAAACTGAGGTGGACTAGCACAATTACTGTGATGCGACTATAATAGTAAGACCAGTTTGTGCCAAGGTGAAATTCTGGTGTCTCACCAATTTGCATCAGTTAGAATTTAACCGCCCTGACTGATATTAATAGTTAATGATTCTGGCTGTCGTATGATTGAGTTCTAATTGGATTCTCGGAGAAGTTATGGATGTTTGTAACTGCGAAGTGTCTGTCAAGACACTTGAAATACTGCCGAGCCAAAAGTTCTCTCGAGAGATTTGGTGATATTGAAAAAAGATATACCTTCCTCATATCCGTCCCTCTAGATATTTTACAACAAAATTGGGTGGGCTGTATAATTCGTGCGGTTAAGCTATACCTGCACAAAAAATAGAGAAATTCTAGGCTACTTTCTGTTGTTCTGTTCTATTAGTAAAAATTAAAAAAGATTGAACGGAAAGAAACATTTGAATTAAATAAAGGAGAATTTTTTAATAGTCCCAGATTTTATTTAGCTTGGTTTACGGATTTGTTTGGATTAACCCTTAAGATTAAACTTCGACCATTTTTTCACGAATTTTTATCCTCTTGCACATATTTATTCACATATTTATTTCACATATTTATTCTGTAATTTTTGATACTGTTATTTTAAGCGCAGAAGAGATCAGGATTTTAAGCAGTTTAGAAATTTAAATTAAGTGAAATACAGTACGTCATCGGATAAATTGGAAGATTCCGAAAGAAATCTGACATTGTCATTATAACTCTGATTAGAACAAACAATTTTCTTACATTCAGGAGCATGGATTTATTTTTTTCTTTATTAATCTCCATTTTAAACCAGGAGGATAAAATAAATTTTTCAAATAACTCGATTGCTCTTCATAAGCAAAGCCGAAACAATTTTGCACCAACTGCGTTTACATGGAATAAGAAAGATTTTTGTAAATCACTATGAGCAGCAAATTTTTAAATATTATTACTTGGATGTAGTATAAATTAACCAATTTATTAAATTGCAGAGACAATTTAAAGAGCTTACATTTTATCAAAATGGCAATGTTCTAAGACCTGATTATCCATGAGACTATGTAGAACCTAATTCAAAAATCTTATGCTTAACGCAATGACAACACTTTTAAAGTGAGAGCTTGATGTGTGAATCGTAGTGTAACGTCATATAATGTAACTAACTTAAGGACTGAAAATTTTATAAACATTGTGCTTACAACATTTCTAATTTCAGAATATGAAAGAGCATAAGTTATGTACTGACTACGATTTCTCTCAGATAAAAGACAGAGCATTTTGTTCTGGTTTCCAGTTTTTTATTACTATAAATTTCAAATAATTTTAATAGGAATAAAGTGAAAACTCAGTTCAATGATTGTTTTAATAATTAAAACGTTTTTTTCTTGATTGAAGAGTAATATATGCATAAAAAGAAGAACTAAGGATTTATCCTTACATTTATTCCATGCCCACTTCTTAGAAAGAAATGATGCGGAACAGTGCTAGCTAGGGATAATTTACTATCACAGATATTACATTATTTTAAAATAAGCTGTCATCTATATCAGAATGTTTTGCATAATAATAACAGATATTTTCTCCATTTATACGAACGAAAACGTACGTAAACCGTACCTATGTTCAAGTCACTGAACAGCCACTTCAAAATGTAAATAGATTGATTAAGTCCTTTTTATTATTTTTGTTCAGTGCAAGGTAGTATTTTACATATAATATAGTATATAGATGTTGTTCACGGAGGTTTGAGACGGGTCATCAATTCAGTTTGTTTCTAGCCTATTTGTATTTCCTGTGCCTCCAAACTATGAGGAAAGTATTTCCGAAATATTACGTGTACTGAAAATACCATGGCTGTGGTAAAAAGTATCTGAAACAGAATTATTTGTTACACTGATGATTAGCTTCCAGTGCGCGGACTGTAATTGATAAAATCATTTCATACAAAATGCAACTGTTGATTTTTATACAAGGTAACCAAAAACGTTCTTGCCGTTTCTGATATGACATTGCAAGAGTGAACCCTAAAATAAAAATAGCGGCCAAACCTGGCGATGAAGTGGTTAGGAGGGGAGTCCGGACATTGACCAAGAGTGTAAAAGTGCGTTGCATCTGTACTTCAAACATATACATCTTGCATCTTGTCCCCCGGACACACTCATACATTTCCTGTACTTCCAGTGTTCTTAATATTTCAAGACAGCCGGTATACAACTTGCCATCTGCACGTGGAAAAAGGAAAGAAAAGAAAACTTCAAACAAAACTCACACAGTGACTAATTGAAATGAACGCGTCAAATGATCTGAGTCAAATGGACGGGTCAAATGATGAGGTGTTTGCTGTTTTTATTTTTAAATTTGATGATTTTAAAGTGGGTCTGTCAGCAGCAGAATCAAGTCGCGGAATTTGCGAGGCCTTTGGGGATAATGTCGTTAAAGAACGAACCGCTAGGCAATGGTTCCAGAAGTTCAGGACTGGGGATATGTCTCCAGTCCTGAACTTCTGGAACCATTGCCAGAACTATTAGTGTTGCACCACGCAGCGGTAGGCCACAAGCGCTGGACGATGAGGCCCTGAGAGCACCCATAGATAGTGACAATAGTCAAACATATGGTGAGCTTGCTGCACACTTCCAAGTATCTGATGAAACGCTCAGACTCCATTTGCACCGCATAGGAAACGCATACAAGGTGAGGTGAGCAAGTGGGTATCCCTCTCACTGTCCGATGCAAACAAGCAACAGCGTGTCGCTGCCTGTTTGTCATTGCTTACTCGGCCCCGCAATGCATCCGTATTTGATTGAGTACTCACCAACGATGAAACGTGGGTCCAGTATGACATAACCAGACGTTCCAGACATTGGTAGTCACCACAGAACCCTGTGCCTCATACTGCGAACCCACGCAAGATCATGCTCTGTATCTGGTGGACTAGTCGCCAAGTGGTACACTATGAGCACCTGCCTGTGGGCCAAACCATCACGGCAGGCCTGTACTCGCAGCAGTTGGAACGTATGCATCAGGTACAATGCTGGCTCTATATGCATCAGGTACTGATGCATCAGGTACTGATGCATATAGAGCCAGCATTGGTTAATCGTAAGGGTGTACTCCTCCACCATGACAATGCGAAGCCGTATGTGGCTCGGGAAGCCAGGGACACTATACAGCGACTGAGCTGGGAGACACTATCCCATCCGCCATACTCCACTGACCTCGCGCCAACACACTATCACTTTTTCCATTCCCTGGATAACCCTTTTCTTGGGAAATTCTTCAACAACCGGCCAGACCTCGAAACGCCACTCACGGACTTCTTTGCATCCAAGACTCCTGAGTTTTACCGCGATGGCATCGCACAGCCAGCCACTCGTTGACAAAAGGCACTGGATGCCAATGGTGACTACTATAGGATTAGCGGTGATTATTACTTGTTTTGTGGCTTTCTTTGCGACTGTCCAAAACGGCAAGAACGATTTTTGTTTACTATGTATATAAACGTGACAGCACGATTTCTGTCTCTAATTGTAATTAAAAAATACAACAGCTGATTGCTTTAAAGCGACTTGAATTTAAAGGATCAAAGAGCAGCAGTGTGCCTATTGTTCATGCAGAAATATCTGTTCAAAGACACAGAACCATATGATAGAAAAGCATGTATTGAGCATATTTTAGATGATAGTTAGGTGTACTGCAGTTCATTCGGCTTTTTTTTTGTATGTCAGAGTTCATCTGTCTGATTGGTTATGGGGTAAACGTCCAGTTTAAAAGCAATTATTAACCAGATGTTCTTTGTTGGGGAAAGATATACAGAACCAGACGTTTCTAGTTGGGAAGAAGTATAGAGAACACAACGGCCAAAGCAGAAGTTGCGAAACTTGTGTATTAAGAACTGGAGCTAACTGCTATACCGATAGATCAGGATTCCAGTTTTGGGAAAGGCATGTATGTTTATATGTATATAGTGTGTGTTCGGCAATTCAGCTCTGAAAGTATACGGCTAGCCAAAAGTCCTCCCGAGTGACTGTGGTGGGAAAACAGGAGTAAGACCATCTCAGGGGGTGTTCTCAATCAATATTATTGAAGCACTTAACAATTAACGAGATTCGTCGATACCTAATATAATACTATCAAGAATGCACAGCCTACTGTACTTCAACCTGTACCTGTGTATTGAGAACACGTAGGGCAGCGTGGATAACAGTCTCACTTTTAGATAGATTCCTGTCGAAAGGTGCAACTGCTGAAGATATGACATAATCATAGGCTTTAAGTCTTCAGTAATGGTACAGTAGCTGGTAAACGTACAAGGTGTGCGGAGTTGAGGTGAACGGGATGTGTATCCAATGGCACTCTATGTCATCAGTCGAGGGGCTGGCTCGGTTCGAAGAAGTAGAATATTGGCTTTTGATGTTCATCGCCCTTTGGTTCAGTCAAACACAGATATGATAATCATGATGCTGTCAGGAAAAGTGGCATTTATCAGAAAAATTGACATGACACCAGTGATGCATTCTAGTGCATCCTTGAACACACCAGTGTTGGTGCTAATTTCTGTGCTCTAGTATTATAAACAAGCCACGGCAATGCTATCTTGGTAGTAATGCGGAGCATGACACGTGATGGCCCACGTCGCGTAACGTGGCCTTACAATTTCTAGCATCATTGTGATCTTGCATGCAGGTGTTTCTCGCCTGATGACTGCAAATATTTCCAGCACAGATTGGATCGTGAGCAACAATTGTGTGGTACGGCAAAACGTAGTCCAGTATATTACGATTCTTCCACGGCCTAATTTTGAATTATGAGATATATTGGAATGAGTTCTTCTTGCAAAAGACATAAGATTAATTCATCATAATAAATAAATAAATCATTAAAAAATGAAAAGAAGTAAACTCGGCTGCCAAAATGAAAAATCAGAATTTCAGTCTGCCTTTTCATACTACCTCGATATTTCACTACTCTTACTTGCAATGCGAGCATGCTGTGAAATACTTATCATTTTTTTATCGGCAATATGTTTTCTTTTTGATTCATATTTGAGGTTTGCTGTGCGCATCCTTCATCGTTTAGTAATTATAATGGTCAACAATGAATTTTATAGCAAATTAACACCATGTCGAGCATTGTAAAGTACTTAATAAATAAAAGATTTGCTTATTCAAGACATAGCGGTACATCTACAGCATTGGATCTCTTGATCACACAACTTTTAAAAAAAATTTCTTTTTTGTGGCCATACTTTCTACTTTACTGGGATGTCGCATTTGCGAAACGAAAGCAATAAATATCTCTAAAGCCTATCTAAGGTTCTATCCAACGGGTTCTTCAAGCCCTTTAAGTAAGTATTCAAAGAAACTTAATTCACCTAGTGTTGTTATTGCTTTTGCGGTGGGTATGCATATAGTACATCTATCTATCAATCTATCTATCTACATCTATCTCTCTCTCTATATATATATATATATTTATAAGCGAAATACCACTGACTAATCACGAGATCTCCAAAACTATACACCCGACTGACTTGAAATTTTGCATAGTTACTCATTCTACGATGTAGACGCGCACTAAGAACAGATTTTACGTAAATCCTGTCCAAAATGGATTTTTTTGTTATACCATCACAGGCAGTACTAAGTCAAAACTCTTTTTTTGTGTATGAGTTTTGACTTTGATCCACTGACTAGCACTATATTTCCCGACTTTAAATTTAGAAAAATTACATTCATTATCAATTCAAAATTAGACATTTCATCCATATAAGAAGTCTAGGTTCACATTCAAATAGATAGTGTGTCCAGCAAAGCAGGCGGGCGTTAGCTAGTGTATATCTATATATATATATATACATATATATCCAATCCCTTTCCCAACTTTAAAGTCCTTGCTCGATCTTTATTTTTGCAATCTTTAGTCTAGTTCGCGTGTCTTTCTTATATGAGGAAAATATTCTTGTTTTCGCAATATCAAATTTAAAAAAAAATTTTCGACAAATGACGAAATTTAACTTTTAATGCGATCTCTCGGTTCCAGTGCTTACATTTGGGAAAGTTTTCTACTCCTTATAAAAAATAAAATTATAAGAATTTTGACCTCGTATGACAAAAATTGGACAGAATATTTAATTTCGAAATGTTCAGTTTTTGAGGTCATTTTCAGCTTGCTTTAAGGGATCGGTTAATTAAGTTAGAATATTTCGAAGAAATAAGTTTAAATAAACAGCAACAGAAAATGTGTATAATTTAATAGCCCCTGCAAGGAAGTCATGTTGTGTCCAAATCAGATACTTTAATCTAACGGTCAGCACATCAGTTACATCCAATTTTTAAAATCCTCGGGCTCACTTCTAGGAAACAAAATCTATTTATTTATTATTTATTTATTATTTAGGGGATGCTCTCAGGTCAAAACCAAATTTGAAAGGTATTTTGAATCCCACGTTGGCAGCAGAACGAAATATATGAAATAAATAATTAAATAATGTTTTTCTGATTTCTCTTGTTAATATTACCTATAATAATATGAAGTGAATCACATTTCATGGTAATAATTATTATTAAATAACGATTTTTTTCTTTTATTTTACTCGTAAAGTGGCATTGACAGATTTTCAACGCATTTTTAACATTTGCATTCATACGGTTAGTAAATATTCCATCTCAAAATATAGTTTTATCAGTTTCTTGAATACAAAATATAGTTTTATATGGGTGCGCCGAGTCGTGAAAATTTGAAAACCACTGGTCTATAATGTAAGACATCCATCAATTAGTTAGAAGTTGCCTCTATAATTCATCGTGGAATGTCATTACAAATCTTCCCATTTATGCATTAAGACGCATATTCTAAGACTGAAAGTAAATGGCTAGAATTTCCCTTTAGGGAATATTTCTGTGAAATCTCCTTTGCCTTGGAAGCAAATCGGTAACAGCAAGAGAAGTGTGAACAATGCGTCCAGATGTCTAGCACTTGAAATCCGTTGAGGTAATGCAATCTCCTGAGCGAAATTGCTGGAATTGGCAATTACGGTATCGAATGGCATTACTCTCCTGCCGGATATCAAATGGATGCTAATGAAAGTTGTGGCTGCAGCTCATTATGCTATTCTTTGCGATGTCTGGATTTAAGCAAATGCTCATTAAGCTGAAATAGGAATAATATTTTACTTTGATTGCATTATAAAACATTTCTTTTTTGAAAATGATTCTAAGGGAAATCAGTGCAATCACGACTCTTTAACTTATCACTAAACAATTTCGCCGCTTACTTCGTTATTCCATTTGTGGTATTTGAGAAATTATTGCACGGAATTCTTCCAGCTATTTATTGATTACTTTGTTGGTAGCATAACGCAGAAGAGAGAGAGAATCCTTTAATCTATTCAAAGTTTGAGGCAAACACTTGTGATTTGGATAATAGAATGTTTCATAAAATATAGTTAATGAATGCTTTTAGTCAGTGAAATGTTACTATGAAGAATCCTCTCGATCGGAGTAAAAAACGTTTGCCACTTAGCGTCAATCATTTAGATTGATTTCCATGTTTCATTTCTAAAGCTTAAAATATTCAAGCCTGCTGTCGTCTCTAAATTTGTGAATAGGTAGGGGCTGAAAATCAATAGATCGTGAAGAACAAAAATTCTAATTGGTGTTTCAAATTCACACGTAGTGCGAAATTCATGTCCTGTAATTCATGTACTTTTCTACAGTCAAATATGTAGCTCCATCCTCATATTAGATTCATACATTTTGAGAGCTGCGAACAATATTTAATTTTTTTTTAAAGTTCTGAATATAGAAAAATGTTTCAAACAGATAAACAATGATTTCACATTTTTAATTGATATGGTTTTCATAAATGTTAATCAATAATTTTTGTCGTTTTGTTCTATACTTAAACACGTTTGCATGAAAATATACAAATTAAAATGTTTTCTACGATTAATTCCTCCCACTTCCCAAACTAACGCCATTTTTCTCCGTTTTATAAATATTGACTGCTGCTGCCCGCAATGACTAACGGAATAGAAATAAATTTTTCAGTGGAATAATCTCAAAGTCAGCCAATATTTTACCTAGAAAATTTCAATTATTGTTCACCAAAATTTTGTCGAGTCATAGTTACTTAATTAAATTATTTTGTTCTTGCCATCTCTTAAGATTCTGACTATGGATAAAATATAAAAAATGTATATATAGAAGTTCTGCTTTTCGAAATTATAAGCAGAACTGAAGGGCAAAAATTAAAAAATCCGTCTCAATATATGTATATATATATATAAATATAAACTGCAATCTATTTGACGCAGACGAGCCAGCTTTGAAGATTGGACATATCAGAACTGTTTTCAAAGTTACTGGACCATAGTTCTGCATAATTTAGGACAATCTTTTATAATATATTCAGTAATTATGAGCAAATGATAATTCTTAGAATGTTTGGCATATATTAATATGATACTCAGAAATCTAAACTGTGTATGTATCAGGACTGAGTATTCTGTGTGTGTTCTTGGAGAACATTGTGAAATATATACCAGGGTGTTTCTTCTCAGGTCCTGAACTGGAACAGTGAGCTGATGAAATGTAAGCTTTGTTCTGATGTAACTGCTGGGCTGGATAATAACTGCACGTGAAGGGATTTGAAATCCTCTTTTATTAAATCCCTATTAATTACAAACTTCCCAACTCGGGAGAGATACAGAAAGTAAAAGACCGCACTTGGGTCGAACTTAACAATCAAATAAATTTAACTGAATTAAAATAGAACTTAAATCAAATTTTGCTCACAGAGCGATTCGCGGAGATTGGCCTCTACCTAAAAGGGTGCGTAGCAAGATATACTAATACTAACGCACTTCAAATTGTTTTACAATGCAATCATGTAGTAAGCACTATGGCTTATAAATTTAAACTGCTAGCTGGTCAGACGAACGTTGAGCAGAGTGGCCGTGATCTGAGACTAAAGCTCTCTCACGCTAAGAGGTTTCTACCTCTGGCTTAAATAGTACTTCGCTGTACTTCAAAATTAGCATAAGCTGAAAACGCGCGCTTCTTCTGACGGGAAGTTGAAGCAGAGAGGAGACAGACAGATTTAAATTAAAATAAAACTTGGTTAGTTTAACTAAAACCTTACATATGTACGAAGTACTGCTCACACATGACGGGCATTTATTTAAGCAAAGCAAATTCTCTTGTGAAGCACATTTCTTATCTGTATGGGCCAGAAAAAAGCTTTCATTCAACTGAATCGCGATCACGTGTACAACACATACTGCGTTTACTAAAATTGATATAAAGATAGTCATTCGAATAGGGTTTTGATAACGTATCCTTTGCTCTCAGTATTTATTATACATGGAACCTGTGTCCATGTGTATTCATGTAACCGCAGCTCCAGATGAGTGTAAAGAAGAAAAGCGTACGAGCAAGTTTTTCCTAAAAAATGAAGTATGTATTCCGATATACTATACTGGTCACAAAGTACGATAATAAAAAAGTAATATCCTGATAATCCCCCTAAAGTATCCTCCATCTGTATGACTCTCTTCTCGGCGTTCCCAAGGGCATACAATCAAAAGAAAGGAATAAATATAATAAAGAAAATAAATGTAATAAATAAAAGGAATAAATAACTCTAAAAGGGATGCATTTTAGCACATAAATTAGATGCCAATATTTATTTTACAATACTAAAACTCAAATGAACTTTTAAATGGGATACATTTTTCCCCAGTATAGATCTTTCGTAGAGGAATATTTTGACTTTCGATCTAGTGAAAACCACTTTGAAAGTAAAAGATTGTAGTATGAAAATCAGTGTAGAATGTGCATATAAAATTGACTTCTACGGAAGGATATTTTAAAATCTGTTTCAAAATTTAAAAAAGGAAAGCCCTTAGTTCAAGTTCCACCAGTCTCTACCAGGATCGGTTACTGTTAGCTGAAGTTAGGTTTACAAGAGTTAGAAGGGTTAATACCTCATAACCTTGCGTTTCTGTAAAAATGAAGGTAAGTAAAATGGCAAGTGGTTCTACTTGAGAGGCCAAAATATCTTCTAGTCTTACAAATTTAAAGAAATTACAGAGGCACACTTTTAATATCCTTTGAACCATGAAAATGAAGCATATAACTTCTGATTCGTATGAATTAAAAATGATTGTGGTTTAGAATTGTCTTTATAGATTCATATTTCAATCTAAATAATCCACAGAGTAAATACTTATTACAACAAAAGACTTGAATATTCAGGAATAAATAACTTCAAAAAGGTTATAGTTTAGTACTTAAATTAGATGCCAATATTTATTTTATACTACTAAAATTCAAATCATAGTATAAAACTTCTAGTCTCGCTCTTTACTACGCTGTTTTCAAAAATAAGTAAAACTACATTAATGAACAGAATGTCAGTAATGAACTCAGTTTAAACAATCTTCAATTCAAGGAAACTCTGATGTACAGATTACAGTACATTTATTTACCGTAAATCCTTTCAAGTGGTGGGCTATGATACGAACTTCATGTCATGCATTTGAAACTACCTAAGCCGAGAGGCAAATTCAGGCACGCATTAAGCAAATTTATAATATTATCGAGAAAGAGAAAAGGTAGAAGGAGTTAGTGACAAGTAAATTGACGTAAGCCTCGATTTATGCTTGTAATTACATCCCAAAGTTTCATCAGAGAGATCAGAATTAATGGCGATGTATCACATTGTCGCTCCAGGGCATTCAACTGACATTAATGAAGGTTACTTAGTTGCGAATGCCAACACAATAGTGGAGATTGTCTATTTGCATTGTTGGATACAACATATCGCCAATCACAGTCTGACTGCTTACGCGAAATACGAGATGAAGCTCTGTTTCCATGGAAGACTCCGAGTACTACATATGGAATTGGTCTAGAAAATTTGAAGCATTTTAAGAGAGTTCGTTTATTTCATTAATTTTATAAAATTTTAATCTTCGACAGGGTATACTTCCTACATTACATACTATGATTGAAGAAAATAAATTCTCTTTTTAATATACTTACATAAATATACTTATTTTTAACATACTTTAATATAATTTAGTGATTTAATTTTTTAGTACAACGAGCGTATTACAGAATGAGTGGTAATGATATATAAAAACCGCCAGCTTATCTCAAATTTCATTCTTGAACGAATACGGAGCAGAGTTTTGAACAGCGTTTCTCTTCCTAGCTTTTTCGCATTATTGTGATTTGCCTTAGAAAGGAATGTATTACCGTTTGATTTTCCGCCTGCGTTCTTGATTTTCCTATTTTAGATCATAAGAAATGGAAATTTCCTACTGAAGTGCTGACGATTAGGAGTTTATCTAGACTGAATTGATGAAACGAATTCACTCATTGCAAATAAGAGATGGTCTATATAATACTTTCGATGGTAAAAGGGTTTATATACATCAATAGGAGAATGTAAATATAAAAGCATTTAAACAGAGAGTAATGGCAAGAAAGAAAGGTCTTTAACCAGTGAAGTGTACTTCCGCGGACGAACATTTCACGAACGAATTTAACATGTGAAAACATATATCGTGTTTTCAAATTCGAATTATCTGAGTATTTCGAAAATTTAAGTAGAAGTCTTTCAATATATAAACTGAAAACTATTTAAAGTGCTCTACCTTTTTCAATAACTCAATGGGTAAGAAGCCCAATGCTGTGGAATGGGTGGTTCTGGTGAAACTCCCAAATGGAATTTAGTATTTTACATAAGCGAAACTAATATTCAAGAAATTAAGAACTTTTCAGGCATTAACCACTTTATTAATTTATTAAATTTCGTTTATAGATTGCGCATGATATAATGTATATTCGCTTACAATATTTCATTGAGAACATATACAGTTAATTTATTTCAAATATTAGGTGAAATTAAAACGTATAAAAGAAACCGTGATGTAAATCTGGAAATTTCAAAAGTCTGTAATTCAAAGAATCTTCCCTAAATAGGACGCAAGTGTTAAATTTTAAGATAAACCAGATGTCAAAATGGATTTTCTTTACATGATAGCCAATATTTGGGTTTAAGTAAACAATACAAAATTAGCATGAGGAAATTATAGCAATTTAATAAATAATTGTTGAATGGAATCCCAAGGCTCCGTGAAGCAGATTTTGAAACCAAACTGATTAGTACTATTCTGAAGCTATCTTTCTATTATAGAGATTTTAGGTATTTTTTGAAAGCAGGAGAGATGAAGAATAAGCAATTCCCTGGCCGAGACTCGAACCACGGACCTCTCGAATACGCGCCGATTGTGCTGACCACTACACCACGAAGGCATATTAAGAAGGCGAAAGAAATACCTTATATACTCCCCCTTATGAAGGGCGAATGAGAACTATGGGACCCAGTCGCCAAATCCTGGTGGTGGAGAATCATCATTCAATATCTTTTTAGTTCGGGCGCCACTGTAGAGATATTATGTTATTTCGAAGCAGGAGAGATGAAAAATGAGTATGTCCCCGCCGGAACTCGAACCACGGACCTCTCGAACACACGCCGAGTGTGCTGACCACCACACCACGAAGGCATTCCAAGAAGGCGGGAGAAATACCTTATACTATTACTCTTTTGCTTTAATGAGCCATTTTAGATTTTAAAAAATGGTTTCGCTATATAATCACTCCGTACATGTGTTAGTTGCTTTGCTGAAGTATTTGTTTTTCTCTGACACAAATAACTCAAAAAACGTCAACCAAGAAAGATATTTTGTCTATTATCCATAGTATAAAAGTGGTTTTTTATCAGCGTAAAAACGTGAATGGTTTAAAACGCATTTCAGCGGCATTTTGTTTTTTCATTTCAGATACAAATCGATTAAATAAGTAATTTCAATACTTCATTATTTGTGCTTTGATTTTTCAGATATTGAATAAAATAAACTTCTCTAGTTTTATTTTTTGCATTTGCATATATTTCTCAGAAACGGAAACGGACATAAAATTCTTCTTTTAATACCTTTTTTTACATGCAGCTTCTTTACTTCGATCGAGCTGTCCAATACAGAGTGGAAGTAACATTTACAATCGCGAAACACATTCAGATTTATTCTACAAAAGGAATGAATACGATGAGCAGTTTTAGGATTATTTATTATCACGTTGTTCCACTCAACCTATATAGAGAATATGGTCCTATTATGTTTTAAATTAAGTCAATTTTCTTTTGCAAATAATTTCCTCCAAACATTCATCACGTATATAGCCCTGAAGCTTAACTTCGAGATTTTGTTTGGTTTTTTTCCTTCTTTTCCCTGATGTATCGGATAATTTCTTCTCGAAGTATGCATTTGAATTCATCAGTAGTCCTTTTCCCTTCACATAACCCCATAGGAAGAAACGCGATCTGCGAGGTCTGGTGAGTTTATCGAAGTCGGATGCCACCAAGTAGAGAAATAAAGCGATGACGAGAGAGTTGGCTCATTATCCGTGTCGGTATTTTTACTCCCATCAGTAAACTTCTCTAGGTCATCACACATTGTTACAAAAATTTCTGCACTGATGGCATATAGTGCTTGTTTGGGTTGAAAAAATATAAACGCTTATACGATATTTATTGCTGTCTTTGCTACTTTCTTTATGTCATTTGTAAAATGTTTTGCACTTATTTCTTTCCTGTTATTCTATTTATATATTATGATTTTCGGTCATTTTATCGGCTAATTATTGAGAATGCTACCCAAATCCGCTATACAGATTCAAAGACTAATTCAAGTGCTTATAGTAGAGTTGGTTTTTTATTAAATTAAGATAAAATAACTCGTTGTCTGCCTAATAGAAAGAACACTTTCGTGGGAAATACACTGGAGTAAACGGGATCAAATTCACATTCCATACGGGAGAAATCAATCAGCCCTTTTGCCAGAATGAAATCCAGGCAGAAGAACTACTACTGTTCAACACAGTCTTATTCACCTGGCCACTTGTGCTCTTGAAAGGATACGTACAAAACAAACATTTATGCCTTACCCGCGATACAATGCCAAACTTGCAAGCTTAAAAAATTTATCCATTTGACACCAACCAATAACATTAACCAGTGATAATGTTACGTACTGAAATTTAACAATTTCAAATTTTTAACTAACTTTTAAAACTCTGACCAACTCTGGTGCCAGACAAACTAAAATAAATAACTTACTACTAAAATTCTTCTAAGCTTATAGGCGGAACTGAGTGACTGGACTATCTCAAATAATATTAAATATAACTTTTCTGAAAATCAATCAACTAACAAAAGCAAAGCAATTCATCTTAATAAATCTTAACCTGAAAAACAACAAGGAAAAATAAATCTTCTGTAATAGTCGGTAGAACTGAATATTATTTCTACTAAAGCACGCTTTTAAATTCACTTAATCTACCTATTCACTCAAGAGCACAAGTTCATTAAACACCTCATAAGCACCAGGGAAGATATATTAAAAAAAAAAATTAATCAGTTTCACTACGAAAACTCAAGCAATAGTTTTATCTTTCCCGGAACCTAAAACAAACATTCAGATATTCAATAAAATTTGGTTAGTACATATTTGCTACAAACAGGGCGCGTTGTGAGTACCCTAAAATGCATAAACATTTTTCCATAACCCCGATAAAATCTCAATGTTTCTTAAAAGCCTTACGGCTCAAACAAATGAAGTGACTGAACAAACCAACTACGTAACACACACAAAAAAAACAAATGTAAGTAATAACATAAAATCAAACTCATTTATTAATATCTAGGATATATTTATACGACAGCTGACCAGACTACCCTTACATACAATAACAATTAATATTCCACATTAAATTTCCCTTAAGAGTCTTTTATCAAGCTCAGATTTTGCAATTTAACATAATAACGATTAATTCAATTACGCTAGAACATTAAATGAATAATTTAAACTGGATTTCACCTAAACTAATATAGAAAATTACAATTAGCATAAATTTCATATTTTTATAGACAATAATTTTAAATTCTCCTAAGACAAACAATTTTATCTATTATCAAAAGGAATTCTCTTTCTACCAGTTACGCAAGGTTAATTTAAGTTATTCTCACTTGACAAATACTATAATGGTACCAATAAAAAATATAAGATAACTCACAGTTGAACTACCGGAATCCATCATCATAAGAAGTTATAGGCGACATCCAGCTTCAGAAAAAAAAGGAAAAAGACGTATTGTAGAACCATAATGAAGAAGCCCTGCAATCAAAAATTCTAAAATATGGATGTAGAATGAAAAGAGAAACCAAGAGGATGAACCAAGTGACACACAGGTGCTTCAGCAGTCAACGACAACGGAAACTGCACGAGCGACTACACAATGTTGAAATTTTCTCTTCTCACGACCGGAACGCTTTGCACCCGATTTTCAACAACTTGGCGGCAGAAAACCTCCATTTTGCAGGAAAAACCCCTCTGAGAGGGCTCGGAAGAGATCGCTCTGTAACTTTCCATTTTAACATTTTCGTTCTGTATCGTAATTGAAACCTAATGATAATATCTGAAGGAACATATACAGCTCAGTCATCTATGTTTCCTGTTGTTCTTATTATATATGACTGATAATGAAATTTTATAAAAACAAACTGTAGTAAGAGAATACATGGCAAATTTTGATATTTTTCAGATATATGTTGCTTTATATTCAGGAATGAAACGAAGAAAACTTATCTGAGTTTTCAAAATTGATATTTTTGCTAAGTGGAATTAATCACCATGTGATCTAGCGATATATTGAGTCTACATGAGACTACATTAAATATTAAAAAGGAAGAAGTTAACAATTAATCGATGCATATATTTAACTGTGGTTCTTTAAATTAATTCAAGTGTTATATGTCAAAAAAATCGTTTTTTAATTAATAACTTTTAAGTTGTAAAAGGAATCATTAAAACATCGGATAGGTTTTTTTTTTTCAGTTTCATTTCGTAAGGCATAAAATTTTACTGGAGGTATTTGACAGCATTATAATTGCTCTATCACAATATTCCACTATTTATGATTCCTTTCGAGTATTTCAATGTGCGAATTCAGATGAAAAATGGCAAAATTATGTACAAAATTCTTTAACGCTTGCGTAGAACTATAAACTAGGTCAAAGGACTAGTAATCCAAATATAATAAGATCATTCACTTAAAACCTGTCAATCGTTCTATAAGGTATTTTTCCCGCCTTCTTCGCATTCCTTCGTGGTGTAGTGGTCAGCATGCTCGACGCGTAACCGAGAGGTCCGTGGTTCGATTCCCGGCGAAGGCATTATTAATTTTTCATGTCTCCTGCTTTTCGAAAAAATTACCTAATGTCTCTACAGCTCTTGCCATAAGAATAATTATTCATAGCGCAGATACAAATGTGTTTTATAATTTCACGCTGCGTATCACAACTGAATCAAAAGATGCAAAGATTTTCCATGCCAAACTTCAGGCCCAATAAAATCAGTTTCTTAAACGAAGCTAATCTTGAATGCACCAGAATGAAAAGCGATAAAACATTGGATCAAATGCTGGTATTTGGTTTCATATCTTTTCTTTGCTTAGAAGTTTTTATCGTAATATATTTGCGGAAACAGATACGCTCTTAGGTTTATGAAACGTCAAAGATGAACTCGACCCTCGCCAAGATTCGAATCATGAATTTTCCATCTGCTAGTTAGACATGCTAATTACTTACACGACAAAACCATAATTTCTTGCGTACTCTTCATTATTCTGTCTCACAGAATTTTAACTCAAGAGTGGGAACAACTACGCATTCTGGTATCAATCATCACTCTTCATTCAACTATGGGCAGCTTTAAAATAGAGATGAAAGATCACGAAAGCAGTTCCGTTTGAGATTCATTCTTTCATTTTCAGAACTATCCGAGTGGCTAAAATTTAGGAACATTGGTTTATGTCTCGATTTTGGTCCTTAGAGATTGAATTGTTGAACTGCAACGTTTCTAGGTACTCAACATGTGTAAGTGTAGTACAAACAAGTTCTTTCTTATAAAGTTCTCTACTAACACAATATTTACAATAAACATATAATGGTGAGGCGATTCGTTATAGTTAACTAAAGTAAGCTAAAACTCCAAAATTTAGTTCACTTGCGTTAAAATACCTATTTTGTTTTAACTTGACGTTTCACTTAAAATTAGAAAGGAAAACTGAAAAGCAGAAATCTCATTAAGTAAGTTATTGGCTATGATTTATTTTCTGCCTGGCTTTTAAGTAAACACAGTGCTTTCAAATAAGTAAACTAACGGCATATTTAAAATGAAATCAGTTTTATTCAAATATTTCATCAAAGTAAGTAACTGGCTGATAATAAGCTTTAATCCACGTTTCTAAAAGTGCCGTTATATTATTAGAATCTAGAATTCTTCAGAAATATTTTACGTTGTTTACAAGTACAGTGT
The DNA here is from genome assembly GCA_000611955.2 of Stegodyphus mimosarum. Lineage (NCBI taxonomy): Eukaryota > Metazoa > Arthropoda > Arachnida > Araneae > Eresidae > Stegodyphus > Stegodyphus mimosarum. The sequence goes on along the minus strand of KK121583.1, from coordinate 1,018,212 downwards.
TTAAACTTCTTCATCCTACACATAAATAAATGCAGAAATTCTTTCATGAAAGATTCTCACTTTTAATCACATTATTACTTTTAGAGATGACAAAGATTTTTTACATTTACCAAGAACTTATTAGTCATTTTGAATGTTTTCAGTTTAATATTATTTGTGACAGATAATCAGCAGCTTGATGGTAAATAATATTGTGACAGATGTAGTCGCATTAAAGTTTTATAAACTCCGCTAAATCTGTGCAAAGCGCCATTCTCCGTGAAGATTGACATTATATTTCTTAATTGATCTTCTTATAAATACTATTTTTTACGTCAGGTTTTACCAACTATTTCGTAGCATCTCCTTTTAGTAGAAAAATAAATGACATATCCAATAAATACTGCTGAAGGCTAATATTGGAATGGATAGCCAGGGGCCAAATGCTTGGAAACTTACTGATGGAACAAGATAAAAAACAAACATTTTCCCCATGCAATGGCTGATCAAAGTGGCGTTAGGGTTTCTGCTTTAACCCAATAAAAGTAGTATGTCCAACACTTGCATCTTGTATATCTTTTTTGGAAAAGTTATATAGGTTCTTGTTGTAGGAAGGTAAATGCATTAATTTATTACTGATTTACAAAGAATGTTAGGTACAGCAACTAACAGGAGCTTCAGGAGAAGTGCAAAGGGAAAATTAAATAAATACGAATTTTTCGCGTGATAGAAGTTCAGGCTATATAATTTGCAGTGAATAATTATAGATTTATTCTAAAACTACTTTTTTAGGGCCAATAATTGTTGGCACGACTGTTCCGTTTCTGATCATAAATTCCAACACTGTAAGCCTCTGTAGTGGGTATTTGCTGCCATTTTTTCTGAATTGAAGAATTCTTTTTTCCCATATTAAATGATAGATTACTAATGAATAATTTCTTTGAGCATTGGCATCTCATATAGCAGAGGTACTTACTGTGTGAGCCAATTTCTCTTCAGTCTTCATTGAAGGCATCCTACCCAAGAGAGAAAATTCGTTTGAACTCTGTCAAAGCAGCTAATAACTATTGTATCTTTTTAAAGCATTCAATGTGGAATAAGTATTTTTATGGTCCACTGGACACACACCTATTAAATCACATGTGATCAATAATTTAATGCAAAAGTATCAGTTAAACTTGAAAATTTTCTAAATTATTTCAACACATGCTGGTCTAATTTGTTGCTAATTATTGTTCTCACATATTTTTAGGATAAAGTTACTTTACATGAAGAAACAAATATTTTAAGTAATATTTAAATTGTTTTTAATCATTTCAAAAAAACAAAGAAGTTATAAATTAAATAAACAGCATGTAATAATTTCTTCTTATGCAATACGTCATTCGTATTTAGAAGTTGATATAGAATTTTTCTTAATAATATGTAAAAAAGGAAATGATAATAAGTTTTGAAAGCTTGTTGATTCAGTTATTCAGATGATTAGTACTCTTAGTAGAAAGACTTTACTCTGTCGTATTGCTAATGAAAGTTGATAAATTTTAAACCTTCTAGTGAATCTTCACATTTATTTTAATTTGTTTCTAATATTAAACAAAACAATCCAAATTTTTATTAAAAATTCTCATTGTGACCAATCAAATTTTTAAATGGTAGTTTTAAACAGTTATAAGCTTACCAGTAGTCGAATATCTGAAGCTTCGTATTATTGGTAATATTTTTAGCATTGATTCCGGAAGATTAAGTAAACTGGCTGCATGAAGTTTTTGTAGTTTTCCTAATGCATAAGATAAAAGAAGGGTAGTTATCCACAGAAATTCCTCCATGAAGCTACCTCTCCATACACTCAGTTTCTTTACCTAGTTCTCCAATATTCCAAATAATCATCATTTTATGAGATTCAGGATTTTTAGATTTGGATGCCTTAAATTAGGTCACAGGTGTCCGAGTAGTAGGACTTTCGCGTTCTATCAAAAACAGTGTTTAGATACTGAACGTTGCTGGTAACCAGCTGTCTTCTTAATCTGAAATAATCCAACGAACAGGCATCATTCCGCATGGATTTCTAAGACGGAAGTCTGCTGTGTGGAGTACAGTCTTATTGTGGTTCTATAATTGCTGAGCTCTTTCATCGTGACTCACAGGATGACCTCAGGTTGCTGTGCCTTGCCTTCTATCCTTTAGACTGTTCAATCGTTACAAAAGAAGTAATATCACTAATATTTGCTACTTCAAAATCAAGTATTTTTAAAAAACTACTCTCATTTGTAGAATTTTCTGATCTATGTACTTAAATAACTGGCACACTTCAGATTTTATTGTGATTTAATCTCAATAAAAGAATCATCAGTATGATTCAAAGAAAAGGCAGTGCTATGCAATAGTGACTTCAAGGGGAAAACAAATGTTTAAAATTTATCGTAAATATTGTTTAACCTGAAAACGGGGAAAATGCTATCATAACTTATGTAACAAGTATGTTTTTAAATAATTTAATATTTTGATTTAGAGAGAAATTTTGCATTGATAACTCTGATTAGTCAATATGCAAACAACGTGTTTCCTTAAATTAATGAAGAAGAATTTGCGAAAGTATGGATACATTTTCCTTTAATGATACTGCATTTTATGTATCAGCCATTATCAATATAATTTCAAGTGCCGCTTGAAAAGGCATCATTAATAATTACAAAGCAGATGTGTTCAAAATTTGTTTCACTTTATGATGATTCCCACTCACCGTATAATCAATTAAACCGAAACGTACCCTAACCCTTTTAATATAAATTACTACAGCTACGTCATCAAGTGTACGTTAATAATAATTGTTTCCTGTTTAAATCAACTGAGTAGAAATTCCACTTGAAATACTTCAGTTTGAAGATAAGCCTTCTAAAGGAGTATTTTATTATTTTTCGTAAATATGTTATGGTGCTTGACATCGCTACAAAAATGTCTGCTTTGTAATAACAAATCTTTCGTATTGACATTTTTTAATCTCGTATAATATGGGTATGATAAATGAGTGCGAGGTATAGTTGTGAATGATTTTCTAATCATATAAGGTAAATATGTGCCGTAAATGTGGAGAGGTATATTGTTCAAAATTTTTAATTGTCGTTTTAAATGCGAAATGATATGTGGCATTAATAGAAAAGTTTCTGTTTTGTATATTAGACTTACATACCAAATTACATATTTTTAGTGTTTCAACAATGCGTTGTGATAAATGATTGGAAATACAACGATTAGCACTACAATTCTTTCTTTTCTTATAAGATACAGAAGCCATTTATATAGCAATAAACACCCTCATATTGATCTAAGAGATTATCAACCTCTTTTGTGGATATATATCCAGTATTAATTTCATGAAATATATGCGCAGGACCATGAAATCTGAGCAGAAATGCGCCACATACAGAAAAAATACTCACGTTAAAACCTCAGATGCACATATAAAGCATAGCTTCGAATATATCCTCCAATTCCGTAATTGTAAATTGGAATTTTCCACCATACGTCTAGAACTTCAATTATTAAAGGTAAGGAAAATACCAAAATAAAATATCCCTAAATCAATACATGTCCATCTACGGTCTATGTCCGCGTCACAGAAGTGGACGAATGAACCAAAAACAAAATGAAGGAAAAAAACTAAGGAATGAAAACACTCATTATCTCACTTTGGTGGATACTTATCCAACTGACTTGATTGCTATTTCTTTCCTTCTGAGGACTTTCTTGTTTTTGTCTTTTGGGTGGATAACTTTTCTTTCACTTCGTGTCTTGGGATGAAACATCGGGGGCGTGTTGATCCAGGGGACGAACTTTTCTCCGCGTTAGAGGCGAGAAGGATAAATTTCGGTCCAGTAATCATGCCAGAAGGTGTGATCTGAGAAAGAAATATATACCAATTTGTTTTCTCTACCTATACTCGAGGCCAAATAAATCGTATTTTGTTTTGCTCACCGTTCCCCTGCACATAATACCGAAATCGGGAAATTCATATTTATTCTCAATAAAGCATTAATCATTGGTATTTGGACTTCTTTATGAAATTTTCAAGTCTATTTGAACAACCTAATTTTCTTATATCCATGGCAATATATGACGCCCAAAACGTTTCACTGAATTCATATCATATTGATCTTTTGCAATTTCCATTTTGATTATGACGGAAATTAAAATATAATTCTGAACAAATATTTGTATTCTTCTAAGCAAATTAGACAATTTACCTGCGGAAGAAATGAAATTTCCTCCAAACATTACAGTGCAAACAGTATTAATCTAGTAAATTTATGAGATGGTAAGATACTACTAACTTACACTTTTACTCTCGTTCGAAAGAAATTAAAATGCAACTATAAACAAACAAAACAATAATTTAAGAAACGAAAATACCTGAAACCATTAGTATATCCAAAATGTAGTTGTAAAGCAAACTTGAGTAGTTAAAATAGTATAATGACGTTTTGAAAAAAAGGAACTTCAGTGCATGAATAATAATAATCCACATAATAAATATGCATATCTGTAGCAGGTATAATTTGCGCTACCCCAAATGCATGCAACAAAATAAAATTCTTAAGTTTGCTGTCAAGTCTACCATGCCTTGAATTACCTATTGTGCAGTTTAATCAAAATGCTTCGATGCCTTACGAAAACGCGTACCTATTTAGCTTCGATTATCAAGTGTTGCACTAACTGGAAAATGATAATTGATGCTGTGATTAGAAATAGTTTTCAGAATTATAATTGAACGACACATGCTTTTTGTAGAATATATTGTAAAGCAAAAAGCATTCGAACTGAAATTTTATCAACATTATTACATGCTTGAATGAATTAGCTCGAATTAACTTTAATAGATGATGCGTTCAGTAAAAGTATACTATACCGATTTCTTGGTTCTACCGCTAAGTTAAGATGTTAGTTCTGACCGTTTAGTAAATGGTAATTTTTCATCTCCTTAGTCTTTAGGATCTATAGTCATTATGAAGGTTCATATAACAATGGCTAAGACAGGTTTAAACGTTCACTAATATTGTAGAAGACATGTGCCGTTGATTTCAAATAGATAAAATTTCCAGCCTTCCAATAACATAACAGTGGATGTCTCATTCTAGTTGAAAAGTACAGTGATAAACGTTTATCTCGATTTTCTACAAGTTTAACGTTACTGAAATTTTTTGACAATTTCTTCAGCGATTTTTTACAAGAAAAGTAAAGAAAATTGCAACTATTTAATATGCAAAAAATTCACTGCTGTATTATATAATATTTCCATCTCTGCACATCAAATTGCTAAACGTTTAAAAGAATTAAGGGAAACTTTCATCATTTTAAAGAAATTCACTTAGATGTGTAATGCATTAATTTTTTATTCGCATCTTTTTGATAAATTCATTTATGTGAGAAAAAAATTTCGAAAGCTCTTTTTCTCAAAACTTATGAATTTCTATTGCTTCGAAAAAAGAGCTGCTTAAGAATTTTTATCTTTTACAACACATTTTTATATTTTATGACAAAATATATTCAAAGTAACGTTTCAACCCCACTCCTCCGTTAAAATAAATAAATGCTGATAAATATCTATGTTTACTCTATGATGAATAACCATATTAATTAAAATGACTACAATCAAATGAAAACAATCTTCGAAATGAAGTTGTTCCTTAATGTCGAAACGAATGCAAAGCTATTTTTGCTGAAATGGATTAATCACTTGAGAGATGTAATTAATCATTAAAAGAAAATAAACTAATTCTGCTTCGTAATTTTTTGTTGATTCCCTAGAAGACATAAATAAACACAACTACTTTTTAAACATGGGTTTTCAAACCCTCGGGAAAGGTCTGAACTGTTTAAAGAACAAATAAAACTAAATGGTTATGCTCGAAATTGTTATTTCAACTGTTTCTCATAAATTACTGATTTATTTACAAAAGTTAAGTTTTTAATTTAAGAGTGCTGCTGTTTAAGAATTAATTGTGTGTGAAATAAGTTTCTTCTTTCAGAAAGATAGCTATTTATGCATAGTGTAATAGATTACAACAGTTCTTTCCAACTAATCTCATGAAATACCTCATTCCCTAGTAACATAAAAATAACAACTGTGAAAGAAATAAAACTTTAAAGCTATGCGGCTCGGTAGCAATTTTCTAGTAATATACTACCACCTTTTCTTTAAAAACTATCTGTTCAAATGTTCTTGTTTCTGTCTCTCTTATACCCATTTGTTTTAACAATCCTTTAGCCGAATCCCGAGCTTAACCTTGTCTTACGGGAAAGAATTCTTCTTCTTCAGTGTCTAAAACGTTTCCCTTGACGGTCGCCATTTGCAACGTAATCCTTTATCCGGTGATTGCTTTCCGGATTTCTAGGCCGGTCGTCCTCAATCGTTTCGATTAGAGCAGGTCTTTTCGTCCTCTTTTTGCCCTTCACCGAAGCCATCGCTTTTCTAATTTGCTTCAGAAAAGAACGACCCTGCTTCTTTTATTTTTTGCCTGCGTTCATCCCCTAATCGCACAAATGACGTGGAAGAAGGTCATTTGCTGAATTAGTAATAGATGCGATATGCCATTCTCAACTAACTGTGCACATACCTCGTCCTGGGTAAATCGTGTTCCAGTGTGTCATTCACAGCATCGCCGACGTAGTTGTTGACTTGAGAAAACTTGTTACGTTATAAAGTATTGATTTACTCTAGCATAATAAAATGCAACAATTTTTTAAAGATTTCAAAATTCATAGCTTTTCAAAACTTAGTATGTTAAAAGTTATATTCACAAACTGAAGACAATTTCTTGGACTAATACTTGATTCACTGGAACCCATGATTTAAACTTATGATTTTATGTTTCAAACTTATTATCAAATAACTTTTATCTGTTCTAATTGTAGATCAGAATAGAAATATAGTTCTTAAAACAAGTAATCCTAGTGATCTGACATTAATTGGATACTTAATTTTTGCAAGAAACCTACTTAAAAGTAATCTAAAAAGAAATGAAGATTTTTATCGACGTGTTCTTATTTAAAAAATTCAAAATTACGATTGATTTCTAGCTCACGCTGGGCTTTTATGCGAATACTTTGCATATGATTAATGCGCATTTGTTTCATATTTTTCATTTTTTAAAGATTATTAATGCTCGTAAATTAAATACAAATAAAATGCTAAAAGGATTTTTAAATGAAGTAATCATAAATCAAGATTAAAAATATCTAAATTTAAAGTAAAGATCTTATGCTTTACAGAACAGCAGGTACAGACACAGGACAAAATAAGAGAAACACCATACTGTCACAATAAATCAGCAGATACTGTTTCCTTTTACTATCTTTTACTATATTTCTATGTAATAATACTACACGAGCCTCCCCAGCAAAGAATAACAGCATCAGACCCTTCTAATTTTTTTCCACGCCGCAGAATAGGCTCCATAATTTATGATTTTGCATCATGTGAATGCCGGGAAACGAAATCGTAACGTTTTCAAACAAATGAATTACATAAATGCATTATAAGTAGAATTATATTTTCAGACTTGAATTAACTGAATTTATACAAAATTGCCAAACTATCCATAAGTTACCATGCTCCATTAACGCGTGCTATTTACATTTAAGCAATACACTGGAATATGCGCATATTATGAAAACCGTATTCTTTTTAATACAATTAAATAAATTTGCCGAGGCCGATGTTACACGGTCTTATTAATAGTAAGCTCATAATTTAGGTCAACACTAGAGGAACATAAGTCAATAGTTCATGGCTCTAAATATATCATTTATTGATTTAATAATATAAAATTAGACAGTTCTATCACCTATGTTTCTAATTTAGTAATATTGCTACTTATATTTGCCACCTCATGAGACGTCTTAATGAAGTATCTTTTGAAAGAAAACTCGTTGATAGCTAAATACTTCACATGAAACGCAGATGTTAAGGGTATTTAGAAATATGTAATGACTGACAGCCCTCTGAGAACCGGTTGTGCGTTAGATAGCGAGAACAATTACATTAAACCTTACGTTTTAGGCAACTGCAACACTTAGGAAACAAATTGATGACATGTTCATGGTCGCATAACCTGATGTCACGTAGCACAACGGTCCGTAATTTTTTTCAAAGTCTCGCTAAGAAAATTTCTAACAGCAATAATAAAACAAAAAGTAAAAAAAAAAAAGTAGTAAGAATTGCAAACACTGTTTTTAACACTTTCGAGTTTTTGATCTGATAAATAATAGTCTACGATTCCAAAGGTAAATTTATTCCCTTGGAATTGAAATGAATCTCAGACCAGACAGATTATAAGATGCATTGGAGAATTTATACTTCTAAAAGTATAAGGAAGCAACATGCAAAATTAGTTATATTTCTCACATTAATAAAATAACTTTATTTTTACCACTCGCTTTATTACGTTCTTCATTTTGTATATAATGGTTACATGTAGAAATAGTAAATAGAAATTTTCACTGATTGCTTTTCTACATTTTGCTTCAAATAGTCCTCAGGGGCTCACTCATTATGGATGCGGATGCGTCAATTTTGATTTAACCTAGCTCTTCAGGTTTTCATCCTCTTGGTAAATGAGTGCTACTATTCCAGAACCTAGTGATCTTTCCCTTTTCTCCTCTTCTTATAAATTATTTAAACAAAAAATGAACAAAATTTCTTACAAAAAATTTTATATTAAAAAAGTAAAATTTGTTCTTATAAAATCTTCAATCTTCTTATCAAATCTTCTTATAAAATGAACAAAATTTCTTCTTATAGATAAAATTTTTAACAAAATGTTAGAATGCGAATGTTTGTGTCTCAGCTCATAAAACACCAAATTACTGCCGTGGAATCATTTCAGAGATTGATCTTCTTTCCGTTTTGGAACAGGGATTTGTTTCTGAACTCTTACAACTAAATGTTTGTATTGACAAGAGACTCAAATTGAGTACAACTGATTCATAGCAAGCATGTTATCCTGACTTTCAACGCGAGTGATGTGTCAAAGAGTGTAAAGACTGAGGATTTAAGGTCCCTGCAAGACCATTCGAAAATATCCTATTAGGGGAACCTTGTATGTGTTCGACACTCTGCAGTAGGCTATGGCAGTGAAACCTGCACTACTGAGTCACTGTGTGCTAACTGGAAGAATGACCACACGGTGACACACATTCTAGGGTCTGTCCTAAATAGAAATCTGAGAAGCAAGTTCAGGTAATCAAAGTAACTCAGAAACTTTCTTGTACAGAAGCTAAAATAATAGTATAAACCCCTCTTTTATGGAATCGGATAAGGACCGTTCGCGCTCTAAAATTAATAGTTTTTTTTGACTCACCGCTTACTAAGCTCGGTTAGGAAAATGGAGTAAAGAGCAAAAATAATCGAACGAATCGTGGATATCGAAAGAATCGATTCAATCAAACGCTAGCTTCCTGAATTGAATGCTTTGAACTGTAATTTCAGCTGTTTGAACTGTACCCCCTAAGAATACTTTCTACGCAGAACTAACAATAAAACTCTAAAATAAATATTTTTCAAAAAGTTCGTAAATGATAAAAATTAAACTTGCTTTAAACATGGGAGGATAAACATTATTTCCTCCTCTAAAATGAGAACAGAACTTTCCTGGTACTCTTCCAACAAAAGCTATCTGTGAACTGCACCAGAGGTACAATTCCGTCTTTTGGAATCGCAATAATGTCTTTCAATAAAATGAATTGGTTCTTTGAATCAGTTCCGGAGGGGATCGTCTAACTCTAGTGCAGGTTAGTAGACGAAGGCTGATTTCAGGCTTTTCAACCTGTTTGTCTTCCACTGAACACACTGAACAGCAGGATTTTCATAATTTAATTGAGAACCTGCCTGTTTCCTTCATACTTATATGTAATTCAACGGCCACAGTGTTCTATAGGGAAGTAAAGATAAAACTCACGTGGCAGGGATAATGAACAAATGATCATTATCATTCTCTTTGCATCTTTAATAACGCACAGCGCATTTACTTCCACTATGCTGCGAATATTCCCCAAATACCACAGTTCAAAGGGTGTAACTCTATTTTATTGGTATAGTTTAACAGAGTGTTCATATTTTAAAGATTCGTCGGAAGCATTTTTAACAGCTGTTTCCCTCTTTATACGTGAAGAGGTCAATATAAATTTGTTTTTATATTTGAAAGAACCTGGATTTTATCATCTAATTTAAATTGTTTTATTTTTGTTTAAAAGGTTTACTAAATATTTTAATGTGTGTTATGGTCATTGAATTTGCTTAATTTTATAGTTTCATTCATATTCCATGTAACATTCGTTTATTTACTAGACAATTTGCGTCATTATCATGAAAATATTTTTAATTGTTCTTATGTCTTATGTGTGCTTTGTCCTAAAGGAGAGTATTCATCATAGTCTGGTGAATCATAAGCTTTAAGCTTATGCTCCATAAAAGTTACAACTAACCAACTAACATCTTCGTGAAATATAGCTTTCCGAAATATTTATTTTTGCAAACATATTATCATCATTCATTATAAAATAAAATACGTAAAACAAAAAATTAGTTCAACATTACGTGAAACAAATAGAGATTGCAAGAGAAGAAATGAAATAAATTTTAAGTAAATCAAAATCATTTTAAGAAACTTTTAACAATACTCAAGTAAATCCTCATTTATCAAATAAGTATAATATCAGTAACTAAGAATTTGAATTTGAATGTGGGAAATTTCCAACAAGTCAACTATAAAAAGAGATAGGAAGAATCTTCTCACATCCATTTACTTTTTCCCCAAGCACGCATTTCCTTTGTTAGTATAGTACTTCGAGCAGGGTTATTTCGTTACTTACTATGATTATAGCCCATTTCTAAGGGTCCCGAAACTGCCCAGACACAACTCCGGGGTATTAAAAGAATCGGTAATAAACCTGCGTTATTTTATTTTTGTCTTTTGTAAAGGAACACTAGAAGACCTACTGGGACTACACACAAATGTTATCGTGCGAAAAGAATGCTGAAGATTGGTTTTTGTCTCGCAAAAGATTCATTTTACGCTTATAAATTTTAGCTAAACGATAAGTGTATTCATGTTCAAGGCATCAAAAATTATTCAAGGTAACTGAAAGAAAAATGGAAGTTATAATCGAGTGCTTATTCTGTATCGTATTCAAAGTAACATAACATAGCAACATTTAATAAAATCACTATTACGTTTTACTTTTTATCACTGTTGGGAAGTTTTCGCACAGAATTTTTCATTTTAAATAAATTACGTAATTTACGAAATTTATATATTAAAATTATAAGGTAGATAGTATTGAACTTTATAGGTTTATAATATTTTAATTACGGAATTTTCAAATATTCCATAAATAAATTAGCATGCCTAAAATTATATAGCTTGATCTTTAAACCTAATTAGTTATATAATGTTCATTTTGTTAATATTCCTTGTTGTGATGAATTATTGTCTTCATAAAACTAAATAACCTAACTAAAATGAAATAGCATATAAAAGGCCCAAAATTTAATTCAAATGTTCGTTGAAAACTGTATGCTGTGTAACTACAAAATAAGTATGCTATCCATTGCTTTTTTTCAAAGTTTCAGAAACTCTGCTATTTAAAGATGTAAGTCACAAAATCAGACTTTCACCTGTCAGCTCATTTCGACAATGAGGATTCAAATCTGCTCTCTAAAAAATATAAAATTCGCTCATCACTTCGACAGGTAGCTAAGTGAGATGTTTTTCATCTCACGCTAACTCGTTACACTGTACGATTGCCACGGTACGTTTTCTTAACTACAAATACGCCCGCTATTTAAATTTAATTTGCATTCTGGAGAAGCTCGCGGTAAAAACAGAGAGTGCAGAAAAGTCTTGACAAAAAAAAATATTAACTAAAAGAAATAAGAATCTGAATTTTCCTCTATTTTGTCTACGAACTATGCTAATTTTAAGGGCACTGAAATATAAATGAAATTTTCCTCACAATTTAATTTCCTTGTATCTGTGGGAAATTTGAAAGGTATTGCGGCCTTTTTTTAGAAAATGTACTTAATATAATCTTATATTGTAATCTTATAATGTTGTTCTTATGTTGTAATCTTATAATGTTGTCCAAAGGGGCAATTTGCCCTGAAGGACTATTAATTTCGTTTTGCCACTTTGAGTTGAAAACTATAAACGGCGATCCACTTTTAAAATTATTGCCGCTAAATGTTAGAGCCCTGTATTATATTTAAGGAAATTAAATAATGAAGAATCTGCATAAATGTATGTATGTTTGTCGCACTGTGATAAAAAAAAGGTACCTAGAGCCATCAAATTTTGAATAACGCACGTTTCCACCCAAAACATGGGCATCTGGAAGCCCAAATTTTGAATTTGGAATTAGTTTTATTATCTGTTTCATATTTTGTAAATCTTTAACGAATTTTTTATTAACAAACTCAGCGATTTCAAAGCGAGCAATGGCAACACTGTACGGAAAAGAAAAGGCATCTTTGTCTCCAGCGTGTGAGACTGTACATCGGAAATTCTAAAGATATGCTCATTTTAAAATTATTTTACGATATTGCTGTCGAACTGAATTTTATGGTTTAAGTGTGAAGGACATGATATTTAATAAATAAAGGTAACCCACAAAACGTTAAAAAAATGCCACTTTGGGCGTAGTGTAAAATCTGAAAGCTTTCAGATTTTTTTTTTTTGTTTATTTTACATATTTGTTGTGAAGGAATTTTCTTCCTTATTGTGTGCCTTCGTGGCAACAGGAAAGCATGTCTGGCTATCAGTCGGGAAGTTCGTAGTTCGTATCTCGGCAAATGTATTAATTTTTCTGGTTTCCTGTCTTCAAAAATATTCTAAAAAAAGACTCTAGAACAGGCATCCGAATTAAAATATGGAGGACAATAATTCTTCGTTACCTGCAATTGGCTAATGGGTTCCTTTCTATCAATCGAAGTTTTAAACGGGAAAGAATCCAAGGGATTATCTCCTTCCTTACGGTGTGCCTTTGCGGGGTAATTGAAACGTACTTTAGTGTGATTTGGAAAGTGGGAAGTCCGAAGTTTTAAACTGATTTTCCATGTTTTATGCTACGAAATAAGCCTAGAAAATCTACATTCTGGCTGTTGTGAATGTTTAAGAACTTTTTACATGCTCTCATATTAGCCTTCAAACCCGTTTAATGTAGGGCAATAAGGAATTTTAAGACTGAATGTCGTTAATTACATTGAGTATCGTTAAATAAACTCCAATAGATGACAATAGTTTACTTATTATGAGTCTTGACCATTAGAATTAAAAGTTGCATTATTATTCTTACCCTTTCTGTACGAATGTGATAACTTGGAATTATAGGTGTTTTTCGACCTTCATTTGCTTCGGCTTGTAGCTCACACATTTATTAAAAACAATGATTAACCGAATTAAATAAAGGCTGACTAAAGTAGCAGAATTCTTACTGTAATTTTGATCAATCTTTTGTTTAATAATTAAGAAATGTCCTGATAAACTCAACTTACAGCATAGCAACATTTAGCAAGAGAAGCCTTGCCAGATAAAATAATTCGGAGAGTAAATTGTGTTGTTGAAAAATTACTCTTTTTTGCATTTAGTTGTACATAAATGTTAAAAAATTTGTTTCAAAGCTAACGATTCGTAACAGTAATTACTATCAATTCAGAAAGTGCTTAGAATATCTTTGACATATAAAAAGCTAGAACATAAATACATTCAGTAAGGAATTTTAAGACTGAATGTCGTTAATTACATTGAGTATCGTTAAATAAACTCCAATAGATGACAATAGTTTACTTATTATAAAGCTTATTATAGCTTAGATTTATTTTCGTTACGTATGAATTTATATTTTGAGACTTACTTCGTTAAGAATGTACTATCAATTTCTCAGACATTTAAGCAACTTTAAAGCTAAAGTTGAAATCAAACTGAATTAATATCTATAAGTTGGAAATTATATAACTTAAATGCTTTGGATAAATTAAGTTCATTTAAGCGAGATTTTTTAAAGCTTTACTTTTAATGAAAATACAAATATGTTATGGAAATTAAAATAGAAAAATCCCTCAAAGCCATAAAGAATATTTTTATTTTGCAGAGTCATTCATTGTAAAATATCAGTGATACAAAACGATGAATCATATCAATATGATCTAGAATATTTATATATATATATATATATCATAAATGTGATAGATAAGTAACTATTATCAATATGTACGTATGATTTCCGTAAATGACTTTTATTCTCTAAAAAGGTAGCATGCAGTGAAATTTTTACTCACTGAAAAGAATCACGAGTACTTCAAAATCTCCACCAACAACGATATGCAATGACATCATAAATGTTTACTAAATAAACAGAACCAAAAATAACACAAAATAAGATGTAATAAATATGGTTTACAAGATAAGTATAAAATACACACCAAAAAGCTTAAATAAATTTTGAAGAATTATATTTTTCTAGCTGCTTCTTTATCCTCTAATTGTTATGCGCAGAAATATTGTTTCCATATTGCCAAAGGAAACAGTAAAGCCATGCATAGAGAATACGTTTTCTTGTTGATTTTGATAATTTACTGTAATAATATGTGTGTATACATTCAATGAATTAAGCATAATTTTAGAATACCCATAAAGCATAATAGAAATAACCTTACTGAAGATAGGAATCATAATCACGATAGATTACCGTCTCCGCAAGTAAAATATGCATGTAAGAAAAAAAATATACCTTTAAAATTTAATATTTCTACTTTAAAGAAAAATGCTGTATAAAATTTTAAAGTACACATCTTACGATATTTATTTTGAAAAAATAAAGGCCAGATTAATCCTGTCATTTGAAACAAGTAATATTCCCAACGACTTAAAAGCGTTTTTTTTTTAGATTCTTCCCTCTTTTATTTTGTCAGCTACTAAAATTGATTTTTTTAATTTTAGCTACTCCAAATTAATTTACCCAATATAAGCATCATGTTTTTGAATTAAGGAAGTCAAATTTATAAAATAAAAAAATATTTTTTTCCGAGCTACTTCTTTAGCATCATAGTTTACAATTAAAAACTTAAATCTACCCAGTACCTTATCGAGAATATTTCATTTATATTTCACTCTCCAATATTTTCAGATCTGCACATATATCTAGACACAGAGAATGCTCATTCCCTTTTCTAGCCTGGGAACTTTCACCCAGATGTAAGATGCTACAGTGTTTAATCTTCATATGCATTTCCTGCTTCAGTCAAATACCAAAAGAGGGATAATATATCTATATTCGTATGCACGGAAGTCAAATAGAAAGAAAAATCTATCGCTGTTTCCAGAACTCAGAGTTTATCTGTTACTCCTTTGTATTTAAATGAGCCCAACTTTCCAGTTACTGATGTAGAAGCAAATCAGTTCCGCTTCTATGGTCAAGAATTTATCGGTAATCGTCTCCAACCGGTGGCGAGAAGAGATCGACTTGCTCGAGAAATTAATTGGAAAAGACTTTCTACAAGATTGGAATATGGGATTCATAGAGTCTGGATGGGATCAATAAATGGACGACAATCGGGTAAAAGTTTCCAGCAGCAAAATCAATATCATACCGCGTGTTTCGATCCAGAGTTTACTTCATCTTGCAGAAAATATGCAAACCATTAGGTCCTTATTAGCTCTTTCGATAATGGAAATGGAAGACAGTTAGCTCAAATCTCAAGTGATTTAGGAGTACGTGTAGATCCCAAACATTCGTATAAGGTATATGAAAAGGTTTTTCAAAGTACCTCTGTTATTTTAATTTGTCATAATCTATAAACAAACTACAAGAAAAGAGAAAACTAACGCTAAATCTTACAACAAATCTATATATTATATATATATAGTGCAACATATATAGTGCATTATATATTAGATCTATAGCTAATCATAATACGTGCACGACATCCATCTATCGTTTGGCCGTTACGAGGTTATTCGAGTATAGCTGATTCTGACAGATGAGCGCTCAAATTATGCAATAAAGAAGCGTACCAAAAAATATTTCTGCTCTTTTTGATGGTTCAGTATGGATCAGTCTCTGAAATATCTCCAAAGTAAATTTAATGAGAGGAATCCGCTGGCCAAAACTTAAACGGTAAGTGTCCGATCGTTAAAGTAAAGTTCTGTCGAGACATTAGGTTATTTCGAAGCAGGAGACATGAAAAATGAGCAATGCGCTCACCGGGACTCGAACCACGGAACTCTCGAACACGCGCCGAGCGTGCTGACCACTACACCACGAAGGCATGCTTAGAAGGCGGAAGAAATACCTTATAGGTCATCTCATCTGCTGCGTATGTACAATTTTCAGACAACTGTTATTTCTGAAAATAGAGAAAGCAAAATACACTCATGGACAAAAAATTAGCGCACCAAGAAATAATTGCGGGATCGTAACGAAACGTGCAATGAAGGTACATGTCGGGGAGATATGCAAATGATTAGAAATGCAGCGTGATTGCGCATTACGTATAGCCGGTAGAGGGCGTTGAACGTCGTACTCTGTGGAGTATAAAACAGGTAACCAAAGCTTGTTTGAGTGTGCTGAATCATTTGCAAAGGAAGAGTTGATGTAGACATGCCATTGCGCCGTGTTCGAAGACAATATGAGCAGTTGTCGCAGTTTGAAAGGGGAAGAATTGTCGGGATGATGGAAGCTGGGTGGTCAGCTAGGCGAGTAGCTCGTCAATTAAGCCGCTCTGATTGTGTTGTTAGGAGGTGTTGGACCAGTGGACACGAGAGATGTCATGTACACGAAGACCAGGCTCAGGACGCCCTCGACATACCAGTCGTCGAGAAGACCGCCACATCGTAAGAAATGCACGCGTACAGCCAACTGCTTCATCGGCCGCCATCTAGGCACAGGTAGCTCCTTCATTAGGGGCTCCTGCATCTTCTCGAACCATACGAAGGCGCCTGGCTGAAGGACAGCTGGTATCACGGCGCCCATTACGTGTACTGCCCTTGATGCCCACCCATCGACGCCTTCGTTTGGAGTGGTGTCGAGCACAAGGAAACTGGACGGAACAAGGTTGTCTTTAGCGACAAATCCAGATTCAATCTTGGCAGTAATAACAATCGTGTTCGTGTGTGGAGAGCCACTGGTGAACGCCTCAATCCAGCCATTGCTGTAAAGCGACACATCGTTCCCACAGCTAGTGTGATGGTATGGGGTGCCATTGCTTACAATACACGGTCAACCTTAGTACTGTTCCGTGGCACCATGACAGCCCAGCGATATGTTCATGAAATCCTGCAACCACATGTGTTGCCATTCATGCAACGGCTCCCAGGAGCCATTTTTCAACAAGACAATGCTCGGCCTCATACTACAAGGGTGTCAGAAGACTTTCTTCGCACTGTTACTACCCTTCCTTGGCCTGCCCGATCCCCACATTTGTCTCCAATCGAGCATATCTGGAATCATTTGGGATGACAAGTTGGGCATCCCACGAGTTTGAACGAACTAGAGGCAAGGTTACAGCAAATATGGAACGAAATGTCTCAAGACATCATACAGAACTTGTATGACTCAATGCTCGATCGTATCGCATCGTGCATTCGCGCTAGAGGGGGTCCAACGGAGTATTAACTCCTCTGTTCTTTTGCCTTTTTCTCTGAAATAAATTATCCTTTTTCTTATCATTATTTCTTATCATTTACTTA